>CM037088.1:120974370-121318866 GCA_020916435.1 Oxytropis ochrocephala
AACCTAAAACTACAATTTTCTCTTATAAATAGGACCAGAGTAGTGTGTTGGTAACTTCTGCAGGGTTATAGTTAGAGGCATTATGATACTCACTTTGTACCAAGTCAACGGCTGCCTTCGGGTAACTAAATACCCTTGTAACCAATCAACAGAGGAAGTTCCACTAAGTGAATGAAGACTCATCGCTTCGCCTTTAAGACCAACCTGAATGAAACAGCACTCAAATGAATCTCAAGCAAACTTAAGCGACGAAGGAAATGAGAAAGCACGGTGAATGTTTGACGAACCTTGTATGACCACTTCTGCCATGTTAAGTCCCTTTTTCCCTCATTGAGACCACTCAAAGAAATTGGGCCAAGAACACCAGTGTTCCATGTTTCAAAATGTGGACCAACGTTCTGTATATAAATGCAGCAAGTGAATAACATAAATATATGAGATCAGATCAGCTAAAACAGCTAGTTTGATGTGCAACAGACTATTTTTCGGTATGTGCATGTGCGCGCACACACACAAATAGAGATGGAGGGAGAAAACAAACCGGAAGGCCGACTGCAACACTTAAAAGGGAGATTTTGTTAACACCAGCTCGAAGTTTCACACTCTCGCTAAAGGTTAGTTTGGGAAATTCCACGCTTCCATATACAGTTCCTGACCAAAAGAGGATAAATAATAGAATAGGCTCAATGTATTGAAGATGAAGCTGAAGCTATTAAACAATCATCAGCTTCCAAAGTAAAACATTGTGCTTTAGATTGATGCTCACCTGAGAGCTGACCATTGATAAAAACATGCAAAGCATGCCCAGCAGATAATACTGTAAGAACAGGATCCTTTCCATTCCTCAAAAACCCTTCGTTCGAATTGATCACAACACTGGCAAGAAAAGGAACAAGATAAGTATTCAACTTGAAGAAACCAAAATGAATAAATATATCAACAATGCTATAATATAACCAAGGACTGTAAGAGAAAGAAAAGAAGTAAGCAGTATATGTATATGTCACTCACTCTGTAGAGTACCACAAATAATCAGACAAATCTCTAGTTGCATTTATCTGCTCCAATAAGCCAGTGACAGTGAAAGAACTGTCATCAGTAGTAGTTGTCTCTTCGTTAAACGCTTTCCAAGAGAGTCCTCCATGAATAGGAACACGAGTCATCTTCATCTGTGCGCTTTGCGAACCAACCTGTACCGAGATTCAGAATCAACAATGTGAATGAAACTTTAGCCAAACAAGAGCATGTAAATTTAGGAAACATTTGTTCAATTTTCTCCTCACCCTTGCAGTGTTATAAACAGTGTGCTTGCAGTTAGGAAGAATGCTTATAGACCAAGGAGGTAAGTTGTAATGCTGATTCCCAAATGATACTGTTGCATAAGATTTAGTGTTATAGTTCGCAAGGAATGCAGCACAAGCTCCGGTTTTGATTTAAAAACATGAGCTTCTTGATAGTTTCAAGTCGAGTTCTGATAGGATCTCCAGAAATCAAAGCAGGTTCACAGAGTTTTATTGCTCTGTGTAAATCCTTCAAATGACCCCATTTTGGCTGCCTAAGAAGTCCTGCATAGATAATAGATATTGGAATTAAAATATATACAACTATGCAGATAACATGAAAATGAATGTGTCATAGGTATTGGAATCCAATGTTCATACCATATTCATCAAGAGGTGCATCATAATCATAGCTTGTGACAATAAAGGGACCGCCGGCCGTTCTACCAAAATTTGTTCCTCCGTGATACTGATATGAACACGAAAAAGAGCTTAGTTGAATAACAAAGAGTGAATCCACACACTGAAATGAACAAGTATTGAAGTTACCATGTAATAATTGATAAATGATCCTCCTTTCTGTATAAACCTAGCAACTGAAAACGCCATGTCCTCAGCCGGTCTATGAGGAACCGGACCTCGAATCCAGTAAACCTACAAGATTGAAAAAGAATACAGGAAATGAACAGTCAGGTAATTCCTGTCCCTCCTTTTTTTCTTTTTCTGATGAAATTTAAGAAGTAACAAGGAACCAAAATGAGCTACAGATTTATCATACCAGCCAGTCCAAGCTTCTGTCCACATCTTTGGTTTGTAAGCCTTATTTGGAGAGAAATAATCACAATAGAAGCCATTGCAAGTATTAATCTGCAAAATTTTACACTGGAATTAGAAGCTGTAATAGGACTCTGACAGAAAGTCAACAGAGTAATATCTGGAAGAAAAAAAATGGATTTCCATGAAAATACAATATTCTTTTAGTATACTTAGCATTATTTATCTCTCAATAACTAACAAAGGAAATTGACAAGAGCAAGATTTTGAATGTCAACCACATGCTGTCAGAGTAATTTAATTTCATTAAAGTTATGATGCTCAATAACCAGACATGTGATGAGAATAAATTAAAATCACAGCCATGCACAACTATGAATAATTATTCATTTCCTCTATTAGCAATGTGGAGACAAAATGCTGATCAGTTACCTCACCAAGGACAAAGTGCTGTAAATATTTTGTGAACAATCACTATTTCCTTAAACTCCATTCTCTTATATCTCTTTTTCATTTTTGCACCTCTTTTCCCGAATTTGGATTAGGTGCAGTTAAAACTTTTGTGCAGTCATGCAGTCAGCAACTCGAGAATGTCCAATCAAGATCGGATGAACCAGCTTTTAAGGAGAGTTTTAGATTTTTATTTATTAAAAAATTCCGAAGTTAAAATTTGGACCGTCCGATCAAGATCAGATATTTGAGCTTGTTGACCGTCTGACTGCACACCGAATCCCTCTTTTCCCCTTTCTATCTCTCTCTTCTTTTCCCATCATATCATTTCTCTCTTTGTTTTTCTTGCCTTTCTATCATTTTCTTCCTTACACCTCTCAACAGTCAATATTTACAAGTTTAGAAAAGGTTAAAAGATTTTTCTTTAAAAGGTATAAATCAGCTTAAACTTACAACAGGATCAGGAGCATCATCTTGCTTGCACATAACCCATGGGACCCCAGTACCTAGACCTACAGCCATATGTGCTGCCCATTGAGCATAGGCTTTAGCAGGAGCACCATGTCCATACTCCAAAGGTCCATATTCATTTTCAATCTGTGCCAAAAAAAAAAGGTGTCAAAAGGCAATGTCTTCATTAAATATCACTCTTTTTACTCAATGAGAATCAAGATTATCATTTTTTTTGAAGTAAAAAATCTACAAGAAAATACAAAGCAAGAAATTGGATTAAGCTAAAGGGTAAATGTTTATTAATAATTTACCTGGGATAGAATTATTGGACCACCTTGAGATTCGTATAACCTTTCTGCTTTCATTATATTCACAATCTTTGTGGTAAATTTTTGCATATGAAACTTCATCACAGCAACATAAAAAGAAAAATCATAAATCAGGTTATTAAAAGGGTAAAGTGCTAATAACAGAAAAATATTAAGAAGAAAAAAAAGTGAGTTTTATTCTTTCCATTTTTAGTAATTCTTAATGCTGTTATAATGACTATTATCTCACCTTAAATGGTGCATTGTCTGTTCTGAAGCTGATACCTGGAATGTACTTTAGCCAAACAGGGAAACCACTGAAAAATTAACAAAGTAAAAACTGTTAAGAAATTTCTAGTTCCCAAATGAAAAAAAAAAATATGGAAATTGAACTCTTTCATTACCCAAAGTTCCACTCAGCACAAGCATAAGGACCAATTCTTAGGTGAACATAGAGACCAGCTTGCTGCACCAGCTTTATGAACTTCACCAAATCATAGTTCCCCTCAAAATAATACTACAATAACAAAAAAAAAAACAGAACATTAATCATTTCAAGCCAAAAAACTCATAAAAAATGCATAGTTAAAATTTCAAACAATACAATCATTGTTAATTACTTTGCCAGGTGAAGGTTCATGACCATTCCAGAAAACATAAGTTTGAATAACATCTAAACCTCCTTCTTTAGCCTTTTGGATAAGATCTGGCCACATCTGAAAAAACAACCAAAATTACCAAATAAACCTCAATTTATGAATTCAAACATTTTATAAAGGAAGAAACTTGAAGCTACCCTTTTGATTAAAAAGCAAAATAGAAAGAACCCAGAAACACATTTCAGGAAAATACCTCAGGGGTACTTCTGGGGTAATGAATAGAGCCAGAAAGGAGAATCCTTCTTTGTCCATTAATGGTTATAGCTTTATGGTCATAAGAAACAGAGGCTATAGCTTCACCCATTAGTGAACATGCAAGAACCATTAATAGTAGCACATTGAGCTTGAAACCCATTAAGCAATTAGTAATAAACCTTCAAAGTTCCCTCCTTTGCTTGGTAACTTCAACACTTTATTCTATGCTTCAAAGTTTAGAGAGAGAGAGAGAGAGAAAATGTTGTGGCTTTCTACAACTTTTGTTGTTCTGTGGCTCAACTCTGTTGCTTTCTCTTGTTCTCTTTCTTTTGAAAAAAATGGTGTGAAAGGAAGAAGAAAAAATGAGGACTTGAAGGGTTCTTCAGAGTGTTTATTCTTTTTCACACTTTTTTGGGGATTAAATAAAGTAATTTGTTGGGTGTGTGAAGGTTCCTCCTTGTTGTTGTAGGAAAATGGAAGTGATTTGAAGCTGATTTTATAACATTCAAAAGTGAGGAGTGGATGGATGATGGTGTTTGTTTGAGACATAGTGGGACCATTTTTTTAGAGAACTTTGGGACCTACCTAGTACCTTGTCCTTACTTCATCCAATGAAATTCCTTTTTTTTTTCTCCCTACTTTCTTTTAATTGTTTTATATATTAATTTATTATATATTGTTATTATTATTACTAGGGCCACAAACCGTCTTTCTGTGTGTGCGCAGTAATATGTAAATGTGATTATTTTTTATAAAATACTGGCAGGCAGCGAATAATAATTTGTTAGTCATCTGATTAGTAATTTATTACTCGATCTACGTAGTATATTTTTGCTTATAACTTATCTAAGTTTTTCAAAATATGTAGGCGCAGAATGTTATTTGATACATTTATGGCGCAAAAATAATATGATAAAGATAATTCACTAAAAAATAATTGTGTATTATTGGTGTTAAAAGTGTTTACATATATCAATTTAGTCATTGACTTTTTCAAAAGTGTTTTAATTTAGTCATTGATCATAAACCCTAAACCCTTTACAAAATATTAATCATTTCTCACTTACATATGATTTGTGGAAATATTTTAAAGCTCGTCGTATTTTTACTTCCGGAGATAGATAATCGATTTTCAAAGACATTTCGCATCGTATTTATCTGAATACGATTTCCTCCCATAAACTTGAAAAAATAGTAAGTCGTATTTATCTTCATAAAACATAAATTCGATTTTCCATAAAAATCGCACCGTATTTACTGTATTACGAGATAAATAGGATTTTTTTATTATTTGGTTTTAAATCGGTGAAAACGTATATGAGTAAATATGACCTGAAAAATATAAATTGTATTTACCTATTACAAACATAAATCAGATTGGTTCAATTTTTGTCAAGGGTATGTCCATCCAAAAATATAGAGTGGGGGTATATTAGTAAACAGTTAAAAAAAAGAGTGTTGGACAAAAAAAACGATTTCTTTAACCAATCGTTAAAGAGTATCGTAAACTTACAATTTTGGAAATAACTAATAATAATTTTTTTATTTTTTATTACTTAAATATAAATATTTAAATACATTTTCATTTTAGGATAATATTTCTTTTATTATCAAATATACATT
The DNA here is from genome assembly GCA_020916435.1 of Oxytropis ochrocephala. Lineage (NCBI taxonomy): Eukaryota > Viridiplantae > Streptophyta > Magnoliopsida > Fabales > Fabaceae > Oxytropis > Oxytropis ochrocephala. The sequence goes on from CM037088.1 coordinate 120,980,113, forward strand.
TTTACCTTAGTAAGACAATTGTTAAATACTTTCTTTATTTACTATTTGTTTGCTATATTTTATCACGTATTTTATTGGTTATATTTTTTTGACCAAATATTTTATTGGTTATTCTAATTTACTTTTATAATAAATTTGGTATTTAGATAACTACTTAATTTGTGTGATTGCGTTTTTTTTATTGATTTTTCCCCAAAAAAGTTTTTTATTTAGTTCAAATAATTTGTATTAAAATAAATTTTATTTTTATCTATTTTTTTTGACCAATTGATTTTTATTTATTATGATTTACTAAAAATATTCATGAATACAAATTACCAAAAAAAAACAGCGACGCATTCTCGACCGTGTTTGGTTGATTTGCTGAAAACGTGTTTTCTTGATATTTTATAATGAAATGAAACTAGTAAGGACAAAAAAGATTTTTGCCCCTAATCCCACGCGTTCGGCTTTTATTTTAGTCTTTTACATCGTTTGTCTTTTTTTTTTTTTGGTCCCTTCTATTATTACATCGCGTGTCTAGCAAAATGAAAAAACAACTTGTTATTCAATATTTTGTTTTTTTTTTTTACAAAATTCAATATTTTGTTTTTGTTCGTTTCAATTTTATCTTTTCACATGTAAATGGTTTTTAAAATACTACTAGAATGCTTTCCAAAAAAAAATACTACTTGAGTCAAAAAAATACTACTACTATTATATTAATTTATTAAATTAATCAAATCAAACATGCACTTAATTACGGACTAATTTTTTTATTTATTTTATTTGGTAGTATAAGGTAGATCTTTCTCAGTGACTAACATGGTTGCTCATTCAAGTCAATGACGCGAAAAAACTGATTACCTGATTTTATATAAATTTGCAGCACGTATTTGGTTCAGAATTAATTAATACTTTTACCTCATAGTATTTTATTTTATTAATTTTGTGGAAACAAATATTTTGATTGGTGTATTAATTAGTGAGTGATACTTGTAAGAAATGCAACCTAGCTAGCTCGATCGGTCCTATAAGAGAAAGTAAGAAGCAACCATTCGTTTTCAGAAATAAAAAAGTGATTGATGGTTTACTTGCCGGATGGAGAAAGGGAAAAGAGTTAGTTAAAAAAAACAACTACTTAAGTGCTTTTTTGAACTATATAAGCATAAATAAATATCTATCTCATTAGATTTCCGTTACAACTTCCAAATCCACATCCAAAGCAAAGAAAATAACTTAATTATTATTGGCATAATGTAGTACAAGTGTGGTAGATAATTGAATCTCTTAATTATTTGGTCTCGGGTTAGATCTATTGCTGGTATGTATGGAGAAATATTTGTTGTGAAAGATCAACTTCTTAAATAAATTTCTGATCTTTGAAAAGATTAATCGTTACAATTATACATTCGTTTTAAAAAAAATTAACTTATTAATATGCATGCACTGTGATTGCAAGTGGCAGCCTGATCACCTCCCTTCATTTTCATGTTCATCAACAACTACAAAACTAACTATAAAATATAATCTTCTCTTCATATAAAAAAGACACTATCAAATCAAATAATATATAATGTTAAAGTCATCTATATTCTATTTGATGTGCTTATGTTCAGATTTGGATTTCAAAAGAGTGTGTTTGACTTCTCACACCAATTGAGTGGGATTGTTATTTTTTTTTTTCAAAACATGCAATAGGTGTTGCCATGCATATCACAAATAATTATTTTATTGAGATTTGAGATGATAACTCATGAGTTGATTTTGTGAGGGAATCTTCTCAAGTGAGCAAATTTTAAAAAAATATATATGTAGATAAGTAAGAATATATATGATTAAAAGGATAGTATTTGTATTATTAGAGAGTACCTAGAAAAGGAGAGTAAAGGATGTATAAACAACTCATCAAAGTGATGGGATATATGGATACATATCTTGCAAGGAATTGCTTCGTGTAGTGCTCAATAATGACTTTTAAATGTACCTAAGCAATATATTATTTGATGGTTAATTATGCTCTTTAGTTACAAAAAACTAGCCCCTCCCGTGCGATGCACTAGATTGGTTAAATTCTTTCGTGTAAATGAGTAATAATTTTTTTACGTATTTATTAATCAACCTCCATATAAACATTCATGTTCGCTTTCTTTTTTTAACTGTTTAGAGTTTGTCCACTGCGGGAATCGAACTCGGAAGCATCGAGTCGACCCTGTATCCAATGGTAGCTAGCTTGTACCAGTGGACCAACAATATTGGTTTGTAAAATATATAGTCAAATAACTGTGAATAAAAATTAAATTATAACTATAAATTAAATAAGAATATTATCAAAATTTAAAAAAAAATATTAACAAAGACGAAATTAAACATCCATAGATAATAGGAAGAAAATGTCTAAAAAATTTAATAACATAATCCATACTTATCAAATGTAAATATAAAAACTTAAGCCATAATTAGAAAGAAAAGAATACAACACAGTTAGAAAGTGAAATATGTGTGTACCATGTAGGCTGGATGAAAATCACAAATAAAATAGAAGCGGTATCTGAGTTGAAAAAGATTATGAGGTTGTCTTTGTAAATGTGGTTTTGAAGTTCTACATTGAGTAAATCTTTGCAACGCTGATATACAAATATAGAAAATTGAAAGAATATTAACAATGACGTTAAAATTAAACATTCATAGATAATAGGAAGAAAAAGCCTAAATAATTTTAATAATATATTCCATATTTATCAATTGTAAATATTAAAACTTAACCCATAATTAGAAAGAAAATAATACAACACAATTAGAAAGTGAAACACGTGGATATCATGTAGGGTTGAATGAAAATCACTAATAAAATAGTGGTAAACTATACAAAGTTGAAAAAAGATTATGGGAGTTTTATTGTAAATGTGGTTGAAGTTACCACTAATAAAATAAAAGCATCTACACAAAGTTCAAAGAAAATGTTGGGGAGTTCAAAGAAAAATAAACTTTAACAAAGACATTGGAATTGAACATTCACAGATAATAATAAAAAGTATAATTTTTTTAATAAGATTATCTTCATCATCAAGTGGAAATATAAAAACTCAACTCATAATTAAAGAGAAAAGAAAACAACACAATTAAAAAGTGAAACACACACGTAGGTATCATCCAGAGTTTGATTCAAAACTAAACACCAATTTAAGTATGTTTCTAATACTCGTTGGTGTCAAATTATCAAAATAAAGAAGAGGACACCAAATTTGACATGTCTAAGATTTTTTCTGGACCCTAAAGTACCCCAAAAAACACTGCGTAGAATCACAATTTACGTAGTTTGTCACAATTTATTTTTTATTTTTAATCTAACCGCTATTGATGAATGAACTTCGCGTATTCGAACTTCTAAAAAAAATTTGGGACCCTAAAGCATACCAAAATACACTGTCAGCATCACATTTTACGTATTTTGTCACAAACTTATTATCATTTTTTACCACAACGGTTATTTACGATGAAACTTCTGGTATTTGAAGAATTGGATTTTTTTTCCTGAATCCTAAACTACCCCTAAACACGCCACTTAACATTTCACTTTACGTATTTTGTTACAAAATAATTTTTTACCCATCAACTACACCAAAGCACATTGTTTAGCATCACGCATTACGTATTTTGTCGAGAAATTAAATCGTTTTTCACCGAAAATTTGCATATTTAAACGTCAAAAAAATTTCAAGACAGTAAAGTACCCTTTAAAATATAAAAAATAAAAATAAAGAACCTTGCATGCATGTGGTAAAAACTCTATTAGGGGAGAACCACACGGAACAACAAAGCCGGATACTCGTGGTCAGCCAGACTCCCTAACAAGTCGATGGAAACTGCGTACCAATGACATGTGAACAAAAAAAATAAAAGAAGAAAAAACAAAAAACAAAACCAAAAAAATTGGAGAAAAAACAAACAAAAAAGTAAAGAAAGAAGTGAATAAAAAAAACAAACAAAAAAACGAAAACAACTCCAACAATGAGTAAATATGCAATTTATTAGCAAAAACCTCCTTATAAATGTTACACAGTATTGACTAAATTCCTTCGTGTAAATGAGTAATAAAAGTTTTACGCAATTATTAGCAAAAGCCTCCTTATAAATGTTCATGCTTGATTTTTTTTAATTGTACAAAGCTTGTCCACAGCGGGAATTAAACTTGGAAACATAGAGTCAACTCCAAATCCTAGGGTAGCTTATGTCAGTGGACTAATGGTGTTAGTTTGTAAAATATATAGTCAAATAACTGTGAATAAGAAAAATTTATAACTCATGAATTAAATAAGGTTATAAAATTTAATAAGAATATTAACAAAAACGTTGAAATTAAACATCCATAGTTGATAATAACCGAACTAAATGGATTCAAAATATATTTCAACTTCAAAAGAATATGGTTCTAAAAAATATAAATAGAAGAAGTATGAAAAAATAATAATTTTTAAAAAGTTCATAAAAATATGGTTCTAAAAAATACAGAAAAAAAAAGTATAAAAGAAATTGATTTTTAAAGTGGAAATTAGTGAAATGGTGAGTTGCACGGTTAGTCCCACAAAGTTATATTTTTTCTCACTAAATCGAGTTATAGAAAGCAGAACTTTGAGTATTTGTATAGTTAAAAAGTTATAAACACTAAAAGTACTTAAAAACACACTGTTTTTAGCATTTTTATCCAATTAATTATTGAAGAAAAACTTCACATATTTAAACATATTAAATTTTAGAGGCCCAAGAGTCTTGGATGAGATGGTAGGGGTCTCTTCTAGTTTAACAAGTGCTTGGGATCGAATCAGTGCTTTAAGCCTACTGATTCTTGGCATGAGGATACCCAATTGACACTAAAAAAAATTAAATTTTAGAGACGGTAAAATACTCTTTAAAATATAAAAAAAAGAAAGAAAAAAGGAAACAAAACAAAAAAAAAAGGAAAAAAAAGCGGCACTTTGGCGCCAACGAAGTGACAAGCCGCATATATAAAAGAAGATTATGCTTCCATGTATTTAAGCCACATATATTGAGTTTGAATTCTTAAAAAGGCCAAATAATGTGTTTGGGTTGGTGGCCATGGACGTGCTTTTTTAAATCTATAGAACCCTAGACGAATACGAACACACCTTATATTTATAGGGGACAATTGCCCCCACTAAACTAAAGTTCTTTAGTCTAAATATGCGTAGTAAAACTATTAGTTATTGACCCATGAGACAACTTTTATAAAAAAGTAAATGTAAAAAGTTATAAAAGTAAAATAAGAGAAATAGATTTCTATATATCTTTTATTTTTATTCTTTTATTTTTATTTGTCTTTAATACTAAACACACAAATCGACACAACTCATATTAGATTTTGAAATTAAGTTTTTTTTGTCATAAAACTAATTATTTTATATAATTTTCTTATTAAAAATATTATGTACCAATTTTTTTTTATCTCACTAACAAAAATTTCTAGATACAGTCACTGCCTTGAGCTTTAAAATATTTGAGTTTTTGGCATAAAAAATAACCAATATGAAAGCTATCTTCAATGGAAAAAGTAAAATAAGATATAATTGAACCACCATCTTAAGTGCGAGTTGGATACTTTTTCAAAAAAAAATTGCCGGCTAGTCTTTCACAGTTTCACTTATACTATAAATTATTATAAAATTTGGTTTGGTTGCTTTTGGTGTGAGAAATTCAAAATCTTGTGGCTAGTCTTTCACTAATAATAAATTGGAAAATATGGTTTGGTTGCTTTTGGTGTGAGAAACCAGAGAGAATCAATGTCTGCCATGGAAAGGATAAAACAAAACCAGCTTGTTTGCTTTAGTGAAATTTTCTTAAAAATAATTAATTTGAGTAATTTAGAAACTACGTTTTGGTACATTTGTGTGGAGACACTTGTACTAAAGCTCCACTAGTACTTTCACAGTTATTTATAGGAGAGTGCGATTATGCGGCGATGCATAAATAAAAGGGTTTTATTTTATTGCATAACGTCAATGTTGTACATCTATACTAGGACACACACCCGTGCATACGCACGGGGCGGACAACGAATCGGTAAATAATTTTGTCACACAATTAGGAATGATTAAGGTTTGATAAATTATGAAGTTATTTAAACTTCAGAATGATTACACCAGGGGATACTTTAATGGACACTGTTGATAAATATCGGTGGTTACGAAAACATGCAATTAGGTGGGTAAATAGTAAGGAGGGCACAATGGTCGTTACGCCAAACATACGAGAACAATAACATGGTAGTGCGATATATTTCAAATTTGGTAAAGGTTATACAAATGCATGTCGGAGGTGTGTGTAACTACTAAGAACGAATAATATTAACTCTTATAAAATGACAACGTTGACAAATTGATTCACCTTAAATTATTGAATACTTCCTTATATACAACATTATCGGTCTTATTGACAGCGCACCCTTTCTCATCTTGTATTAAAAATTTTAGCCCACCTCTGGATGTTTCTCTTGAGAGAGCTACATATAACTGGCCATGTGAGAAAACGGGCCTAGGGAGATATAGACCAACAACTCGTAGTGATTGACCTTGGCTTTTATTTATGGTCATAGCGAATGACAGTGTGATGCGAAATTGTCTACGTTGGAACTTGAATGGAATACGCACATCTGATAGTGTAAGAGACAAACGGGGTATGCAAACTTTTTGCCCAATGCGATTGCCAGAGATCACATTCCCTTCTATTACAAATTTGTCTAACTGTGTGACTAATCTGGTGCCATTACAAAGGCCAGAACTTTGATCAAAATTACAAAGTAACATCACTGGGACACCAACCTTTAACCTCAGTATATGGCTTCGTAATGAGATGGTATTTAAGTATTGAGTAGTATGAACATTATCATGACGATCTGCATTGAGAGTGTCAGAGTGTGGTGTATCAAGGCTAATATAAGTTAGTTCATCACCAGGTAGTCGAGCTGCCATGTAATCATTAATTTTGTCGACAATTTCATTTGTTGGCGCTAGAATAGCACAGTCTTGATAATATGTTTGATCGACACCTACACTCAAGTAATTTGGATAGACCTCATTTACCATAGACTTTACACCATCTCCTGTGTGTTGGTCATCATATCCTCAAGTATAGGCAGTTCAATAATGTCATCTTGTTGTATTCCATTCAAACCGTCACCAACAGCTAACACAAAGTCCGCAAAAGCATGTCGCTCTTTCGTACCAATGACAACAACCATTAGTAAAATAACAATGGCGCTTGCCTATTTTCTCAACGGCAACTGTGTTCGTGTTTCCTATGGGATCAATCAAAATAATATTCATAGAGACAGCATCAGGATACAGCTGAGAGAAGAAAGGGGGGAATCAACCAAAGGGTTGTTTGAAGCATGAAGATTGTGTAAGTCATTTAAACTACTAATGAAACCAACAAAACAACATTAACATAGTGGAACAGGTTTAACTTACCTCATTTGGTGAGAAATCGATTAAGATTACATCTCCAAAAGAGTTACATTACATGTTTGATCCTCAGATGTTGCCATCGAAGTCACCGGAGTTCTATTTTTCAGAAAATAGTACAAATAACCAGATAACAAATAGAGAGCTGTGAGAAGGAAAAATGAAGAAACGATTCCTCTATAATGAATCGATGGTGCGATTTCCTAATGCCGTGTTAGGCTATATTTACCTATTTCTCCATTTACCCAAGTAACACATAATTACCTATAAGTACTCCCTCCGTATCAAATTAATAGTTGTTTTAGCCAAAGTAAAAAATTTAAAATTAATTGTTACTTTATCATTCCAATGCAACATTAATTAAATATTGTCAATTTTACCCTTATTAACTGTTGTAATTTTCCACTAACCAAAGACACTACAACCAACATGCAATTATTAATTAATGGGGTTAATTTAGTAAAACTACCATGTTACTTGACCAATTTATTTTATTTCTTAATATGTGTGTTGAAACCTTAAACGACTATTAATTTGAAATGGAGGGAGTATATACCGATGCTTCTAATCCTAATATGTACACTAAAGTGGTTCAAGCAAATCTGACATTCGATGGGATCGGGACTATCGACGCTGTCTGACCACAGGACGGACGCCTCACCTGTCAACAATTAGTCTGCCAATTCTTCTACTCCTCACCACTAAGTTATGCGCATAGGACGTGCTGCCTATATGTTACAGTCACTCATCATAAGCATGTAAGATGCAACAAGTCAAAATTGAATAAAGCATGAAACAAAACCAATACAAAAACACCACATACATCTGAACCTAAAGCACCATTCAATGTCATTCTGAGAGTTAATTAACGATGACTCACATGACCACATAACATACATGCATCACTTAATACACATCAATGTATTTAGTATACAGTGATTAAAATTTGCCGCTCTAAACGCCTTATAAAGTCGATTGTATAATTATAAAGAGGGATATCTAAGGGACATACAGAGATGTCCTTGTTCAATATATGAGGGAAAAATAAGGCAATAAAAAATTAAGGAATAAATGTCCAAACTCAAAATTTTGTTATTGTGTTATTGATGCGTAGTATTTATTGATTTTGTTGAGACTAATCTACGTTGGAGAACTTGACCGATAATATATATATATATATATATATATATATATATATATATATCCAACTTTGTCGGTTTGTATGTTCTTCCCTCACAATAGAGTTTTTGTCACACCCAAAATTCGAACTCGAGACCTTTGGATGAGATCTGAGTCCATTTACCACTTGGACCAACCATTGTCGGTCAAAGCAAATGCCCAAATTGATCTCTAACAATTTCATCAGACAATGCATTCTCAAATGGGGACAAGTTAATTAGTCCATTCAATTTGCGCCTGTCACCACCTTTGGATATGGAGAAATAGCGAAGAACATGAGCGACTGTCGACCGACCCTACCACCTGCTCGGCGGTGATGAACTACGTTAGATCTTACTTTAATAGGCAATCTGGGTGTGTTTGAATTGTGACGGTGCTTCTAAGGGTACATCGGCTATAGCGGCTTGTGGTGGCGTGATTTGAGATGCTAATGGAAGATGGCCTGTAGGTTATGCAAGGCAGATGGGAAAGGCGACATTATACGTTGTTGAACTGGGGGGTTTGCTGGTTTAAAGATTGTGTTTGATTTAGGGTTCAAAAAACTTGAGCTTAACCTAGACTCAGAAGTAGTTATTAAATGTATTAAGGGCAAGACTGAATGTAACACGCAAGAAAGACACTTGATTAGACGGATTAGACGATTGTTAGCTATTGACTGAGCTATCAACATACATCCCAACAAGGTGGCAGATGGGCTTGCAAATCTGGGTTGTACTCTCCCTGATGAAAAATTTGTTTAAAACAATTTATTCCCCTCCTGATTGTTTTAAGTGGGGGGAGGTTGTTCGCATTTATATATTGCATGCTGCAAATTAATGTGCTAGCTAGCTAGACAACTAGGAAAAAAAACACCTTACAAAATCATAGTATTTACAAATCCCAAAAAAACACCTTAATAAAAACACCTCAAAAACTTTAGGCCACTATGTTTCATAGCCCTCCTTAAAAATAATTAATCTAGAAAATTTACAAAGAATTTTCCAAGCAAATTAATGTAGAGAATTACAGAACCCACCCTGTTATATAAACAATATATATTCTCCATATGTTAAGCATATATAGCAGCGGGAAAGTAGCATCAGCTCCACTGCATAGAGTTGGTTCAGCAGAGCAGAGCAGAGCAGCCCTCTACCCATGAAGCTAGTTTCATCAGTCACATGGGGGACCATGCACATCACATGGATCAATACTCAAAAGTCAAATCAACAATTGAATTGATTCTAAGAAAGTGTTTTCATTAGATGCTCTGTCTTCCACTAATTAATCTTTATTTTCTTGTTGGTGCATCCCTTTCATATATAGTGTGGCCCTAGCTAGCTATAACTTGAATCGTTATGCATAAGCTTTTTAACTTCAACTTTCATATCATATCATAATAATAACCTAAAGTTCTTTTTTCAAACTTTTATCATCTCATGATTCTAAATGAAATTATATATTAAGGAAAATAAGTCATAGGTTTTGTTTTGTTTGGTAAGAAGTTAGTTACTAGCTAAGATAGAGTAGATCAGTTGCCCTACTACTACTCAATCACCATCTATATAGTTGTTCATTAGCTGTGATATTATTCATCAGCTTAGAGTGGACTTAGCTAGCCTTATTAATTCCTTCCATATTTTATATCCCCAGCAAAACAATACTACAATTAATTAATTTTCTTTTATTTCAACCATATAATGAATATACTATATGGTTTTCTCACATAAACTCCAATATTTGTGAGCTTAATTAATAAATTAAATTAATATATCTGTACCATGTCTATTGCCGGTAACCTAATTATTTGGCATCACATTCACATGCTGCTAGTCACATTATACATTAATTGATGACAGACCAACCTTGTTAGCAAAAATGTCAACAAATCAAGAATTGCATGGGCGCGTTCTTTGTAGTTACTTGTACTATATTTTTTGTCCGAAAACGTACGTGAGTGTTTTTGTATATATAATTTTTATTATTATAAATGAACAATTTTGATTTTAATATGGAGTTTAAAAATCAATTTAATTCTTATTACATGAACAAAAATAATGTTTTTTCATAATTTCCCCAATATATATGGAACTAAAGCACGTCATTTTTGTATTTTTTGAGGACTAGAAAATGAATAAACTTTAATTTAACATAATTGAAATTCACCGATTCACGGGAATGAAAACCATTTTCTACGTCATATATGTATATTTATTGCTTTATTATTTTCTTGATAAGCGATAAAATTTTATTGATAACAGATGAGTTTTTTTTAAAAATTTGTTTTTAAGAAAATTTTTTTGACTGCTTTTAAAGGGTTGTTAATACTTTCATAACTAATAATCCTAAACTAAATTATTTTTTTGATAAGCTAATCCTAAAATAAATTGATTTCAATGCGTAAAGCTTTTGGCAAACTAGAACATGTTTTTGGAGTAAAAAGGAATGGATGGAATTGACTTAAAAACCTTCGCTAATTGACTTAAAACTCCCCGCTAATTATAAGCGAAAAACGAACAAGGGTCTGTTTGGATAAACAGTTTAACTAATTAGTGTTTATAGCATAAACGTTTATCATATAAGTGTTTATGCATAAACTGTTTATATAATAAAAGATGAAATAATGTTAGACGATGCAGACATGGACGGATCCAGGAACTTGATCAACTCGTGGGGGCAAAATTATTTACTATGAGTATTTATAAAAAATATATATACAAAACGCATAAACGGTAAAATGATGACATCCTTATCATATTAAGTAAAAAAATTATATCATTGTATATCCAAAAATTAAAGACACTTACACAAGTTAACGTATCCTGTTGGCAGTGGCAACAATAAGCTAAATTTCAAATATATGATATTTTAATATAGATATAATAATTTATAGTTTGTTTTATATGAATATAAGACATTATATGGGGTTAAAATAACACTTCTATTAATTTTGGTTAAAACGCTATTAGAGAAGTGGGGTCAAGTGCCCCCATTTTATTGAACGTAGATCTGTGCCTGAATGCGATGACCACACGATCCACGAATCTGTTACGGATAAGTCCAATCAGGTGGTATCCACGTTCCGAAAGAAGAAACACAGAAAAAAATCGGCTCAGAAAATAGCAGTGTATAACACTCGCTCAAAGACTAAGTTTGTCTCTGTCTCTTTTTGATCTAATTTGTGGGTTATTGGATTTTCTGATTATCTTTTTCTAACCGGCGCTTGGTTGGTGTTTCAGTTCTCACGATTGTTTATCAAATTTTTGTTAGTTAGATTGGTTTTTAGGTTTTTTGTCTAGCCTTTAGGCTGCAGTGTTTTAGGGGCTCTCTATTATTGTTCTGGTTTGAGCTTTTTTGATGGTAAAGGTTTTGGTTTAGTCCCCCATTCGATTTTCTCTGTCTTTTTCCTTTTTTTTAATAAATTCGGGTAGTCTGTCTGTTTGATAAAAAAATGTTAAACTACATTTTTATAAGTCATAACATGTTTTCATATAAATTTTATTCTTTAGAAACATGAAAAAATTAATTAAAAACAACATTATGAACATATCATAAGTTCTCTCAAACAGCTTCACAAATACTTATGTCAGTAGATAAACCCAAATAAGCTCCTCCAAAAATCCAAAGCTTGTTAACAGATGAGTTTGCCACATATCACATACTATTTGGATAGCTTAGAGCCTTTGCATCTTCCCCAGTCACAATCAGTGGTCATTAGATTTGGTAGGGCTTACTAATTTATCCAAACATGTGGTCACTAAAATGTGAGGACATAAAAAAAGTGCATGCATTTGCCTGGGACATATGAAGATAGACCAATTACAATTCTTATCCATTATCATAAGTTACTTCGTGTTCAAATCAGGTGTTTGCTTTTCCCACACCCCCTCCTACTCAAAACACACCCCATAAGGGTGTGAAAAGACCAAAAGGTCAACCAAAACCTCTTTTTTTCACGAAATTTCACTGTTCGAACACGGGCCTTGAGCGAGGTTCGAATGACATCGTCGTTCGTGTGTGTTAAATCTTGACTTCACACCTCTTGTGTGTAATTTCACGTGTTCGAGCGCCACGCGTGCGAAGCAGTTAATTTGTGGTGTTCGAACACCCTATTTTATTACAAAAAAATGGACTCTCACACCACATTCACCTTTTTTACCTGTTCGGTTGACCTCAACCGAATATATTTGGTTGCCCATCCCCAAATCGGTGAAAACACGCACTCTACTTAAAGGTATTTTTGGAATATTTGTAGTTAAGGGGTGTGAAAGAGTAGGAGGGGGTGTGGGAAAAGCAAACGCCTCAAATTAAGTGAGTTTGGATTGGACTGGAACAAATTTAGCAGCCCAATTTGTAGGTTTGGGTTGCTTTTATCAATTAATTAGTGGAACAATTTCATTTGTGTGTTTTAATCTCTTCCCAAAAGGTGAGTGAAGTATGGACTATGGAGATGCTGGAATTAGACATACATCTTGTTGGGCGAACAGATTGAGTGTCTTTAGGGCAGGAAAGACACACCTTTAGCCTTTTGTATCTCTCTCTCTCTCTCTAAATATTTTCTCTTACATTTTATACAATTTTCTCTCTCTTATTTTTTCCCTTCAAATAAGCTTAAAGGTAGCAAAGATACCTAATATTAAAGGCACTAAATCTTTTTCGATGAAGGGAGATATAAGAAAGTGGGAATAATAGCATCTAAAGTGGTTGTTTTGCAATAATAGTAATTGTGGAGAAGGAACTTTTTTAAAATCTAAAATGATGCAAGTGGGGCTAGGCTATCGGCCGGCCAAACCCTGACCACCATTTTTTTTTGATAGGCAAATGTTAGTGAAGGTGGGGGAATGTTAGTTTAGGGATTTGACCCGTCATTCTTTTCTTCAGACTCATTTGGTGTGCGACTCTTTCGATGTTCGTTAATTTCATGCATTGAAATTACGTTCTTGAGATATCTGTATATATTTTATAAATATATAATATAAATTATTGTATTTAATTATATATTTAACTATTTATTGACAGTCAAGTTAGTTCTTTTGAGCATTAAAATGTTAACATCGTTGAGCTTTTTCAATTTCATGAATTCACAATCTAGATATTTTAATATTATTAAAGGATTAACTTGACACAAAAGATCTAACATTGTTATTGTTTAACACTAACAAGCAGGGCTGACTAAATGTCTGTACAAGCTAGGCTACTGCAAGAGGCCTCAGCTCACTACTAATTTTTTTTGGTCCAAAAAAAAATTAGTATAGTTTGATCTTTCATGGTTTGGAAAAATTGGAGTTTAAAGTATAACTATATAATGGTCTTTTTTAATATTTTAACACAGTTTCCAAAGTGTTTGAGACGACTCTGCTCACGATACTATATATCTTAAAGAAGGATAATTACAACTTTAAATTTAGATAAATAACGTTGGAGTAATTTTAGTTATAACTAAAAAATATTACACCCCATCTTATTATAGATTAATTTCTTGATCGTCCTTGGTGCTAATCATGGAGACTTGCAAGTTATATATATATATATATATATATATATATATATATATATATATATATATAATATGAGAGATCAAGTTCTACACGGCAATCAAAATCAAACATCAAATATAATTATAAGTCAATAGCTAACTAAACATGATGGTGTTTGTCATCTATCTTATCATATATAGAAGCATCAAAGACTCATGGCATTCGTACAAACCCAATACTAAATACGTACTGAAATGATAATAAAAGCAATTTTTTAATTAAGGGGGGTCAACCGGGAATATTTCATTTGTGTTAAAATGTGTATCATGTCTTTTTTTTATTTTATGCAAATATCATGTATTTTTCTTCTTCTCTAAGATTTCTTTAAATATGTGCATTCATGCACTTTTGTTTTTTATATTGTAAGATATGGTGGAGCTTTGAATTTGCCATCATTCACATTCAAAGAAGACAATGACACAACACCCCCTCCCCCCAATTTTTTTTTTTTTTTTTTATTTTGTTTTTTTCCAAGTAATGGGAACTAGTTGTGATAGGCTAAATATTCATTACTAATTTGTAATGGTTAAAATTAAATTAGTATGGATTTCATTTCATTAAGATATAAGAGACTTTTCATTTTTTAGCAAACTGTACATATTTTTTAGACTTAAAATTAAAGGGCTAGGTTCTAATATGAGTGGCTTGATCAGATAATTAAGTATCAATAATTATTTATTGATAATTAGCTAGCCATAAAACTATTAATAGAATTTTCAGTTTTTGTTGGGTTATAATTATGAAAAGCACAAGGGTCCTTATCTCATATATAATGTGATGTAGCTAACTAATGATTCATTTGTTTCCCTCCCATCTCCATCTATTTCTCCAAGCAGATAGGCATCAGTCTCTCCTTAAAAAAATATGCCATTCATCATCAAGAAATTTAAAATTTAAAATATATGTTCATCTGTTTGATTATGATTCGTCGTAGCGGCAGAAATGTTTTTTATGGATACTCAATTGCCCAATTAATTCGATTTCTCAAGTGTCGAGTATTGATTTTTAGTTTTTGTGTGTGTAGAGTACCGACACGTGATCAATCCAACCATCAAACAAAAAATATATGCATTCGTCCATATTGTTGTGATCATATATTTATTGATTATACCATATATTAGTTTATTTTTATTTTTTTGCACTACAACAGATCTAGTAGATGGCGCGTTTTTTTCATCCATGGCGCGCGTTTTTGGCGGCTGCTTGAGCGTGTATTTGTGATTCCACTCCAACAATGGGCGGCGCTCCTAAAAGCGCCACCCATTGCCAAACACGCCCTCCCGATCTCGCGAGTGCTTTTTAAAAAGCGAATAATATTGCCCAAGCGTCCTACCAAATCTGCAGCGCTTGTTAAAAAGCGAATATTTTCCAATTGTCTTCCAGATCTGCGTAACTTCATTAAAAGCGCTAAATATTGCCTATTTGCGTTACCAAATACGCAGCGCTTCATTAAAAGCGCTGAATATTGCCTAAATTTTTTTTTAATTTTTTTTTCTGTTTTGTGTGTTTTCCTTTTTATATTTACAAGTTACCTGCGTGTACAGCCAATCCAATCCAATACATAACAGAAACAAATACATAAGAGGAACCAAAACAAAATTGCTAAGAGGAACCAAATTACATATAACAGAAACAAATTACAGTGAGTAATTCAGTAAAGCTCTTATCCGTCCATCTGTGGCAAGTTTTCAAGTTATACAACTTTATCACAGCCAATAATTTTGTGAATTCAGTACAACCCTCATACAACGACGTCTCTGCATCCGTTATCAACTTCTCAAACATTTGAGGACGGTCATTAAGATCGTCTTCAAAAGCCTTTGTCATCTCTTCAAATTCGTCCCCAACAAATGTAGGTATTTCGGTGTCAACTGGTGCACATCTCTCAGTACTATTACCCATATTCGAAGATTCAACTCTTTCCTCACCATGCATTGTCCAACAAGTGTAAGTTTGATCAATTCCATTACCCTTTAAATGTCCTGTCAACTCGTCTACATTAACTGATTTTACATAGCAACAACGTAAACATGGACATATCATATTACTAGATCTCACTAAACGTTTAACAGCACAGTTCACAAAATAATCCACTCCATCTCTATATTCCTTGGACAGACGATTGGCAGACATCCACTTTCTATCCATAATGTCCCAATATCTATAATAAATTCCGGATAAGAGAACTTAAACTTATTATATATATAGATGAAAAACAAAGAATTTACAATTTTATTGAAGCTAAGACATTCGATCAACTAGCTAGTAGTTTCAACTAAACAAATCAAAGACTTTGATGTCTTCTATATAGTCATTAATTCTTCATATAAAAAAAAAAGAAAAAAAAAGTACCTGAACAAGTGGAAGCAACACTGACAAATCTCCAACCAGCTGTGAACTCGAACTAGAACGAACTCTCGAACCAGGACAAACTCGAACAACGATCGCGAAGCTCCGACAAAAAAAAACTCACAATACCTAACAAACAATTCGCATATTCGATTTAGGCATATTTGATTTTACTAATATAGATGACACACACTTGCTTAAAAAAATCTATCCTTTCAGAATCAAAAACTCAACAAAACCAAGCAACAAACACTTAAAATTTTTAGTCAACAACAACAACAATCTTTCTTATTTGTAAAAAAAAAAAACAACGAACAATCATTCATAGCAATTGATAGATATTCATCACATGAATAAGTACTCCTATTCAAAGCAATTCAATTTAAATTGTATACACTTCAAAAATGTAGATGAAAATGAACATATTAAAAGAGACACCTAATTTCTCTCCTATCAAACACATTCAACTAATTTTACACATATCAAACACATACAATTACATTCAACATATTCCTCTCCTATCAAATATATTTTTTTCACACATTCAACATATTCCTCTCCAATCAAACTACATTCATCTCCAACCTAACAAAAACCTAAAAACCAAAAAACAAAATAGAGAACTAACCTTTGAGAGAAGATGAAGACAAACAATTATGGGTGCTGGAGAGGATTCACGAGAGTGAGGGATCGAGAGGATTCACGAGACAAGCAATGTGGGTTTGGGGGTTATTGTGGGTTTGGGGGTTTTCTGGGTTGTGGGAGCTCGCTGAGAGTGAGGGAGAGCTCGCAGGTTTGTGTGGGTTTGTGGTTTTTTGCTGAGAGAGAGAGGGAGAAGAACGCAACACCGTGAGGAGAGCCGAGAGGGGAGAGAAGAAGCTAAGCCAGAAACCGAGAGGAAATGAGAGGTGAGAGAGAAATTAAACACGAGCGGGCAAAAATAATAAACCAATACGCAGCCGCGTTTCTAAAAAACGCTGAATATGTGGCTATTTCGTTTTCAAATACGCAGCGTTTACTAAAAAACGCTGGGTATATGGCTATTTCGTTTTCAAATACGCAACGTTTGCTAAAAAACGCTGGGTATGTTGCTATCTCGTGTTCAAAATACGCAGTGTTTGCTAAAAACGCTGGGTATGGGGTTAGCGTGTTTGGGTATAGGTGGCATTTTAAGATAAAACGCTGCTCATGGTGGCGCTCTTTTTTAGCCATTCTGACGCAGTGTTGACAAAATATTAGTTTATTAAAAGTAATTGATCGAGATGGACCTTTCATATAGCTTATCCTTTACATTTTTAAAAAAATAAATAAATCATTTAATCATTGTATTAATCTGATCTCCGAGGTCATTAATTGAACTATACCTAACTCATTTGTCATTATTGAAGGAAATACTAATATGCTGTAAATAATAATGACATTTTCCTAACTCTTTCACATCATTGGAAGTTTAATTTTTCTTCATAATATACCTATTTTTTGCATAGTTAGTAAACATAATAAGTTGTACTTTTTTCGGTCAAAAAATAAGTTGTACTTTTGGCTTGAATGCATGTCCATTTTTGGTTAAGTTTGTTTGAGACCCAAAAAAATCTAAAGGTGGTTAGACCTAGTAGGTATGGTGCTTACACTTTTTGGTTCAACTAACTTCCTTGAAATAAGCTTTTCCTCTAAGTTTTGAAGCTTCCTACGCCAAATTAATTGCTTAAAAATAACTCAAGGTAAGCTGTTTTTTATTATTATTATTATTATTATTATTATTATTATTATTATTATTATTATTATTATTATTCCCTATGATCCTTGTTTTGCTTTGGTGTTTAGAAGTTGTGATGGGGCCAACCCCATGTTCTAAAGTATATTTATTTTGCATATTTCTGTTAAGTGTCATTTCACATTGATTCATAAGACAATGCCACCAAGGACCATGTGTGCAATTAACCAAACTAACCGGACATTAAAGATATTATTGAGTTAAACTTAGTTTGAGTAATTAATGAGCTTTACTAGTTGTTGCAATTGCAACAAAGTTTATGCTTTTTTAAGAAAGAGAGCTCAACCATCTTAATTACTTTTAAGTTCTTGAACTACCGATGGGATTAAACACTTTATAGTTTTTTCGCTTTTTATGAATCGGAAAAGATCGTGCGATTTAGTTTGGGAGTTTTGCGTCGTGAGATTTTAAGCGAGGCTCATTTCCTTTCTTTGTCATTAAAAATGGAAAGAGTGTGCATTTTGTAGGAGATACTAGTTATATATAGTTTTGGCTTCTCTCAGAGGCTTAAATATATATTCTGCTCCTCGCAAATATACCAATTATCCATTTACCCTCCCTGTAAAAATAAAACTTTTAAAAAAGACCTTGCAAATATAAATTATTTCTAGTTACCCCCTGCTGTTAGATTTTGTTAACAGCGTTAAATGTAAATATATGTTACCCCCCTGCAAATATGTTCATTATCCATTTACCCTCTACGTAAATATATGTTACCCCTCTGCAAATATTCTCATTATCCATTTATTACCCCCCTGCAAATACGCTCATTATCCATTTACTACCCTGCAAATAATAAGTGTTTCAACATACACTTAACGCTGTTAACAAAATCTAACAGCAGGGGGTAACTAGAAATAATTTATATTTGCAAGGTCTTTTTTAAAAGTTTTATTTTTACAGGGGGGTAATTGGATAATGAGTACATTTGCAAGGGGGTAATATATATTTCAGCCTCTCTCAAATCTCTTTGCACAAAATGGGCAAATTGTTTTAATTAGGCTAATGACAAATTTTAAACACGTCCCCACCAAATTAAAAGATATACTCTATTAGATTTGAGGATGAGGATTAAAGATATTAAATCTTATCCATTAGAAGACCCAATTTGGATGAGACTTCTGCACTAGGTAAACCTTTGGCCTTTATATCCATTATTATTAGAGTTAGTAACTATTAAAACAATTAGTTACTACTGTTATTTAGACTCATCCTTTGAACTAGCAACATCAGAACAGGGTCGCCTGGTCCGATCCGGTTTTGACAACCCTGCTTTGAACGCAAAAAACTTTTCTACAATTTCAAATGTGACTCACAACTAATTTTCAGTTGATATTAAAATTTTGGAATAGTTGATTTTATTGGTTTTGAAACTTTCCTCAAAGAATTTATAAAATATGGTTAATTATAAGAAAATAGAGTAAATTTTCTAAATAAAAGAAAACAGAGATTATCTTCCTATGTGTGAATGGAAAGCCACTCTTTATTTATTCATTTATTTTCATATCCTTTGATTTAGATTTTTATTGTTTGCTGAAAGGGATGTCTTTATTATTTATTTATTTTGACAAAGGGCTGAAAGGGAATATCACACATAACATAGTAAGATTCATCATAAAAAAAAACCAAACATAGTAAACAAGAGTAACACCTATATTGTCCAACTTTACCAATGTTCTGTGATCGAATCCAGCATTGGACCTGCGGCAGTGCTCAATCTCTTGAGGGAGAATTTTGCCGTTCATTGTAGTTCTACTCGATTCGAGGAATTAGTCTTTGCAGTTGCGCGCGTAGGATACCGTTTTATAGAAAGAAAAAAAAAATACCTATACTGTTATCATGACATGATATGAGATATGATATCCATAAAGCTTAGGCAAGTTGGGTGGCCTCCCATACATATATATACATACATACATGATCCAAATTATGATGGATCGAGCATTCAATTTATGTCACTATCTAATTGCATTTGCCTTATCCTTCCTTGATGTTACATTCAATAAGCCTATCATATCACACATTCTCTTTTATGGATAAAATTTAACAAATCAAATGCATTACGCATGAAAGAATTTATTATTGATTGCTTCTGTCCCTAGCTAGCTTCAACTGTTTGATTTATTGGGTACACTCTAATTGACAATATATATTGGAGAGAGAGGGAGAGAGAGAGAGGTTATTAAAACTAGCATCTAAAATCACATATATAGAGGGAGAAAATTTAAGTGTGGTTGATCATGTTTTTCAATCACGTACAATATGACATGTGATTAAGTTCTAATATACGTGTTGTGCTTTGATTGAAAAACAATATCAACCGTAATAAATTTTCTCCAAAGACAAAACATCCTAAAGTTAACTAAAATTAGTTATACTCCCTTTGTAATTAGATAATCCTGTTATTATCATAAATTTATTTAAAAAAACATTAATATAAACTCTATGTGTAAATTGGTGTAACCTAATATCGACTCTATGTGTTGCACAATTTTCAGAACATTTAAAAAAAAAATAAAAAATACTACGTTTAGAAACTGTACATACATTAATAAGTTGCTAATATTGAGTACGTTGTTTTTGTATCACAGAAAATTGTTCATATTTTTTTTGGTCGAAAGAAAATTGTTCTTTTTTTTTTTTTGGTCGAAAGAAAATTGTTCAAATAAGATAGCTGCAATATAAATACTGTTTGGGCTTTCATAAAAAGGGGTTTGTTTTTCCCACACCCCCTCCTACTCAAAACACACCCCATAAGGGTGTGAAAAGACCAAAAGGCCAGCCAAAACCTCTTTTTTTCACGAAATTTCATCTGTTCGAACACGGGCCTTCGAACAGCTTCGAATGACATCGTTCGTGTGTGTTAAATCTTGACTTCACACCCTTTTGTGCGTAATTTCACCTGTTCGCAAGATGTAAATGCGAACAGCCGTTCATGGCGGTGTTCGAACACCTATTTTTATTACAAAAAATGGACTCTCACACCACATTCAACTTTTTATTGCGTTCGCATGATGTTGTTCGAATGTGTTTGAACAAGGTCGTTCGAACAATCATAAAACACGTCCTCACAGCGTTTCACGCGAGGTTATTTTTGAATAAAATTTGTTAAGGGGTGTGAAAGAGTAGGAGGGGGTGTGGGAAAAGCAAATCCCTCATAAAAAGCATTGTTTGGGCTAGATTTCAGTCCAATGGAGTTGAAGTTGACGGCCCATGTCGATGAACCTAAGGCCAACCCATATTAGAATCTAAGAACAAATATGAATAACCCATTCTTTTCCCACCCAACCCTAGTTTGTGAAAAGTCAAAAATACCCCTAATTTTTTTTTAAAAAAAAATCCCTCAAATTGTTGCCGTCCTTTTTTTCCTGCGTTTTCGTACCTTAGTACCAAATTAAGGCAGTATCAATAGGGGTGGCAATGAACCGAACCAACTTGAACATAGTTGAAACTCGACCATCGTTAAATAAATTCGTTGAACTTAGTTCATGAACCAAATGAGCTGAACTTGAGCGGAAAATTGAGTTTGTTAAATAAATGAGCCGAACTTGAGCTACGTATAGTTCGACTCGTTTGGTTCATGATTCAGTTCGAATGAGATATATATTATTCCTCCATTTTTATTTCAATATGACCTTTCTTATGCATTTTGTGTTTCTAAAGCAAGATTTATTTGTTTATTGTTTGGTGCAGTTTGTTTAGCACTAACTATTATATTATTCTATCATTTTGCAATTCTCAAATTATTTTATTATTATACTTGTTTATTTTTTTTATTATACTCAAAAGATAGATATACAAAAATATTATAATTATATTTATATTTTCATATAGGTAATTATTTCATTCAAAACTACAGGTAAATTATTATTTTAAAATGTCAAAAATCTATAATTTTTTTTATACAAAAAAATAGAGTTTTTTTTTTAACTTTGTATTTCCGCGAGCCGAGCTAATGAGAAGAACCGAGCTGCTCGCGAGCTTGAGTTGAGTCGAGCTGAGAAAAAAAGTTCATGTCGAACTCGAGTCGAGCTCAAAGTCGAAATGATTCTTATTAGTCGTGGAAATGAAATAAACCAAGTTCGACTCAACTTGACTTTTTCCAAATTTCTAAGTATCAAGATCTTTGACATTAAAAATGTGTATTTTAGAGCGTTTAAATTTGCTTAACACACTCGGTACCTTAGTATGAGACTGATTCGGTACCAATGTATTGACCAAAGGTAAAAATAAAAAAAAAATAAACAATTCAAAACATAGTCCATAGTCAAGTACAAAATAAAAAAAATAAACAATTCAAAAGATCAAAGTCATAAAGCACTACTGAGTCACTCGTGATGGTTGGTCGTCTCTCCGCTAATAGGTAATCCCTCTAAATCAAATATGTGGTCTGGAAATGTTGAGAAACTCGTCGACAAAGTTCCACGTTTGTGTCCCTTATATAACTTTGTTCCTGCCAACGAAAACAATAAATTATAAAATCGCGTATTAAACAAAATCATAAAAACTCAGTGTGGAATATAATGTGTAGCATCCTGTGGTTCTACATCATCGTCGTCTCCATTAGTGGGATTCAAACATTAAAACACTTAAAGAATAAAAATAAACACAAATTCTAATCGACTCACCAGACCCTCCCACAAGTCCATAGCAACATGGTCTACATAATAAAGAATAACCAATCTGTCATTTGGATCGCCCGAGTATAGATATGAGTTGGATGGTAAAGCTTAGTAGCAAGAGTATGATGCGCCATAAAATAGGAATAAATCAAATATGTGAGGGTATAGTGTCCAATGGTGGGGGTTATAAAAACACCACCCAAGGTTTTTTGTTTAACAGAATAAGTTGGGCGAGAATAGAAAAGCCCAATTATTCACTAGAACTGAAGCTGGACCAGAAGGCAGACTCTGTATGTGAAAAGCCCAATAAATTCCGTACATAAAAATAGGAAAAAAACGCTAGAAGGAGGGCTTGAACCTCCGACCTTGTGGTTAACAGCCACACGCTCTAACCAACTGAGCTATTCCAGCGACGTTGTTGGTTACCTTTCACTTTATATTTTATTTTGTTAACTTAATTATGGTTGTCGCCTGCCACTGTAATTTTAAATCATAGAGGGTTTGGTTTCTTGCATGGAAAGCCGAGAAGAAAGAGACAAGAAAGTGATCCAAGCAAAAGGGTTGGAATAAGGTAAAGAAGTGAAGAAAAGAATGAGTAGTGAAGGTGGTGCTGGTAATCAAGGTCCTCCAAAGCTTTTTGATCACAAGCCCCGAAAAGGTTTCTCTCTCTCTCTCTCCTAAGATTTTTTATGATGGAAGATCTATTGTTTTGGTTCTAAGTTTGTGTGTTTTTGGTAACAGCGCAGCAGAAGCAATTTCGAGGGCAACAAAATTCCAACGGATTCTCTTCGCCGCCGGGGATGGGAACTCAGGCGACTGCTCCTCCGCCTCCGCCTGTCAAGGAACCCTTTGCTCGCCGCTATAAGTTCCTTTGGCCTATGCTATTGGCTGTGAATCTCGGTGTCGGAGGTGATTTTTCTTCACCTCCAATTGCTAAAAAAAATTCGATTTTTTGTTTTTTTCTATTGATCCTTTTTTATTGTGATTGAATTTATTGACTTTGGATTGGTATTTGTTGCTTGCTATGCTAGGTTGTTGATGTTGGAGAGAAATCTAGTTTCCTTTTTGTTCTTTTAACAATGATAGCTTCTTTTCTTTGTTGGTTGTTGCTGTATTGTATTACTACCTATTGGTCATAGTGTAAGAGGAAAACAAAACTAGGTTAGGTGATATTTTTTGTAATTAAAAATGAAAATAGTTTTTTTTTCTCAAGTTATCATTTTTCTTGTGGGTTTGGAATTTCATAGTTGGCATTTGGAATATTTGATTGCATTTGTTGAGAAATGGAGGAGGCTAGATTGAAACTACAAGTTGGGTGTTATTTGGCCAGTGTTTGTTTTGCTCCTTCTACACATGAAATACTTCCTGAAAACTTTTGTGCTGATATTGGTTGAGGTGGGCAGGATGACATGATTGATAGTCCATTAAGCTACATTTGACTTTGACTAGTTTATTCATGCGGGTAGTGTGTGAGTATGATCATAAGTTCTTTGTGTGTGTGTGTGGGTGGGGGTGAGGGTGGGGTGGGGTGGTAATGATCTTCAGGTTCTGCTGCACAACATCCATTTTATAATTGAGATCTTATTCAAAAGCATTATTCCTGGCTATGAATACAGAATGAAAAAAAGAATCTAATAACATGGTTTAGAATGCAATGCTGTCAAATAGCAGCTATAACATAGTGAATTTGAAAGAACCTCTATTGTCTGTGATCTGTGACATGCCCATCAGTACTGTCAAATAGTGATTATAGTGGTGTTGTAGCATAGTGTTTTTTTAGTAAATTGCTATTTTCCACAATCCGCGATTGACCATTGTTAGAATGTAAAGCTTTTACTTTCTATATAATGATGGTTCATTTATCAAAGGCTAATTTTGTAGTCACCAAAATAGAGACTGGTGAGACTCTTTTGCCTATATAATGACAGCTGTTAAGGGCGAAACAGTGCACCAATTAAGCCATGGCCCCTAGATGTGGAACCAAAAAAAGGAGGAAAGGGGTATGTCAAAGAGACTTCCAGGAAGAGATGATTATGCTAAGTAGAAATTAGTGGGGCCCTGGAGAAATGGAAAGTAGGTGGGTTGTTATGAACAGAGAGGGGATATGACTTTGGTGGAAAGCCAGAAATCTGGGTTTTAAGGAAATGGGCCTTGAGCTTGAGGCAGGAAGTTAGCATTCATCAGCTACATCTTGTGTTCTTCCTGTTTTTTTTTCTTCTTTGTTATTCTGTTTGTTTTCATCCTTTACTGATATACTCGTGTTTCTACAATTTTAGTTCAACGTAGTATCCTTTTATGCCTTCCTTGGTGTTATTCTTGCTCTGGTCTGTATCAGAGACTACCTTATGTCTTTTTTGTTGTGATGCTTATTTGATTATTGTTATATGATAGTTGAGTTTTTAGCAGCATAATTTTTAAGATCAGCTTGCTAGTTTCCTATCATTACAGATTTGAAGGTTCTTTGTTTTGACAATCACTGTTATAGTGTACAAGTTTATTTATATTGATTCATTGAAGCAAGCTCATACCATAATAATATTTGGGACTTGTTAGAATATCAACTAGTTATGATTTACTAGCTATCATATCAGTTTCCTAGCCATTTTTTTTACTCTCCCCACCTGTTCCCGATCTGGTCTCAGTTTCTTGTTTCAAGCAGTGTTGTCAATGGCGGATGGCGGTTTATGGCGGAGAGCCAAAAATCCGCCATTTTAGGCCGCCATAAAGCCGCCATAAACCGCCATCCTTCACAAATTGGCTATGGCGGTTGTCAAGAAATCCGCCACCGGAATCCGCCATGGCGCCGCCATGGCCGATATTTGACAACACTGGTTTCAAGCTATGGATACTTAGGTTTCAGTTCAAACAGTCCCTTATCTCTATTTTAAACACATTTTCTCTCTTCTCTTCAAGTATGCGCTCACCTGTTTCTATTTTTTTGTTGGTCATGCCTTCTTTTCTCATTAATGGATTCAAATGTAGTGATTTCTCTTCCTGCCGATGATCATTGGGTGACACTTTTCCCACATATGAATCATTTTAGCGGTGCACGCCTCTCTTCCCACCTACAATCATTTTGGTGGAGACTGGAGACTCTTTTTCCACATATGAATCATTATTGGCGACTTCTCTTTCCGCCGATGATCATCCTGATGTTGGCTTATGTTGGTTATGACTCACAATATCCTTTTCAGACTTAGTTTCGACTTTTGTGGGAAATACTTTCTTTTATTATAACATGCTTAAAACTTAGTAAGCTTTAGCTTGAGAGTGAGTGTTAGAATTTACTAGTTGTCATATCAATTAGGTTTAGCTAGCTTGTGTTGAAATTCAACATGGTTCAGCGCATGCTCTGGTTCTGTGACCTTTATTTTAGACTTGTACTTCGTGTAATCCTTCTTATTTCGCAATTTATCATACATCATCCTATATACAGAATTGCAATAGATCTATAGCCTTATACTTTGAAATTTTTTCCTAAGTAATATATGAAAAATAAATAGCTTTAGATATCATCAAATGGACGCTTTTTAATTGTAACCTTACAGAAATTGCGACAGATCTTATGGAAGATGGCTGATTGGCTTGCCTGAGTATGTTTGTTTCTAATGTCTGTGAGATTGAGAAACCATACGGTCAAATACTTTCTCTCCTACATGATTTAGTAAATAAGATAGAGGACAAAAGGTCTGAAGGTCAAACCAAAAGCATAAAAAATAGACATATCTGGTATTATTTTACATATATACTAGCTAGTCAATATCCTGTTATTTGTTTCAAAATTATGCAAGCTGTGCTTCGCCTTGATAATATGAAAAAGTTAGTTTTATAAATTTAGTAGCAAGAGATGTTGGTGGATCTTGAAAAATTCAGTATATATAGTATGAGAGGATAATTAATATATGGGTTAATATGTTTTTGGTTCTTATAAAATTGGTAAAAATTTGATTTTAGCCATTTTAAGAATTTTATTCGTTTTTTTAGTACCTTTTGAATGACCTGTGATTAAAATCTAATAAGTTCGAATGAGCACAAGTTGAATCAAGTGTTTTTAGGGACTAAATTATAAGATAAAATTTTGCTAATTTTATAGAGATCATAAATACATTGAACCCTTAAAACATTGAATGAACTGTTTTACTTTGCTAGCATGTCAGCCTTCTGTTGGATCTTATACATGTGGTTTTTGTGATCCCAACTCTAGTACACTTGAATGAATTTCTATTGTCAAAACCTATCTTGAACTTGTTAGAAATGCACTAATGATTGTCTGAACTCTGTAGTTTATTTGTTCACAAGGACAAAGAAGAAAGATACTGTGGGGGAGAAACAAGAGGCAAGTCCTATTTCAGTTAAAGATACTACTACCACTACTACTACAGTCGCTGTTGTAGAGACGCCCGTTTCCCCACTACCGATTGCAAATCCCGTAATCAAAAGAGAACCAATTCCGGAGAGCCAACAACGTGAACTCTTCAAGTGGATATTGGAAGAGAAGAGGAAGATTAAACCGATAGACGCGAAAGAGAAACAAAGAATCGATGAAGAGAAAGCGTTACTTAAAAATCTTATTCGGTCAAAATCTATCCCGAGCATCTAATGATGTTGCTCCTCTTACCTTTGTCCAAAGGAAAAAACAAGAGAACTTTTTGAGTTCAAATATACTTGAATTGATTCCTTCAATGATGTTCTTTTCTGATTACTTGGTTGGTTGATGAATTTTAGATTGTACATTTGTTTGGATTTGATTTGAGAGTTAGAAAGTTCCTTGATGTCATTTTCAAAATTTGGGTTGTGGCTTGGTTTGTTCCTAGTAGACAATAGTCCAAGAAATTGATCGCTTTTCATGTATATTACAGATATATATATCATGATTCATGTGCATTTTCATTAGACTAATTGTTTGTTTTATACATAATAAAGCCATATTTGAGTTAAACTTTAGAGCCATAATCACATGGCAAGTGCATTTGGTGAAAAATATACTTAAGTAATCTAAAGCACTACAAGATTGGGATAAGAATTAAAATTCTACAACTGCAGTGAGTGAAGTATTTACAAAAAGTTCCTTTTATAACAAATGTTATGCAGAAAGCTTGGTATATGAAACAGTCATTAATCAAGTTAATTTAATTGGTATTGTTTGGGATTTGTGATTTTTTTTGCCAAAACAAAATCAAACCACCCATTTTTAATTGGTTAAGACTTAATTTGTTTCTCCCTAAAATCGAATCAAAAGGACATGTTACAACACCCATAAGAGTTGGTCCGAGTGATAACTGAGTTCGGATTCCATTTCAAGGTCTGGGCTCGAATTTTGAGTGTAGCAAAAACTCTATTGGGAGGAAAGAATTCATGGACTGACAAAGCCAGACGCTTGACCAGTCAGGTTCTCCAATGTAGGTTAGTCATCGACAAAGCCGACTGACCAACCAGGTTTTCTAGCGTAGGTTAGTCATCGACAAAGTAGCTCTAATCGGAGCTTTCTCCCATCATCATTTACTCCTTTTTTGATGAATTACTAAATTTCATTTTAAAAAGCAAAGAGACATGGGATAGAGACATAGGGAGAATATCTGAATCCGCCGAACAATCTTGGTTACTTTGTTTGAATTGAATGCCTAAATTATTTATGTAAGTTGTTTATTAAACTTTAAACTAAGACATAAAGGTTGAACCGATGATTTGAGTATAGCATTAGTATAATCTACACAATCTTTTATTTTACTCAAAAAGCTACATAATCTAAGATTCTGCCATGTTTAGATTATTTATGAAAGCTTAGTTATCTTTCAATATCAACTTTACTGTAAATTAATCTAGCTTATCTATGATATTTAAGCTATGTTTAGATTATTCACCAAAAAAAGTTGTTTAGATTAGAAAAAAAGGATAAAAATAAAATCACATAGGTTTTATTGTATAGATTGTTAGAACGAGCTGGAAGGCACTCGTACTATTTATTATTATTATTATTATTATTATTATTATTATTATTATTATTATTATTATTATTCAAAGTGCACCATTAAATTTACCAGTAAATTTAATGAAAAAAAAAAACAAGGGTGCAGATCTTGGAAGGGCAAATTAAGAGAGTCTATGATGGACAAATCCTCTTAATTTGACCACCCTTATGTTTAGAAGGGAACAAATGTGTAAAAATAGAGTAAGCTTCTATAGTTCAATTTTAGTCTCCAATGAGTAAACTTCCATTGATTTCCAACGAGTAAACTTCATTGGAACTCAAATATAATAGAGTTGAACAGAATGGAACTTGATACAAAAAATTGGTAAATGTATCGACACTACAAACAATCTTTCAACGTGTCTTTTGCTAATTAATTTGGTCTCCGACCTTGATTTTGTTCTCTCACTTTTGTCCCTAATTAGGTTG
The DNA here is from genome assembly GCA_020916435.1 of Oxytropis ochrocephala. Lineage (NCBI taxonomy): Eukaryota > Viridiplantae > Streptophyta > Magnoliopsida > Fabales > Fabaceae > Oxytropis > Oxytropis ochrocephala. The sequence goes on from CM037088.1 coordinate 121,009,404, forward strand.
ATGTTAGAAATCAAAATAACTAACAAAATACATATTTAAATATCAAAATGATTAGTGCAAGATACATTCATAATTTTTTTTTTATGATTCCGACCGACACTTTTATGAATTGAAATGAGAGCATATTACGCTTCCAAAGACTGAAATGACTTTTTACCCAAAAGAAAATATTGTAAGTACCATTGACCTAATACATTTTTAAGGATTCAAATGATAAGCATATAATATGCAAAAAGAAAGAGAAAGAAAGGTAGATGTGGCCTCTAGCATAAGCATATAATATGAGAAAGAATGGAAATGATGATAATTAAGGCGAGAGTAGTTGGACTTATTGAGTTTCACATGAAGGCACGATGACACCCAAATGCTATTGCCAAAGGAGAAACCAATATGATGTAGCACAAGTGATAAATTTGGTTTTAGATTCGATCACTAGTCGGTGCGTATGGATCTCAGTACCTGGAAGGATTAATCTCCACCGTTGTCGTGAATGATATCTTGATTTAAAAGAAAAAAGGAGAAAAGAAAAGGGGGCCGCCGGGGTTGTCAAAATATCAATGCCCTTACAAGAACAACAATCATGCCGTTTTGTAGGGGACTTCTCTTTATATTCTTCTTTTATTCTAAAGCATGGAAAACAAAATCATAAACTAAGCAAAACCAGACGTGCATTAACTGTTATCATTTCAAAAACTCAACATATGAAGAAGAAGACCTTATTCTCTAACTTTACTTACATTTAACAACTCTTTTTAAGGTTACGTTGGGTTTATATATTATTAAATATAAGATGCTATTGCACTTTTTACATTTATTAAAAATAAAATCTGGTATAATTAATATGTATAATTTCCATCGAAATGTAGGAGACCACAACGACGACAAAACTCAACCTTAAGAGTATTAACGCTTGTTGCACTCTCAAGACCTGATTCAAACTCAAAACATTAGTTAAGATAGAAGAAACTCGAATCATCTCATTCCAGCGCTCTTGGGTAATTTAGTAATTTTAATTAACATAGTTGGCTATAAGGACCAAAGATGACACATTTTTAGAAGTGAGAAACCAATATTAGAAGAAAATTTTGGAAACCAAAAAGTCTATAAATATTCTCCCTAACACAAAAAGTTGCTAGCTCAGACTTCAGAAAACCTCTTTCTTTCTCCCTCTTACACACATGCACATTGAATATCTATCATAAAGAAAAACGTGATCATGGCTGTAGCCACCACATGATAGATAGATTATGCATATTTAAGCCAAACCTAGCTAGTATCATCATAGTGTGTGTGAGAAAAAGAAAAACAAACAATGGACACTATTTGGATTCTGTTTATGACAGCAACTTTGTTATGCACTTTGATCCTCTGCAGCAACAAGCTTAAACATAAGCTCAAATCAAAACACAGAAATCAGCTCCCACTAGGCACTCTTGGATGGCCTTTCATTGGTGAAACCATTGAGTTTATTTCTTCTGCTTACACTGATCGCCCTGAAAGCTTCATGGACAAGCGACGAACCATGTAAGTAGTTCATCATCATCATCTATATAGCACCGACACTTCAGATTGAAGTTAAACGACACATGTAGTTACATTCAATAACTTCTATTTTCTCAAATGATTATCTGTGTCTACATACATGTCAGTATCAATGTCGTGTCTGTGTCTGTGCTTTATATTTCATGGCAATATTGTTATTTTTGAAGGTATGGAAAAGTGTTCAAGTCACACATATTTGGAAGTCCAACAATTGTTTCAACTGATGCAGAAGTGAATAAGTTTATACTACAAAGTGATGCAAAGGTTTTTGTTCCTTCATATCCAAAGTCTTTAATGGAATTAATGGGAGAGTCTTCAATTTTGGTCATCAATGGAAGTTTACAAAGAAGAATACATGGACTTATTGGAGCATTCTTCAAGTCTCAACAGTTAAAAACTCAGATCACAACAGATATGGAGAAATATGTGAAAGAATCAATGGCACGTTGGAAGGAAGACCAACCTATACACATACAAGATGAAACAAAAAAGGTTACCTCTGTTTCCTTCCCCTCTCTGTTTCTCTCTGTAGGAGTGTGTGTGTGTGAGTTCGTGCTTGTCTTTGTCTTCTTCTCTCTCTTCCCCACGTGGTGTTGGTGTTGGTGTCAGAATCTATCTCCAAAGTTTGAATCCTTATCGTTTCCTCCAATCTCATGGTGACTTCTTGAAAATAGTTCCATTCAACAGATACAGGATAGTAAAACAAAATATCCATGCTCCTTCTCTTAAATATAATATACTCTTTCCGGTCTCGAATATAAGCAACAAAAAATTAGGTTTAATGGTCTAAAATATAAACAGATGTTAACTTATATCGTATTTAATGTTATTATTCGAATTTTATTTTCTAATAACTTTTTTATAGGCTGGTTCATAGTTAGAGGAGGGGAAAATATTAGTTTCACGGGTTTTGAGCTCCTGACCTTATGTTGGCACTCTCTTCTGGTATCTTTTTCACCAATAACTCTCTTTATTCTCATGAAATGAAACAAGTCTCCATGAGGGACAACTTAGAAAACATAACTACTTTTTTGATTATTTCGAAAAAATCAGATGAAATTAACTACTTTTATTAGGAGATGTGAGGTAGGTTTTTTTTCTTTGCAACAGATGGAGTATTTGGTATTATCTTGTTTTATGTTTCAGTTGTTTATATGAAAGCAACCCTTCCAAATTTTTGTGACAAAGTGGCCCTCCCTTTCTCCTTATGTTTATGTGTGAGTTGTAAAAGTAATAATTGGAGATGGATTTATCTCTCTGGTAGACTAGTTCCTACTTAGTTTCAACATGATTTAGCTATAAAGTAAAAAATCCTAGTTATCTTTATGGGGTTCATAATCATTTTACTGGAATCACTGCATTGAAAAACATTGAAAAAGATTTGCAGTTATAATATAGATACTAGTAATACCAACAGTTACTTATTTTTTTTGTCCCCAGATTGCCTTTCATGTACTAGTCAAGGCATTGATTAGTTTGGTTCCAGGTGAAGAAATGGAGATTCTAAAGAAACATTTTCAGGAATTTATCTCTGGCCTCATGTCTTTGCCCATAAATCTACCAGGAACTAAACTTTATAGATCTTTACAGGCAAGTCCATTAACAAAATCATGTTTATTCCATGTAAAAGCAAGTTTTAGAGAAGCTAATATTATGCATGGCTTGGCAGTAATTATGATTTCATATTTGGTTTCAGGCCAAAAAGAAAATGGTGAAATTAGTGCACAGAACTATTCAAGCTAGAAGAAATAATGGCATTTCCAAATTTCCAAAAGATATAGTGGATGTGCTTCTTAATGATACAAGTGAGAAATTGAAAGATGATTTAATAGCAGATAATATTATTGATATGATGATTCCTGGGGAGGACTCTGTTCCAATTCTTATCACTCTTGCTATAAAGTACCTATCAGAATCTCCTGCTGCTTTGCAACAATTGACAGTATGTTATATTTATCTTATCAGGAAAATATAGAGTTAATTTAGAAATGTTCGATTTATTCATTGATATTAATAATATTTCTAATTAGTCTCTGACATTTTCATACGTTATTCAATTTAGTGCCTCAAATTCTCGATGTCATATTAGTCCACGACTTCTACAACTTTAAATGAATTAAGCCTCCTTGACTTTTACAACTTAATATCAATTAAGCCTCTGAGTTTTACAACTTAGTATCAATTTGGTCTCTGATAGAACCAAAAATCAATAACCAAACTGATGCTAATTTGTAAAACTCAGAGGCTTAATTGATATTAAGTTATATAAGACAGAGACCAAGTGGGCCATTGAGAATTCTAGAGACTAAACTGAATAATGTTTGGAAATGTCAGAGACTAATTAGAAATATTGTTAATGTCAATGACTAAACTGAACTTTTCTTAAACTTGACTACTTGAGGGACCAAATTGGCTATTAACTCGAAAATATAATGAAGTTCAATTTGGTAACTTATTTTTTATGATTCATAGGAGGAAAATATGAAGCTCAAGAAACTAAAAGATCACCTTGGGGAGCCATTGTGTTGGAGTGATTACCTATCATTATTACCATTTACTCAAAAAGTAAGACAAACACAGCTCCTCATCAAAACACAAAAGAAAAAATAATCAATCAATAATTTAAATGTGACTTACTATATGTTCTATTCATACAGGTTATCACAGAAACTTTGAGAATGGGCAATATCATAATTGGTGTTATGAGAAAGACTGTAAAAGATGTTGAAATAAAAGGATATATAATACCAAAAGGGTGGTGTGTGTTTGCAAATATTAGATCAGTTCATCTAGATGAGAAAAACTATGAGTGTCCATATCAATTTAATCCATGGAGGTGGCAAGTAAGATAATTCATCTATTCTTTAGTACTTTGTTAATTTCTTTATGTTTCATTTTGCTTCTTGTTTGTTTAGCTTAACTGATGAATTGGTGGAGTTCAGGATAAGGACATGAGCAGTAACAATTTCACACCTTTTGGAGGTGGTCAAAGGCTGTGTCCTGGCCTTGACTTGGCCAGACTAGAAGCTTCCATCTTCCTACACCACCTTGTTACTCAGTTCAGGTAATTATTCTCTCATACCACCAACTTCCGGCGTTCGACACGTATCGTGTCGGTGATACGTGTCGGACACCGACACTTCAACTATTTGTATTTTTCACATTAAAATTGTGTGCATGTGCGGGTATGCGGTGTCAGTCATGTATATATCGAAGTCAATGCTTCGTAGAGTATTACTTAACTCAAATGAGTGAGAACACAGTGAGTCATAATTAAATGATTTGCTAGTACATGTGGTCTTTTTGCTTTAAAATGACTAATAGCAAATAAATTTATTTGCTGTTGAGTCTAAACAGAGACTTTAGTAGCTTCACTGTTGTGCTAACCTGCCTTCTACATATATGTCTGAGTGGCATAGTGGAAAGAATGTCTCTTTCTTGAATATGGACAAAGGTAGAATCCAAGTTGTAAATGTTTATGGGGAGCAGAATTAATGCTCCATCAGAATTCAGAAAAGCCATTTGATCCTAGCCTTTGGTGTATAGTAATAATAATGAGTAATCAGACTTTTAATAACAAACCTAATAGCAAATCAAGTTGTAGAGGCTTTGCTAGGTCTGCATAATATGCATGCAATCCCATGATGCATTATGTTAATGCTTTTCTCTTCTAACACCTCTGAATTATGACAAATTACTCTGCTTAGTTTGATTCAAACTTTTAATTAAACTTTATAAAAATATTGTTCATTCCATGCAATGATAATTAGACATCTTAAAGTTAAATGATTCACATGCAGATGGTATGCTGAAGAAGATACCATAGTGAACTTCCCCACAGTAAGAATGAAAAAGAGGATGCCTATCTTGGTAAGGAGAGTGGAATCTTAAGCTTTCTTAGCCTGAAAAGTATGAAGCAACTTCTACATAGTGATACAGTATATGAAAAATACACAAGCATAGAGGACAAAGAGGGGGGCCAGGAAAGATTGGCTAATGTGGACACACGTGTAGAGAGTTTCATAAGTTTTTCTGTCCCCCCTTGCATTTTGTCTTTGCACATATAAAAGACAATAGAAAGTTTTGTCTTTTGAGGGACCCATGAATTATATGCATTTACTTTTTACCATTTTTTCTTTTTCATTTCACCTAGTAAAATGAAAAAGAAAATTGATTGTAAAGGACACACTTTAATTTTGATTTTAATTAATTAGAGTTCCCCTGTTTTTCTTTCTCCCCACCTTTTTTTTCTTTCTCCTTTCTTTGGGAGAGGAGGACTGGAGGAGGGAGGAAAGGATTCAATAAGATGAATAGTTGGGAATGGAAAATAGTAGTTTGAGTTTAAGGGTCCCATAAATCAATGATATTTTCTAGAACAAGTTGTTCAAAGTCAATTTAAAAATACATTTATGCATACTTTAGATACTGATGATTACGGAAACGAAAGTGAGTAGTGTAGGTCCACACTTCCTTTCAGTTTGATCAATGAAGTGAAGAAGCCACAGCAGAAAGGACATTAAGATCATAATGGACCCTAAAATCATTATGGATCTGACTGTATCAGATTCTTGATTCTTGATCCTCCATAAACTCCAATTCGTTTTTGTACAAAATTTAGCCCTTCTTTGGTATTTTATTCTTTAACTTATTAAGGTAAATGAAGAAAAGTTTATTTATCAACCAGAAAACTACTAACCAACCTACAAAATCTACAGAGTGAGCCTGTTTTATTAACTGATATTTTTTAACTTGTTTATGTAATGAATGTTAAGAAATATTATTTCCAAATGATTTATTTAATTAACTTGTATTAAAAAGTTGTAATTTACTTCCAAATATATGCTTGCAAATTACCAACGGTAAACCAAACAAGAATTGTATTTACGTTTAGCATTTAGCATTTTACCTTTTAGTCACCAGCTTAGATTGAAATGGCAGGGGAAAAAAAGACATAGTAACAGGATGTTACTCCAGCATAGTATAGGAAGAAGAAGAACACGAGTAGCAGCATGTGGAAAAGAAATTTTACTTTTCATTAATAAAAATATCACATTTCAATCATTCAAGTGGATTTCTGAACTGTATGTACAATTAATTTCATACACCGTACCAAACTAAGGCGTGCAGTAAACCGACCATACCGAACTGCAATTTGATCGAATTTAAACGGATCATCCGGTTTGGATCAGATTTTGAACACTCCTTTACTCGGGTTGGTGGATATGTCCACTTCCATAAATTTTCTCCTGTTGAAGTAAATGGGAGAGTGGAATCTCCCGAATCCACTTCTTAGATGAAACAGCAACAGCAAATCCAACAAAACTGAAGAAGGTTCCCTTCTTAATGTTTATGTTTATGACTTGCCTCGGACTTGCCTTTGACTTGCCAGTGGGATTCATCAACTCCAGTGTTGAAAATGAAACTGGTATATACTGTGGTTATGTCCCTGGCCAGTGACCAAACAAAAATGCAAAACTTAAACTCAGTCCTAAATCCTAACTAATGAAATGCAAACAATTAAACTAAGATATCTTCCAAAGTTTGGGAATGGTTATTAGAATGAGTTTAAATTTGATGATTCAATGAGAGTATAGAAAAAAATTATATTAGCAACAAATCAAAATGAAATCCCATAACAATATGGTGAGACATGGAAAAAACTTACTTCAGATAAGGAAGAGTCAGGTGGTTCAAGAGAGTTGGGTGCCGAATGACAAATTCCTTCCATTCTTCTTTACTGATCTTATCATCCTTGTCAGCATCAGCATCTTGAAATGTCTGGAAATTTTTTTATTAAAAAGAATAACAAAGGTTACTTAAAGGACTGAACTTAAACATATGAGGGAAACAAATGTTCCAGCAAACAATTACCTTATCAATAATGGCTTCAAGGATTTCATCTTCCAAATCCATGCCACATTCTGACATAATAGCAACCACCATCTGTCGAACCTGGAAAAAGGAAAAAGGTTGCCAGATGACAAAACAGTTCCATTGGTAAACATAAGAGCATAGGGGCGAAATAAGTTGTATATATATAGTAGAAACCTCATGGTTTTTTAAGTTTGATATATCAGTCAACCGACATAAGAATCCGATATATTATGCAGAAACCACCACCACTTTTCTTCATCAAACTTTTCATATCAAAAAGATATTGCACTAAGAAAATTCTTGGGCAATATTATTCTAGGATAAAAAATATATGTTTAAGCCAAGATACTCACTTCTTCTCGTTCAATATATCCCGTCTGTCTCAAGTCGTACATCTGAAAAGCAACTGCAAACAAACCAAGAAAGACAACATTAATACCGATTGCAATAAAATGAAAAATATAAAAGTACCACAGCAAATCGCTTACTAAAGTCTTACAATCAATTTTCTTTTCCAAAGGAGTATTAGGATGAAAGACACTAAGAGCGTGCACAAACTCCTCAAATTCTATAACCCCGTTCTTTTTTTCATCAAAGACATCAAATACCTAGAAAATTTTGCAAGCAATGAAATGACTAAATTATACAGGTCAAAAACAAAGAATAGCCGTAAACAACAGATCATTCAGCAAATCAAGTAACATTATCTTATGATACCACTGGGTATGCCATATAAGGTCTGCAATGCAACATTAGATGTTGAAAGTTGAAACATCCGAAACTGTTGTCAAACCATAAAATAAAACTTTCAATATCACTGCCAATAGAAAAGATACATATTTGATCTTTTACAGGGTTTTTTACTCAGATGAAAAACGAAGTTAAGAAAATATCAATCCACCATGATAGTTAGGAAAGATAGAGTTGTTCACATAACATATTGGACTGGCGAAATCATCCATCCGACTAGAACAGCCTGTTATGTCCTAAGGGAAATTGCAGAGTAAAGAGATGATTTTTGGTTTAATTGAAGTGAAAACATGAATAATTGAAGCTCTCAATATTCACATTTTAATTACTGAAGTTTGCCTTCTGGTAGCAGAAATTTTTGATATAGAAACAAAAATCAAGCATCATGCATAAATTGATCATGTTAGCAAAACGAACCCAAGTTTCAAATTGCAGATAATAAGTGTATCAAGCTGCAGTGGCGAAACTTAATAAAAATCTCGGAGGGAGAAAGAAACCCTGATGAGCACGTTCAGTATGTTTTCTCATGTGGCCAAACGCAGCCTTCCATGTAGATAACTTCTTTCTACATTCAGGAGAAATGGAGTTTCCAGATAGAGGATCTTTCACTTGAACATTATTTCTTTTTCTAAGTTGTCCCTCACTCATCCCTCCTTCACCCTCTACCACCATCCAACCACCCACGACCACCGCCACAGAACCTCCACCTTGGCCTCCAATACTATCATTTTCGCCATCATTATCACAAAGTTCATCATCACCGACTTAGTTCTATTAACACTTCGAGAGTGGTTTTCATGATAGGTTCTGGTGGAGGAATCTCCATCACCATCTCTTCAAAAGCCTCGGGGTTGAGTTCCATGAGAGAATCATGATCACAGGGCGGGGGTTGAGGAGAAGATGGAGGTTCGATGGTTGAGTCTTTGGAAGGGCTAGTGTTCTTCACCAAGTCTCCATCTTCTCCTCAACACTCTCCCTCTGATCATGATTCTCCAATGGAACTCAACCATGAGGCTTTTGAAGAGATAGAGCTGAGAATTCTTCAACCGGAACCAATCATGAAAACCGCTCTTGAAGTGTTAACAGAACTAAGTGTCGGTATGATGAACTTGGTGGTAATTATGGTGGAAATGATGGTATTGGAGGCCAAGGTGGAATTTCTGTGGCAGTGACGGTGGGTGGTTCGATGGTGGTAGAGGGTGGAGGAGCAATGAGTGAGGAACAAATGAGAAAGAGGAAGAATTTCCAAGTGAACCTGAAAACCCCATTTGTTTTGAATATAGAGAGAAGTTTTATTTTCTACATGGAAAGCTGCCTTCGGCCATATGAGAAAACACCCGGAGCGCGCTCATCGGGAATTCTTTCCCCCTCCAAGATTTGTTATCAAGTTCTACCACAGCAGCTTGATATTTATTATCTGCAATTTCAAAACTGAATTTGTTTTGCTAAGATGATAGTTTATGCATGATACTTGGTTTTTTTTGTTTCTATGTCGGCAAATTTACGTCGATACGAAGACAAACTTTTGATCATAATTAAAATGAGAATATTAAGAGTTCCAATTAGGCAATTATTCATGCTTTCACTTCAATCAAAACAAAAAGAAAGTATGAGGTAGCAAAATAGTTCCACTCCAAGTTGCCCAAATGTGGATGATCAAAGAATGTGAACATATTTGGTCCTCCTTTAAAGTCATTTTCCTTGCAAATGAAAAACTGACTTCGTTCATGAATGAAATGAGAAAACAAAAAGAAAAACGAAGAGAAATGATAATTGATACCAAAAGTAAAAATGCTTATACCCTATCAAGGAAAAGATTTTTTCCTCCCGCGGTCTTCAATAGTGCCAATGTGAGCTCTTCCTTCATGTAGAAAAGAAGGGAAAAGTTGAGGTAAAGGATCCAATTCAACCACAAATTGAACACTAGTGCTGGAATTATAAACCTATCGGAGCCAAAACCCAACACAGATTTTTGTCTTTGAAAACAATGCACAAATTTAGGAGAAAAAGATGGTCCCAATCCCGCATCTCAAAATAATTTGCTAATTCCACAACATTTCATTTAACTTATAGCCCCAATGCATGACAAATACCCTTGTTCTGGGAATAATAATTTAAGAGTAAACCCTTAACACAGTCATCCAAAGATTAATGTTTCACTACATTAGTCTTGTAAATGTCACCAAAAATCAGCTCACATAGATTAAAATGTGACAAAATAGACAAACTTTGTGGTAATTGTGTACTTTTGAACCAATATTATCAATGAAAAACTATCGAAAGGAACTAATTTTGTAACTACTATTGATTAAAAGAGGGTTTAGTGTTAAATAAATTGAGAATGAGGTGCAAAGAAGCAGAAATTGCAGGGGTGAGTTACCTTATGGATGAGACCATCGTCAATGATTGAACAACTCAACTTCTTGAACAATTCATGCAACGCTTCAATTTCATTAACAGTAACTGCAGAGACAAGACATCACAAATTAAAAAATAAAAACTGAAAGAGGGAAAACCGAAATCAAAGAAACTAACAAGGAGAATCTTTAGCGAGAGCGAGAATATCGTCAAAGGAAGAAGAGATCTTCTTCTTCTTATTCTGATTTGGATTACAGAAATCAAAACAACCAGCTAGACTGAAAAATAAAGCTTCAACAATTCCGATTAACGGAATGAATACCACTGCACAAACCGTCTCTCCAAATCTCAAGCTCGATGTCTGAGAAATTCAAAACCAATAATATAATGTTAAGATTCGATTGACTGATTTTCTGGTTAAAGAAATAGAAATCGAATTGAAATAGTTTGAAGGTTGGAGAATTGAATTACCAGAGATAGAGATTGAGATTGGGTTGGGTAGTCCATATCCACCATATCATCGTCAATCGGGGGTTTATATGCACAAATCTTGAAGACAATTCCCCAGACGCGACAATATGAACATTTAATTTGTTTTATTAGTATTAATTAGTATTAGTATTAGTATTAATTAGGATTAAATTCAAATTGAAGAATTCCGCTATCCGTTTCGATTGTCACGTTTTTTCTTATTGTCTTTTCATTTCACTTAAATAAATTGACTTTATGAGTAACCATAAAATCTTATGAATTGTTTTATTAGCTTTTGTTTGGCAATGCTGATGATAGTTTATAGTAGATTCGTTAGTCGTAAGTATTTGGAATAATTAGCTTTTAGTGTTTTTCTATTAGTTTATAGTGTTTTTTGAAACGCTACTTGAAGCTGCGTTTGAGCGTATAACTTATATCGTTTCATTTTTTCTCTCAAATTTACCCTCATTACTTTAATTAAATTTCTAATTTATCTTCCATTAAATGAATTTATCTATCATTTTTAAGTATTAATTACAAATTGTCTACTTACGTATTTTTATTTTTATAAGTTAATTCAACTGTTAATTTTACCAAACACTTTTAACTCAACCCCCTATCTTATCCGCTATTTGCTACCTCATCCGCTATAAACTAGTTTATCCGTTATCCGCTACTTTTTGTCAAATTAAGTCTAGTCTATTTGTTGAAAAGTAGCGGATAGCGAGTAAGCTAGTTGATAGCAAATGATGTATTTGATAAAACTAACGGTTAAAATAACTATAAATGTACATAAAATGATATTTAATTAATGATTAAATTATTTAATGATGACAACATATTTAATGAGGAAAGAGAAGTAATTTAAGAACATTAAAAAGGGTAAAATGTCAAAAAAAGTGAAACACTATCGGCAATAAGCGTTTGAAAACACTACTACTGAAGTAGCGTGCAAAAAAACCTGCTTAAACGCTCGAAAAACGCTAAACCTAGCATTTACCAAACACGCATACTATTCACCTGTTAGTTTCATCTCCTATCTGCTAACATATGGGACGCTCCAAACAGAACTTTAATTATCATGATTAATATATCGGTGAAGGACTTAGGCTTTGTTTGACAAAGCCAAACATCTAGCTTATTGATGATAAGTTTGTTCTAAGTGTTTGGCATAATATTTTTTCAATAGTTTATAAATGCGTTTTTAAAACGCTACTTGAAAATAGTGTTTGAGAACATAGTTTATGATGTTTCATTTTTTTCTCATTTTTACATTTATCATTTTAATTAAATTCTCATTTATCAACCATTAAATGAATCTTATCTTTCATTTTTAAGCATTAATTACAAATGTCAATTTATGTCATTTTATAATAATAAGCTAGTTCAACCGCTAATTTTACCAAACACTTTAAACTCAATTTGCAAGCTTATCCGCTATAAGTCATCCACTTTTAGTTATAATATTTTCACAATATTAAACTTATTTATTAATATATGTGGTTAAGTACACATGCTTTCAATTAGTGTTTTTGATATCTCCTTATCTACATTCATATCATGCCGTGGTTAAGTTGTACATCACATTATCTAAACTTTAAATTTTTTTAGTTCTATATATCTCTAAATATTGTTAGGCTTGCACATCTTTCATGTTAGATGTCTATTACATGGTTAGTTCTTTTTTGGTTTGATTGAAGGAACATATTTCATGAAATGCTGAACGATGTTGTGTAAAGCTTATTTCCAATGCAGAGATAGTCGAAATGCTGGAGATATACTATTGTATATTTAGATGTTGGATCGTTCTTAATCTTTATATGTTATTGTGTTTTGTGCAGATTTGGTTTCTAGATAAAAAAAATATATTTAAAAGAAACAAATGAAGCAATTCCAGTTTATGGGACAAATGGCTAGAGTTATTTTTACAAGTTGAAGTTATATTTTGAACCATTTTTAATGTAGGTCCACAATCATAGAAAACTTCTCATCTTCAATTATGTATAGTTGAGACAATGATATATTTTGCCTTCTAATAAGTACTTGAAAATGTTTAATAGTTCTGGGAGGGTTGTTTGCTATTTTTGTGAAGTCAAATTTGGTTGTTACATTACTCGGAGCGACCAACAGAGAAGAAAATGGGTCCGTGCTTCAGCCAACCCCCCAGCTATTCACCAGACACCCTTAAATTTGGTTTAATCCCAAATTGCCCTCACATGAAAATTAAGTGACAGACAAAAATGCACAGTTCGGTGCACAGGCAATCGAATCAGTTCGACTGGACCTCCATCGAACATTGAAAAATACACGATCAACACTACAGAGATTCGATCGTGCTTCGATTAACCGCAAGGTCGAATCCGTGTGTAATTTTTAAAAAAATATAAAATCCAATTTTCGATGAAACTTTTTGCCTTTTCATCCCATGTAGAGGTTTGCTGAGTGAGTAGAAGGGAGATTGGCTGAAGCATGGGCCTAGAAAATGTATGATGGTTGTTAGTGACTTTTTTAACGTGATATGTCGCTTTGTTTCAAACTCCTGGGGGAAGTTCTAGTTTATTAATATATGTTTTTAGAAAAGTTTCAATTAAAAAGTGAATCGTAGTAAAAAGAAATTGCAAATATCTCGCGACAACTAACCTTGGCTAAAGCATTAAAGAAAGAAAACTATATTTATTAAAATAAAAAGAGGAAAAACTGCACCAGCCGGGAATCGAACCCGGGTCTGTACCGTGGCAGGGTACTATTCTACCACTAGACCACTGGTGCTTTGTTGTTGTCTTTTCGCAGATTTCATGAATTTGAAACAAATGTCACTCAAAGGAAATATGCTTATAAAATACACAAATTAAGATGCATTTACTGTTAAATAAATTTAAAATACATGATAATCTCACAAAGATAAATATAACCTTGTGCATTTAGGAGGCAACATTTTAAATCTATGGTATATATGTTTGTATTGTATCTCAATCTCAATTTTGTGTCTAAGTAGTAAAGCTAGGAGGTAACACTTTAGACCTTTTCCCTTTAACTAAAGAATATGTATCAGGAAAATAAACTCCATTACTTAAATCCTTCACATACCCTTCTTGTGTTACCTTCATAGGATAACTAACAAGGTGTACACCTTCCATGTCAACAATTTCTTCACTATTGTATATTTCCCACATTTTATCTCCAATTGATTGCATTCTCTTGACACATTCCAAACTTTCTGGCTCTAAGAACAATTTATCTGCACTATTAGTGTGTTCATACCAAAGTGACATTCTATATGCATGAATATCACCAAGTTTGGTCATTTGGTTATCAGCTTCTTCTTCTTCTTGAGATTGGAAGCATCCTATGGCAATCTCAGTGTCTCTTTTTCCATCCATTGATCTTTGGTTCAAATTAGCTGAACCTATTAATATGTAAAGATCGTCCACTAGTCACACATGCAACAAAACAATACTTGTTAGTTGTCTAGCAACAACATCTATAGAATTCTACCAAAATTAAACAATATGAAAGTTTTATTTCTAGAGGTGCCAATTTTGGTCTAGACAGTTGGCCCATAAGCCAGATTGCCCCCGCTTTTTGTATGTCTTTTAATACTTTTTGTGTTTTTCTTTATTAAAAATTGGAATGGGACAATCCAGCCCATTGGCCCAGTATTTTGGATTAGGCTACAAAAAAATAGCCCAATAGATAACTGGATTGACCCAGCCCAACCCATTTTTGCACTTTAGTCATTGGACTGAGTTGTCTTGGGCCGGGCGGCCTAGTCTGACAGCTCTAATTATTTCCATTTACTTAGAGGACCTAGTAGAAAATACAATGCATGTTGGGGGATAAAATTAGGACTTTATTCTAAGGCTCTATTTGGTAAAAAGTAGCGGATAGCGGATAAACTAGCGGATAGCGGATAAGCTAGCTGATAACAAATGATGTGTTTGGTAAAACTAGCAATTAAAGTAGCTAATAATTGTAAAATGACATAAAAAAATATTTAATGAAGACAAAATGTTTAATGAGGAAAGAGAAGTAATTTAAGAAAAATAAAAGGGTAAAAATGTCAAAAAAAAGTGAAACACTATCCGCTAGCGTTTGATAAAATGCTACTTGAAGTAGCGTCTGAAAAAACGCTAAACGCTACCCGAAAAACGCTAAACGCTAGTGATTTCCAAACACATGTACTCTTCACCCGTTAGTTTTATCTGCTATCTGCTAGCGGATGAGACGCGCCAAACACACCCTAAATACTATATGGTGAAAAAGGGGTACATGAAAAGATAAAAAAGTGGAAAAGAAAATAATAGAATAGTACCTATCATGAGTTTGGAATGAACATAAACCATGAATCTCCTATGTTTTTGGGCACACCAATATTGTGTTCCAGGAATAGGAGAATCAGGTGGAAGATACTCTCCATTTCCCTTCTGCTCCCTATTAGCAAGACAGAAGAAATTCAAGTAATCTCTAGGATGAGCTTCTTCACCACTTTCTTTTATTGCCTCACCAATAAACTTATACATCATTGTCATTGTTTCTCTAGTCCAATACAATATATCTTGAACAGTTTCACTTTCAGGTACTCCTTCTGGCCACATTGGTATAACTATATACACTGAAAACCTTTCTTTAGCTTTAATCTTACTAACCACCTTAAGTGCAATTTCAATAGGAATTAGATTTACACATCCACAATTCTTATTTTTCTCCCACCATTGACATCCACCAATAAAATACTGATTTTCAATGTATATAAACTTCTCAGCATGCCTTATTGCTTCAACATAAGCAGCATGTATACTCCTTTCTACTGTGAATTTTCTACACAAATCACCAATAGAAACATGATCAATTGATCTATATACTTGAACATTCCAATCCCTATGTGTTTGAGTACTTGAACTTGAATAAAGACAGTTCGGTTCAGAACTGTTACTAAAAGTTCGGTTTATAACGATTCAAAAGTGCGGTTCGGTTTGATAGTTCAAAAGCGGTTCGCCAGTTAGTTTGAACAACCCTAGTTACTAATGTGCTTGAAGGTATTAGAAGAGAAGGATCACATTGTTTTGTCCATCTTTGTTCAAAATTAGTTAAAACATCCCAAGAAGCTTCACCAATAAGACAAGCATGAACATCATGCCAAGGAACTCTTGGTCCTCCTTTATTAAGACTAGCTCCTTCAATATTTGTTTGGTAAAAATCATAACAATGTGATTCCTTAATGAGTGTTTGAAATAATGAATGTTGTTCTGTATCATATCTTCCATCACATAAATCTAAACCACCTATAAAGCTCATGAGTTCTCTATCACCAATAGATTTTGGTGCTTTGGTGTCTACTGTGATAGTTTTTTGATGATGAGCAAATACTGTTGGGAATTTGTGATGTAATCTTGGACATTTTTTGCATATTACTTTTGTATGGTTGAAATAAGCAAAAGAATCTTCATCATGAGTGTTCATTGCACCTTTGTTCTTAATAAAAGGTAAAGATGTTTCATCATCCCAAAGCATAATTCTCACAGCTACTCCTTCTTCTGCTTTCTTTTTTAATAGTGAGCCTAGATTTATTCCTCTAGCATGTTGAATTTCTGTATGAGGATCTCTAACCTGAACAATCAACATAGCTTCTCAAAAAATGTACATCATTCTAAAAGCAAGACATGAAATGTCCCAAGTAGAGCTATCTAACTAGCCGCCTACCCGGTCAATGGGCCAAAGTGTAAAAGCGCATCGATCGCCAACTCGCTTATCTATTAGGCCGCACTTTTTGTAGCCTAGCCTAGTTCAAAACACTGTGCCTAATGGGCCGCCCCACTTCACGTTTAACAAAGGCAAACAAAAAAAGTGTTCAAAAATAGTAAAAAAAAAAAGTACGCCCAATTTGGCCCATGGGCCAACTGGGTTGGGCCAAATAGTCTGATTCTTTCTAGGCCTCTATTTTTTGAGTCTTGTCCAATTCAAAACATCACATCGGTCCTACCCGTTGAATCAGGCCAAATTGACGATTCTAGTCTCAAGAAGGTAGCTCTGGTTAGCGAACCAAGTAAGGGGCGTGAAAGAGTTTGAAGAAGGAGAACTGAAATTCAAATCCTGGAAATTAATATTTCCCTGACTCCCTAACTAATTACTAACCACTAACATTTGCCTATAAAAAAATATATGAAATGACATTGCTTATAGTAAATTTACCAGGACCATCTTGGGATTAAGGGACCATCCTGCAATATAAACTATATATTTTGCACCTTCAATTGCTTTATAAACATCCTCCCATAGATTTTTTGGAGTTCCACATAGTTCAAAGGGAGGTTGAAAAGAAGGAGAATGATGAGCATCATGATAAAGTTTGACTTGACAATTAGACCTTAGTGGAAATGTTGCATCCCTTAGCCCTTGAAATTCTCCATTGCTTAATATCTTAGCCCAACTTGGTTCCAATTCTGCTGGCTTAAACCATAATATAAACTTTAATTTAAGTTTTGGGTTTGGTTTTCCATTTTCCATGAGAAGGGGAAAGAATCCATTGATTAAACTTCCTTCTTTCAAAAGTTGATGGGCATGGATTTGGAATTTTCCTAGTATGGAACATGATGTTTTCAATGTAATGGTGATAGATGAATCTAGTGGATGAGCACATTGAATGTGAAAGGTTTGGTTCCATACTCTGTTTTTTTCTTGGCTTGTTTTTGCAACCTTTTTGTTGTCTATCTTGATGGTCACATAAGCAGGCTTTCCATTTGTATATATGCACTGAAAAAAGAAAAATATTCATGCATGGTTATCAGTTAATGAAAAAACTGCAGAATTTTTAAAGGATAGCTCTACCTAATACATGCACACACATCCACACATATTTACATACACCGACGGACATACATAGGAATGAGGGGTGTACTAGCATCTAGAACTGTCAAACTGGGCCGCTCGGTCTGACTCGGCCCATTGGGTGTATTGGATTGTGTTTTTTTAACTCAATCAAGCACAAAACACAGGGCGATCTGGCCCATTCCAGCTTTGAATACAAAAAACTACAAAAAATGTTCTAAAAACATAATAAAAGCGGACCCAACATGGACCTGGGCCAAATTAGCCCGGTTCTTCCCTGGGCTTGCATTTAGCGATCCCAACCCAATCTAGAAAACTGGGCCATGGGGCTGATCCATTGTGCTAGACCAAAATTGACACATCTACTGTTCCCTTGAAATTAAAAATTTTCACCTACCTTCTTAAATAATATTTATTTTGACCCATTGGTTTTAAAATTTTGCACCTATACCCCTTTGCTCTTGACTCTAACAGTTAAATAAAGAAGAAACTCTCAGTTTAGCCCATCAACTTACACCCTCATTCGTACTTGATCCCTATTGTATATAAAAATCATAAGTAGTCCATAAAGTATATCAAATATGATAAATTAGTCTATTATATCTCATTAATGTGCATAAAGAGGGACTTATAAATAAGAGATGAAATGTAAGCTTACAAACTAAATTGACGATTTGCTGTAAAATAGATTTAGAGATTAAAAAGTTAGTTCATGTGTGTGCAAAGGTGTGTGTGAGTGTGAGAAATGAAGCTTACATTGAATGGAAAAACAGGTGAGTGAGGTGAGGCATTGAAGATGGTAGCTTCAATTGTTCCATGAAGGGATGTAGGTGTTTCCTCCATTGACTTAACTATGGAATCTGCTTCAACAAATATGAGAATTTAGTGACAATATTATAGCAATACCAATTTCACATTTCATATATATATATAGTCAGTTAATTTTAATGCTACAGATGAACAAATCAAAGAGAGCCTTGGAATGCAATTCAAAGTTAGTAGTTAGGGAAGACTTGTCTAACATTTTTGCAGTTGTACATTTACAGACACAACCCAACCTTCAAGTATTTGCCATCAAATTTTTTAACTTGAAGCTATAAATTACTTAATCTTGTATACTTTGATCAGTAGATTACATTATATTCTTGTCAATTAACCAATTGCTGAATTCATTGGAAAGTACTATATAATAATTAATTACTTTATAATTGGGTTAATTAATTAATTAATTAATTGTTTGGACAAACATGCTGGATTTAGCAGCAATATCTATTCCAGAATTGAAGGGAAGGAAGAAAAATATATAATAAAATATGTCATATATATACCTTAGCTTTCACATATATCTAACTTCAGATGTCTATATCAAATATAGCTTATGACTTCTAAGAAACGTGTATATATGTACACTATCCTTTTAGTATTTTACAACCGTAATTTTCTTTTGTATTTTTTTTGGTGAATTTTTTTTCTTGGTAAACATCATAATATATTAATAAAAAGAGAAAAAAATAAACATGAAACAAAATCACGAGGGACAAGAACCAAAATCCATGTAAAAAAATCAAACGTATTTAGTACTTACATATAAGTGTTGTCTTATTTTGTTACATAATATTTACTTATTTTGGATGACAGTTTCAATTTTTTGATTGATTTATGATCACAGTGACAAAAAGTTAAATGCCTTGTGCATATCATCTTGTTTTAATTGTCTAATTTATTTCCTTCAAAAAAATAGTCTAATTTATTGGACATATATATGGTTGAAATAGGTTTATGGATGATCTATATAAATATCTAAAGGAAGCTTTTTTCCAAGCTCTAGGATGCTCCACATCATTTCCATTTATTTTTCAATAAATTTTTAATTTTATTAATATTTATTTATAATTTACAATTAAAGGAGACTTAAATTCATTATTACCACTAACTTATTATTATTATTATTAAATGCTATTTTTAGTGGAATAAAATATTTGGTGATGCCTATGAGCATTCTCAAGAAGAATAAAAACCTACAGTTATGGATTGCTAATAGGAATTAAACATAAAATTATTCATAACACAATGAAGGGAAATGTTTATCTATATCTATATCTATCTATACATATAAGTAAAAGAATCCCCAATGGAGCCTCCACAATAATTCTTTAATTTTTGCTTTTATTTTTGTCTATTAAAAAACTTCTCTTTATTATTTATTAATTCCTACCTTTGTGTCCAACCCACTACTACTAATAAATTCCAACATAGTAATAAATTTACACATTATATTATATTTAATCATAATTTTTGTATAAATGAGACTTTGATTTTAATTTTTGATATATAATTAAATATAAAAAAAACAAGATTTTTTTTATATTAATCAATGTTCATTCTCAATTCATGAGACTTATGAGCTCAATTATGTGTTCATTCTACACTCAATTTTATGTTCTTATATTAGTTACTTTTTATTGTTTTGTTTTTATATTTATTACTATTTATTCTAAATGTTTTTTTAAATTATATATTACATAGAAATTATATTATTATTAGAATTGGTCCAAATTTAAATTAATTGAATTAATAAATATATTTATCAATTATAATAGTTTAGATGAAATAAGAAATAATAAGTTGACCTTTAAAATTCTTTTTTATGTAACCATTATGCATTGAATGGAGGGGTTTCATATTTACATGAATTATTACTTTAATTTACAATAAACTCATGAGTTAGTGGAATATGAGTGGAAGAAATAGAGTTTAAACTAATTATAACAAGAAATGACTATTTAAAGGAGAGATCTTTGGATGGTTAGGGTAGAGGTTTTGACAAAAGAATCATATAAAAAAAAAAGAAGTAGAAGAAAGGAGCAAGTTTCACAAGAAGGTGTAGAATGCACAAAAATGGTAAAGATTTTTATGTTCTTAACAATTTTAAGTTGACAAATAGGCAATGATTTTTTGTAAAGTTATAGACATTGAGAAATTATGTATATTTTAATATTGTTCTTAAGAAAAATGTTTAATTTTTTGTATGATTGTATGATGTGTTAGATCTAAATGAGTTGCATATGTTCCACGAGCCTTCATAATCTTTGGTGTCACTTCTAAGAAGGAAATTACATTAGGTGCAAGAATCATATAGAAAACAAGGAATAGAAGAAAGGAGCAAGTTGCAAGAGATGTAGAATTCGCAAAAAGGATAAAGAATTTCATGTTCTTGATAGTTTGAAGTTGACAAATAGACAACAATTTTTTGTAAAGTTATAGGCATTGAGAAATGATGTATAGTTTAATATTGTTCTTTAGAAAAATATTAAATTTTATAGTTTTGTAAAATTGTATGATGTGCTAGATCTAAATGAGTTGCATATGTTCCTTGAGCCTTCATAACCTTCAGTGTCACTTCTAAGAAGAAATTACATTAGGTGCAATAATCATAAAAAAAACAAGGAGTAGAAGAAAGGAGCAAGTTTCACAAGATGTAGAAATCACAAAAAGGGTAAAAAAATATAGTGTTCTTGATAGTTTGAAGTTAACAAATAGACAACGATTTTTTGTAAAGTTATAGGCATTAAGAAATGATGTATATTTTAATATTGTTCTTTATAAAAATGTTTAATTTTTTGTCAAAAAAAATATATTTAATTTCATAGTTTTGTAAAATTGTATGATTTGCTAGATCTAAATGAGTTGCATATGTTCCTTGAAACTTCATAACCTTTGGTGTCACTTCTAAGAAGGAAATTACATTAGGTGTCTCTTCTCTATATCACAAAGGAAAAAAAATATCATTTTCTTCAACTATCATCATATCTAATGCCTTTAGTATATATTCTATCTAATACTTTTTATTTACAAATTCACATCTAAAATGGTTAATTTTAAATAAGAATAGTGCTTGAGGTAAAAACAACCAAATAAAGCTTTAGATTTAAATGTTTCAATTCTTTTACAAATATTATATGTTTACTCTCCACTTTATGTAGCTTATTTAGATTATAAGTTGCATAAAAAACAATTATAATAAAATAAATATTTCATTTCATATTGTGAATAATGGCCATATATTTTTCATATCATTATAAAGAATAAAAATAAAGATTTGATTTTGATTGTTTTCTCTTTCTAAGTTTCCTATTAAATCTAAATTCCTTATTATCACTTTTCTTTTAAGTTTCAAATTTTGTTTTAATTAATATTTATGAATTATTAATTGATGAATAAACAAAGAAATAAAGAAAAAATAAAATAAAGAGTAGTTACTTCCTAATTTCTATGATTTATATTTATTCATACACAACCATTAACTTATTTAATTTAAACTCATCCAAGCTTAATATAATAATAATATTTAGAGGATGTCACTGAAATTTGGAAGAAGAAAATAAAAATAGAATAACATTATAAGAGAAAAGCAAATGCAAGACGCACATTACAAATGTAAGTCACTTCCAAACATGTTTATCAATATATTATGATCACTTTCTTAGTATAACTTAGTTATTTTTATTCTAATATTTTGAAAGAAATATAAAATCTCATTATTTTCATCCTTAAACTTTCACATATTAAACCATTATTTTTGTTTTTAAACATAAAGAATTTTTTTTACGTAGTGTTTATTTAGGCTATATGTTACATCAAAAAATATTCTCATTAGTATTGATCTTCAATTATTATCATTATTATTTTTATTCTTTGTCTTACACATATTAAAAAATGCTATATCAAAAATATTCTTATTATTTATATTATTTTCACATGTCTTTATTATTAAAATTCATGCTTATAAATTCAAGATATTAAATAGAATGACATTTATTATTATTAAGTAAAATGAAGTTTAGTAAGATTTTATTTTCAACAATTAAGCTCACTAAAATTTGGACAATTGTGCATATTAAAAAACAATACACTATATAAGAATATGGCATAAATAAAAATTCAACAATATATTAATGTAATACTATATTTTTAAAATACATAATTTATATCGACAACTTATGTATATATTTGTATAAAATCTATATAAAATACTATATTTCCAAGCTCTAGGATGCTCCACATCATCCTCATTTATTTTTCAATTATATTTTTAACTATATATTAAATAGTAGTGGGAAATGAAACTATTCATTATTTAAATGGCATTACAATATTAACTCATACATTATTCAAATTTTTAACAAGCATCTTCAGTTTAAACTCTAGAGTGATTCTCATGTTCTTAATATATATTTATAAATTTCATATGAAAGACACTTTAATTCACACTATTAACGCAGAACTTAAATTTAAATAATGTACTTTTTTTTTTTTGACCAAAAATTTAAATAACAGCTTTTTCCTTTTGTTAATTTTTATTGATTCTAATACCATATTAACTTTACAAATTGTATATTACAATCTCGATATTGAGTAGTTATATTGATTGATTATTTTATTCTAAATGAACTCATTTTAAAAGTAAATGTTGTTTCATTATTCTTTTAATTTTCATAAGGAAATATTATAATTATTAAAATAGTTATTTATGTTCATCTTAATTTCCAAATTTATACTTCATTTCCTATATATATATATATATATATATATATATATATATATATATATATATATATATATATATATATATATATTTGTTGAAAAATAGTAATATTAATTTGCCAAAAAAAGTGGATAATATATATGACGACTTTTTGTTACATGGGAATCTAATTTGTGGGTTTTTGTTATTTACATGAAGCATGTCCATCATAGTTTCAATTGATCCTCCGAACATAAACCGATGGGCTTTTGGGTAGACTCTAAATTGAATTACAATATTAATGTATCATTAATTTTATTTGATCAGCTTTCTTAACCCATGCCATTCTAATATTTATTACTATTTGAATTTCTCAAATAATTGTTAAATAATAAGACTTTTAATTTACATAGTTTTTATTGTCTAACTCTTCCTTTTCCTCTTTTCCATTGGTTAGTTTTCCAATAATATATAAAGGTGAATTGCATATATGGGAGGTAAATAGATGACACCTTACTTTCTCACTCACATTCTCATTTTATATCCATTTTTAGCTTTTGATTCTATCATTCTGAAATTAGTAGTCTAGCTTTCTTCTATCCTTGAATATACTAAACATCCCCTCTTGATGAAGAGTATGACCAACTTTCAAATTTATGTGTCACTATTGTGATAGGCGCTATTTTTTTATTCGTAAATGGTAAGAATAAATTAATAGAGGATAGCAAAAGAGCTACTACTATGTATGGTAGTCATCAAACTATTAGTTCATTTAGCACTTTTGTTTTCTCTCCTTATCGCTCTTCACTCTTTGTTTGTATTTCTTCAATGTTTCACTATCAAATCACAAATTTGGGATAGATTTTTAACTTTCGATTCTCTTTTGCTATCCTCTATTAATTGATGAAGAGTGTGTTCCTACTATCATTGAATGTATTAAGCCTCTCCTCTTGATGGATAGTAGGATCAACTTTCACATTTATGTGTGTCACTACTGTTATAGCCATTTTTTTGAAACATAAGTGGTAAAAATAAATTAATAGAGGATAACGAAAGAACTACTACTATGAATGGTAGCCAACAGATTATTGGTATAGGACTTGGAAGAGACAAAAGTTGTCGCACTATAATTTTTTTGTAAATGAAAATAAAGATGGTTATGGGATTTTAGTTTGATTTCTATTATATGTACTTGATTTCTATTATTATCTTTAGATTGACTGAAGTTGATAATAATAATCATTTTCTTTGTCGTCTATTCATTCTTTCAAATGGAACCTTTAGACTACTCCGCTCTCTTTTTCATCTAATTAAAATAGTTCTATATTTATTAATAATTGGTACACAATTACCTATTGAATTTTGAATTTTTGTACAATTAATCATCAATTTTGTTCTTTGTTGTAGTTTTTACGCTAACTTTTGAAAAAAATAAAGAGAATTTGTTAACTAATAGTGGGAAATGAAACCATTGTATTCAAATTATTCATTATTTAAATGACATTACAATATTAACTCATGCATTAATCAAAATTTTAACATATATTTTCAGTTTAAATATCATTACAATTATTTTTATATATTTAGGGTTAAGATTAAATTTATTATGAGTATACAAATGTTATAAATTCAGTTAAAAGATAGTCTTCTCAATATCATTTAAATAAATTAATATTTTCTTTAATAAATTGAATCATGTGTGCTTATATTATGCTAACCAAGTTCATTTTTATTTATTAGCCAAAGAATTATTCAAACCCAAAAATATTATATTAAGTGAATATGGTAAAAACAACTTAGGCGCTCAAAGATAAACTCCTTAGCATTATTTCTATAGTGTAAAAAAACAATTTATTCACTTTTTATATAATCATTATATAATTTTGTTTGTTTCTATTTGTAAATATTGTCTACTATTTTACATATATATGGTACTTACTTATTTTTATTTTTTATAGAATAATTTATTCAAATGAAAGCCCACTCCTTTGAAAATATTAAAAGAAAGTTGTTTTAATATATAGATTAATTAGATAAGTATGTCGTAATTATATCCATGTTACTCTAAATTAGATAACATAAGTATTGACTAATTTGGTCTTTTGGAAGAGAGAATTGGTTGATAATTCATTGTAATTTTAAAATATTCTTATGAAAATGGTGAATAATCTAGGTTCTTTAAATTTCTATTTTCATTACCTTTTATCATTACAATATTTATGGTTCTTATAATATTTATTAACATCATATAATACTAAACTAAATTATATTAAATTGTATGAAAATTATTATTCCTTTCATTCTAATCATATGTATTTAAATTATATCTTTAATATTTTCTAAAATAATATTTATATAAACCCGTGCATCGCACGGGATTATCCCCTAGTCTATATAAATCTCTAAAGGAAGCTTTTTTCCAAGCTCTAGGAAGCTCCACATCATCTTCATTTACTTTTCTATTTAAATCTCAACATTATTTTTTCCTTAATTAATGTCTACTCAACCTTTATGACATCCAATTTTTAATATAAAATCCCACTTTATTAGTAATTATTTAATATCACAATAAAAAATTTAATTAATTTTTTAAAATAAAAATTAATATATTAGTATTAAAAATGATATACTTATTCATTAATCAAAAAATTTATAAACATTAAAAAAATGTGCAACTCAATTTATTATTGATTAGCAAAAAATACTACATTTTTTAGACTTCATTATTTTCCCACTAAAAAACGAATCTATGTTATATTGTCAACTTTGGTAGAGTATATAATATTATATATAAAACAAAATTAGTAAAACAAGGCCGATTTTTGAATTGTTGATTTTTGTTCCCTGTTTTATTTTTATTTTTATTTTAAAAACTTTCTCTCTTATTGATTATTCTTAATTCATTACTTGATGTTTTGATTTTAGTTGCCTCTTGGTGTCTCTAAATTATTATTTTAATTAGTATAGTTAGTTTTAAATTGACAGTGGTTACAATCTTTTCATTTTCCATCACTTTAAGTCTTCTATTTGACATACTATAAATACCTAAAAAGTAGAGAAGAGAGGTCACCACTTACTTTTTCCTCTTTTACATCACTTTTGTTTAGTTGTTGCATCACTTATGTAATTTTACTGGTTTACATCACTAATGTTCAAGCTAGAAGAAGGTCATTCGGGTTCCAAATATTTTGAATGTAAATTTGTATTTTATTTGTAAGGTTTTTATTGATTGTTGATTAAGTAGTATTGAAATATTTATAGGTTTCGAGTTTCATGTATTCATCATAACTTTATAGTGTGTAAACAGAAGCTACTATCTCTCCTTGGATTTGAGTATATCTTCAACTATTATTTGTAATCTTATTAGCTTAATTGCGGAACTGTAATTAAGATGATGTGGTGGATTTTATTAGTTCCCCTCATTATTTCTTATTTTATTTATTTGTAAGTGAGATTAACTTTAACTTATGAGTTTCGTTGTTCATTGAACCTATGTGAATATGACTAAGAAAAAATAAAACTATGTAATTTGTAATTATATTTTATTATTATAAGTTGTGTTTATTAGTTTTGTTTTGACAAATTGTGTTTATTAGTTATTCTCTCTTTTTATTTTTTTTATAGGCTTATACTCTCTTTGTAGTTACTAAGTCTATTATTCTTTTTTGAAGTATGATCATATTATTTTAAATCATTAATCGTTTACATATTATACATCTTCCTTAATTATGTTAAACCACTATTTGCGTCTTGAATGAACATAATCTCTTGATTTGGTAGTTAAACCATTCTTTGTATCAATAAAAAAACTTTTTTTTATGAATGGTAGCTATCCACTATATATTTAATATCCAATTATGTAACTCCTAAGAAATTTAAGTATAATTATTTCTTATTTTATTTATCTATAAGTGGGTTTAAATTTTAACTTATGAGTTTCATTGTTTATTGAACCTATGTCAGTATGACCAAAAAAAAACCTATGTAATTTGTAATTATTATTTTAGTATTATAAGTTGTGTTTATTAGTTTTGTTTTGAGCGTTTAATAGTTTTTTTTTGATCAAATTACATTTATTAGTTATTCTCTCTTTGTAATTTTTTAATAGGATTATACTCTCTTTGTAATTTTCAAGGTTGAATTAATATTACTGATGTGAAAACCAGAAAAATTACATATGTGATGTAACAAACCAAACAAAAGTGATGTAAAAAAGGAAAAGATAAGTGGTGACCTCTCTTCTTTATATTTAGGTACTTATTTATAGTATATAAGAAATAAGACTTAAAGTGATAGAAAATGAAAAGATTGTAACCACTTTCTATTAAAAACTAAGAATAATAATTAGTAATAATCATAATAATATAGAGACACCAAAAGACACCCAAAATCAAAACATAAAGTAATGAGTTAATATTGATTAATAAGGGAAGAAGTTCTTAAAATAAAAATAAAAAGTGAAGGAAAGCTCACAACATATATACACACACACAAATGAGTAAAAAGAAAAAAATACATAGATTAGTTAATATTATTTATATGATGAAATGAAATGTTTCAAAACTTTAACCGTAACAATTAAAGTTTTACCGAAAGCTATTTGAGATTTGCTGTATCAACTTTTTGATCCTCTTCAATTTTTATGCATCACGTTAATTTCTTTCAACTGGAGAAGGCTAAAAACAATTCAATCATAGAGTAGAATTTTAACTTTTTTATGAGTTACCATTTGATAATTATGGTGAATTTCAAAAGGCTCAACTACATAAACTTTGAGTTCTAATATTTTTATATAGACCAATAATTGATGTCTTAATGGTAAAAGTTACAAAAAAAAAAACCAATTGAAAGAGATTTCAAGAGGCAACTTTTAAGCTTCCGGATAATTTAAAAATTGAAGAGTACTCTAGAGGAACAATAAAAAATAGTGTTGATACTTTGATAAGCTGACCCCCACATATTTCATCCTGTTTTTCCTTTAACAATAAATGTTCCTTAAACTTAATCTCTATCAAAAGCACTAATTATAATATATTAATATAATTATATTAATAATTTTAGCCACCTTATATTTTATAACTGACCATTAATATATTAAGTCTTAATAAGATTGTTATTCATTAGATAATTTAGACTTACAACACATATATTACATTCTTTCATTTCATCTATAATATACAATATTATATTATTATTTTCAGT
This sequence comes from Oxytropis ochrocephala, assembly GCA_020916435.1. Lineage (NCBI taxonomy): Eukaryota > Viridiplantae > Streptophyta > Magnoliopsida > Fabales > Fabaceae > Oxytropis > Oxytropis ochrocephala. The sequence continues at coordinate 121,037,950 of CM037088.1, forward strand.
TTCTATATTTCTATATATATTTTTATCCAAAATAAAATTCTATATTTCTATAACAAAATGTCATTTTCAAAACAATATAAAAATAGTTTATTAATATTCCATTAAGAGAATCATTTAATAAGTTAGTGGCAATTAATTTCCTTCATTAAAATTAAAGTCTTCTTTATATCGAATCTACTATAGTGAAAGAATTTTGAGGTACCTTATCACCTACTAATTTTCCATTTACAAAAGATAATTATCATACAGTATTCATTAACATCAACAACAATATTACTAATTATTTATAGATGAGTACTATTGTCATCAAAATCAACCAAATTTTACATCAATATCGACATCCCACAGGCAAATAGGAATGATTTTACCTCTAGATATATAGATAGGTGAGAAACATTGCGGACTTTCATTCAATCTTGGCTTACAAAAATTTGTAGTTATATTGAGGATAAAAAAAGTTGCTAGGTCATCTATGTTATGAAATATCAACTGCATGTCAATTCATAATGACGTTGAATAAGAAAATACTATAAAACTGAATAAATTAAACTAATAATCAATAAAAATCTAGCAAAGAATAAACATTTATTTTATATAAAAATGATAGTTTTTAAACGTAGACATTAACATACACTTCATCATGCAAAACATTTAACAAAATAACTTATAAATATCAAACAAACAAATAAATATAGATAATTAAGAAATTCTACACATGTCAAAATTCAAATTGCTCTTCCTAAAAAATATTTGTTGTTTCCGAAATATATTTACAATCAACAACACAACTAATAAATTGGAAAAAATTAGTGAATAATAAATTTCAACATACATCATATGTGGTTAAAATTAGTCGATAATATGGACAATAGTTTCATTACAAAATATCCTAAAAGTAATGTTTTTTATTTCTTACAAATTAAAGTTGTCTTAAGAAAAATTATCCAAAAAGGAATAATTTGATACATTTTCATTAAAAATGTTAGAAAAGTTGTTATACTTATATTTTTATTTATATTAACAACTGCTTATGAATTATAAATAAATATTAGTATACATAAACGAGGAGATTAAACATATATTATTAAAATGAGTATAGATAAAAATAATAAATGTAGAGCTTAAAACTAAGATCGTTAATTAAAAATAATAATAGTGCTAGAGGTTAAAACACCAAGTAAAACTTTAGATTTATATGTTGCAGTTTGTTTACGGTTATTATATATTTGTTCTTCATTTTAGCTTATTTAAATTATAAGTTATATAAAAAATTAGTTCTATTAAGATAAATCATTTGTGTGTATATATATATATATATATATATATATATATATATATATATATATATATATGCAAACGCAAATATATACTTATGTAATACTATATGTTTAAAATACATAATTTATATCAACATACTATATATCTTTCTATTGAAGTTTTATAATAATTTTTAAAAAATCTTATATAACAACTCGTGCAACGCACGAGTATTCCCCTAGTTACTTACTATTCTAGTAGTCTATTCATTTTCTCTCCAATTTGTTATTAGTCTTTATTCATTATACGTGTTTGAAGTACTAAGCAAATTAAATCATCTCAATTTTTTTCCTTCCCTTTAATACCTGTTAATTAAGTGCTACTTAGGATTGACATGAATTGTTGATGTTTCATTTGCTAAACAAGTTTGAATATTGATCTTTTGCTAATTAATTAATTAATTATATAAATTTCATTTGTAACATTATGCAATGTATCATGAAATCAAAGGCACCTTTGGTTTTGGAAAAGTATGGGATTTCTCTCTACTTTAGTTTTTGATTGTTTGACTTCGTCCAGTAATTTAAACCGAAATTTTTTCGGTATTCAATAGTTATTTCACACCAAAGGTAAACTATAATTTACGAGAAACTAGTACTTATTTGGGTTTCATTTTCATTTTTCTACCTAATGTACCATTAATCAAATTTTCTTCACAATCTTGTATTTATCTAACTTGCTTAATTTTACACGAGAAATATTGCTCCATTATTATTATAATCTATTGTCTTAGAAATTCATGGAAAAATGCAGCATGACTTTATAATACGCTCTCTAGCACATTATACCAGAATATTATTACTTGACTATGTTGTTGTTGCATTTTTAACTAAAAGTCATTGGAATATTATTACTTGACTATGAGGCTCATCCCACTTGTATTGCTCCATTCCCAGAAGTGAATGTAGCAACACATGATAACAAACACTAGAAGAAAACCTTGTTTTAGCCACCAGCAGTTGCCACGGAGCTTATTCCATCAGTAATTTGCCACAGATTTGCGACGGCAAGTGCAAAATATGTGAGCGCGAAATAATTCCGCTAGTGTTTGCCACGGGTTTGCCACGGACATGTGAAAGGACAAAAATTGCGACGGTCCGTGGCAATCCAATGAAGAAAATAAAACATCCACGATCCAATCCCTTTCATAACGTTCTCCTTACGGTCTCCTTCTCTCTTCTTCTCCTCACCCTCTCGCTCTCGCTCTCTTCTTCTCCTCACCCTCTCGCTCTCGCTCTCCTCACCCTCTCGCTCTCGCTCTCCTCACCTACCTACCTGCCTCCCTCACTCTCAATCACCACCACCTCACCTCCACCCACACTCCCCACCGTCTTGCTCGCTGCTCTATCCTCGAAACCCTAACCTCACCTTTGTCTAATCCCTAAATCAAATCCAGCCTCCATTGTTCGAGTTGAATCTTAAGGTGTGGATTGCCTTAATCTTATTTCTTAACCCATTTCACTTCCATTTCCTCACTCGCTTCAGGTTCATCACTCTTCTTTTTTTCTACTACCATTTATTTATGTTATCTGCTTCTTTGGTAATCTTTATTGGCGACGGAAAAATTTGCCACGGAAAAGTCTGTGGCAAACGATTTGCGACGAGCGTTTTTGCCACCATTTTTGGTCCGTGGCAAATGTTGTTTTGCCACGGAAATTTTTACATTTGCCACGGAAATGTCCGTGGCAAATCAACGATTTTCTTGTAGTGAAAATAACGAAGTTTTGATTAAAAATCATGAGACTTGTTCAACTAGTATCACTTCATTCACAGAAGTGAATGTTGCAACACACAATCACTATGAGTGTGGTTTCGGTCTTGATCATAATCATAGTGGAAATTACAAGATACATCTTTTCACCAGAAGTGAAAAAATGTTGGAAATAATGAAAAAGGTGGGCAGAGTAGCAAAAATAATGAAAAATTTGCTATCGTTGTGAAGGCAAAGGTCATTGGGGTCGTATCTCTTGCACACCAAAGTATCTTGTGTCACGCACACCAACATATATTGTTGACGTTTACCAACAATCATTTAAAAAATAAAGATAATAGAATTGAGACCCATTTTGCTTATGAAGAAGATGATTTTGATTATGGTAATATGGATGTTACTCACTTATATGTTTTCCTCTAATAACGTTTTATATTCAAGTGTATTTTCAACTTCCATATTGTTAACTATTATAAAGATATATGTTTAAATAATTTATTTAGAATGTTGTTATTTTCTTTATACTTATATCTTATCAATTTTTTTCCTTTTGAATAGAATCAATATCGACACTAGCAAATATAATGAAGATTTGTGTATTTCTGATAGTGCAACGTACACATACAATTTTAAAGGATAAAATATTTTTCTTAGTGAAGCGAGAAACCGATGGTAGTACTATATCTAGCTCTTTAAAGAAAATTGAAGGCTCCGGAAGAGATAGCATACTGTTATCCGGGGAACAAATTTACACACTGAGAATGCATTATATTCCCCTAAGTCTCGAAAAAATTTATTATGTTTCAAAAATATTCATCTATATGGATATCATATTGAAACGAGAGATGAAGGAAATATTGAATATCTTTATAGAACTAGACATACTTTGGATAAAATAATTGTAGTTGAAAATTTTCCCAGTAGTTTGTACTACACTTATATAAGTGCAACTGAAACACATATATTGTAAACTAAAAGTTTGCAAATCATAATAGATTTGTTGTTTGGCATGACCAGTTGGGTCATTTCGGGTCTATAATTATGAGAAAAATAATTGAAATTGTATGTGGTCATCAATTGAAGAACAACCAATATTCTTCACTCTAATAAGTTCTCAAGTATCTCTTGTTCGCAAGGGAAGTTTATAATTAGACCATCACCACAAAAATTGGAAGTGAATATCTCAAACTTTTAGAACGAATACATATGATGATATTTGTGGGCCAATACATCCACCATGTCGATCATTTAAATATTTTATGATTTTAATTGATACATCAACTAGATGGACACATGCCTCATCACGGTTGCGCTTCGACAATTTCAACACATGAAGCGTCGTCACCTCCGGGTTCGAACCCGGGAGTGAGCAATAGTAGCGTGCGTGTGTGGTGTTTATTTTCCATTTCTTCTAATAGACCATAAAAAATTGGATGACATATATAATTGTGGTCAACTCACAATTAGAAGTTTGTGAGATTGTTTGCTACTCTAATTATGTTCCATCATAAAATGGTATTGAAGAACCATTCTTTAGACGTCTAAAGTTAATTGTATGGCCAATATTTATGAGATAAAAATCTTTCAATTTCTACTTGAGAACATGTAGTTTTGCATGCCGCTCAATATTGCTCATAATATTGCAACCTAACTCACCAGAGGACAAGAACCAAAATCAATGCAAAAAAAATTCAAGTGTACTTAGTACTTACGTTTTTCTATTTTGTTCCAGAATAAACTTCTGAATTTTAGATTTGAACACTGGAAATTCAAAATCAACCTTAGTAACATTATCAGTATTCTCTAAATTTATGACCCTAAATTTTATTATCTCTTGTTACTGGTTTACAAATTGATCAATTAAGTTTTGTAACCTCAATACAATGAAACATTTGATTCTTGGATTTTACACTTGATTATCTCCTTTTGTAAACACATTGTGTTTCGGCACCTTGATGAAGACTTGTACAAAATATTCATCGTATTTGAGCAATAATTTAAGCTAAGAAAATATTTATTATATTTAATTGCACTTTTAGTCTCCTATTATTGTGCATCCTTAATTTTGACTCCTCTAATTTTAATTTTTGAAATTTAGTCCCCTTATTTTTCAAATTATGCACTATAGTCTATTTATAATATATACAGCTTATGAGATTTAATTTGTAGAGTTTTTTATAATGTATAACGGATTGAAATGATTCACTATTCATAGTTGAACTCCAATGCAAGAATGCTTGTCAGTAATTTTTAAACGAACGCTGCTTTGATTTCTTAAGAATGCATGCACGCGCCTTTCCTTTTCTAATTTGCAGAGATAAACAGAGAAATATAGAAACAAAAATGAATCTGCAAGGAAATATATAAGGATGATATATATATTATATAATGCTTCGAGTTGAAGGTACTGATGATTAATGAAATAGTAGTTACGAAATTTTATTTCAACTTGTAGAGCATATAACCATAACATAACAGGGCACAATAATACAAAATGCATACGATCGAGAACTACAAGAAAGTTATTATTTAGCTATAATATTATTTTCACCCACACGTACACATGCATGCATTGATATGCATGACCATCATCATCATGGAACCGTAGTAGTAGCAGCTTCTTGGATTTGTTCACCTTTAAGATTTCCACTGTTAAGTGCAGCGGATTTCTTGGGTGGTCCCGGACAAATCCAAACACAATACTTAGGATTATAAAATACAGAACAAATGCAATAATTCCAGCAAAAGCAAAAAAACTTTTCGCTTTTGTAAATACCATCATCTTTCCTGCTAGCTATATCAGCAGCCTCACCAGTACCCTTCAGAATTGCAGCTACAACAAGAACTAAAACAATGCAAGCACTAGCTTTAGCCATAGTAGTAATACTTTGATCGATGCTTCTAATTAATTAATTCTCTCTTTTTTGTTTAGTTTGCATGGAAATAATTAGCTCCAAATTCCTCCAATTTATAGAGCAGATGACAAGTGTTGATTGCCTAATTAAGATAGGAAGGGAATTAATATGGCAGATGAGAATGTTGATTTTGATTAAGTTAAGGTAATGTGGGAACCATCTCAAAAGCTAAAAACACGGTTTCCTTTTTATGTTTGTGATTTAAGGTTGTTGACCTTTTGGATGTTTGTTAGAGATGGAATAACTACAAGTTAAGTGAAGTCCACTGAGTTAAATCAACTTTGTGAATGAGTAATTAATTATCTTGTTGATGTGTCACTGTTATTGGTCAATTTTTTTTTAAATTTCCTCTAATTTCTAATTCAAACTATTCTCTCTTTTTTTTTTTCCATGTTTCTGTCAATTTCCCTTTCTCTGTTTTATATATGCTTCAGATTATTTTAGCTTCTTCCATTCTCTTTTTTTTTTGGTCCAAGTTGTTTGATTTTCATAGAATAGGGCAAGGCCCAAACTAACACAACACAAAGGAACAATCAAGGCACCAAACAACAATTGGGCTCAAGAAGAGAAATAAAAAATCCAGCCTAATAAGAGCAGGCGTTTACTTTTCTCACACCCCCTCCTACTCTTTCACACCCCTTAACAAATTTTATTTCAAAAATAACCTCGCGTGAAACGCCGTGAGGACGTGTTTAAATACTGTTCGAACGACCTTGTTCGAACACGTTCGAATGACCTCGTTCGAACACGTTCGAATGACCTCGTTCGAACAGTGAAATTACGCACAAAAAGGTGTGTGAAGTCAATATTTAACACACTGAACGATGTCGTCGTTGAGCGGGTTCGAACGAGGTCATGCGAACAGTGTGAAAACGCCAAAGAGAGTGTGAAGTCAAAATTTAACACACTCGAACGATGTCATTCGAACTCGTTCAAGGCCCGTGTTCGAACAGTGAAATTTCGTGAAAAAAAGAGGTTTTGGCTGGCCTTTTGGTCTTTTCACACCCTTGTGGGGTGTGTTTTGAGTAGGAGGGGGTGTGGGAAAAGCAATAGTCTAAGAGCAAAGAAAGAAACTAACCAACAGAAAAACCCAGTCCACAAAACAAACTGATAAAGTACGAACTCATTTAATCCGGCCCATGCTTCGTACAACCCCCCGCTACTCACTAGAACCCCCTTTTTGGTGTGAAAAGACCAAAAACCCTTATTGAAATTTGGTTTTTATTTTTTTTAAAGATTATGCACGGTTCGGCGCACGGTTGATCGAACTTGATCGAATCTCGCTGCGCCGAACCAGTCAAAATTTACTCAGACACCCCAAATTATGTTTTGACTAGGTTCGACCAAGCGTGTGCCGATTCAAATCGATCAGCCGTGCGCCGAACCCTCTCCACCGTTCAGGGGTATTTTGGGAATAAAGGGTTATATGGGGGTTCTAGTGAGTAGCTAGGGGGTTGTACGAAGCATGGGCCATTATCTTTTATAAAATTTGGTCCAATGGACATGTGGTCGAGCTGATCACTAATCGGGCTGGTAAAAGTGGGTTAACTCGGTTTTGGGCTTAAATGGGCTGGATTTTTTTTTGACAAGTTTTCACTCTTTACTATTAGGCGCATATTTCCTACAACTCCCCCCTACTCACTACATACCCCAACCCTCAAATATTCCAAAAATGCTCTCACGTGAAACACCCCCCATGCTGCATTTTGGCTTGGTTCGAAACTATACTTTCAAACCAACTCGAAAGTATAGTTTCGTACTTTTTAAAAATCTTGCAAATTGGGGTGTCTGCTTGGTTCGAAAGTAAACTTTCGAACCAGCGTAATCCCATAATAAAAGACGCGAGTGCGTTTCGTTAATGACATTTTGGTCTTTACACAAGGTTTAAGGGTGTCTAGTGAGTAGCTGAGGATTGTAGGAAGTATGGGCCTTACTATTATTATCTGTGTATTTTTTCAGCCAAAGTGGCCATTTTTAAATGACATTCAAAAAACCCATACTTCTCGCACTTCCACCATAGTCACCACACACCCCAAAACCTGGCGAAATGTCCAAAATACTCCTAATGAATAAAAATCTTTCAAGTGTGCCCCCTTTTTTTCTGGTATTTCACGGGTTCAGGAGCCTAGTACCAACTCAGCACAGATTGTCCTAAGATCGATCATCGAACATTGTGACACACCCCCAACTGCATACAATTTTTACAGGACTGCACGGCCCCATGCCGCTGCACTACCATCTAAAAACACAACACGTGGGGGTTGGAAGCATTTTCCACGTGAGGGTATTTTTTGAGATTTTTAGGAGTTGGGGTGTATGGTGAATAAGAGGGGAAGTGCGATAAGCATCGCCTTCAAAAATAATTTATCGACCATTTTACTAATCTCATTTATTTCATTTCATTTCAATACTCATTCATTTCATTTTCTAGTGATGAAAAGTGATTACATTACAAGGAATTTAAAATCATATCTCAAGTCTAGGCAAATACAAATCCCATTGTTTTAATGAATTTGTTAGATAACTATACAAAAAATAGCAAGAGAAAAAGTTTGAGGGACCAAAAGTATAATTGAACATTTATATTTAGTCCCCTCGTAAAATTTACACTAGCTCTATCTATCCTTGTCTATAAAGAAGCTGAGATGAAATAGAGGAAAATGTGGTTTGTATTGTATCCCACTATCCAATCACCTCACTACTTGTAGAGTTGTAGTCAGTGTCGTTTACAAAACAACAAGTACAAAAAACCATAATAGGTTCGACATTAAAACATGGATTTCAAAAGATATGACTAAAGTAACTAAACTATTCATTTCCTCCAACATGAAATGAAATGGCTGTGAATGTCTTCATTTGTTTGGAAACTACATATCAATAATTCTTTTCCACATTCATGAAAACTCGACAAACTCACAACTTTATCTTCAGCTAGACCTAGACAAACTCACAAAAGCAAATATACCATTTATTTTTATATGAAAGTATCTTAAATGTGTAGCTGTAGAGATTAATCCATTGAAATAATAGAGATTTATTAAGAATTGATTCTAGACAGATGCTTTTCAATATGCACTGACTTGAGACATGACCAAATAGTTAAAGAACTCAATTATGTATCACTTGTGACACATGAAAAAAAATATACTGATCAAATAAAAAACACATACAATTATTAATCAATAATGTTATTTAGCCAAAAACTTTAGCCAAAAATAGACAAAAACCAACTTACAACACCAATTAACCAAGTTTTTTAGACCATTAACCAACTTGTTTTTTTACAGTTTTCGAGGCATCGATTAAAAACTTGGTTAATTGATCACTTGGTTAATGACCTAAAAAATTTGGTTAATTGATATTGTAAGTTGGTTTTTTTGGCTATTTTTGGCTAAATTTTTTTTGTCCAAATAACATTGTTGATTATTAATATCCACATGACATATCCCATCCCATCCTCACAAATCCATATATAATACTACACTTACAAAAAACATAAACAAACCCACAAAAAACAGCTTACAACGTAGGACCCAATCAAATTGCTCCTATAATTATTAAACTCCAACTAAGTAACCATTTCATGCAATTAACATTTCATTCATTTCCACCATGACAACCTACGGCACAATTCCAACCTCACCACCACCACCAAAACTTGAGTACATAGCACGCGGCAAACAAAGAATCAAAGCCGGCCTAGGAACACGGCGACCATGGAAAACCATGTTTGACTTCCGGTCACTCGGAATTCCCACCAGCGGCCTACCGGAAACAATTTCACGAATTCGTGTAAACATATCTTATTTTCGCATGAATTACGCGATGATCGTTCTTCTGATTCTGTTTCTGAGCTTACTCTGGCACCCTTTTTCGCTCATCGTGTTTATTATTCTCATGGCAATGTGGCTATTCCTTTACTTCCTTCGTGATCAACCGGTACTTCTTTGGGGTCATGTTGTTGATGATCGACTTGTGCTTGTTTTTATGTTGTTTCTTACGGTGGCTCTGTTGCTTCTTACGCAAGCTACGGTTAACATTCTTGTTGCGGTTCTTGTTGGGGTTGTTGTGGTGGTGGTTCATGCTGTGTTTAGGAAGACAGAGGATTTGTTGTTTGAGGAAGAAGAAGCACATGTTGTTTCTGCTGCTTAACTTTATTCTGTGATAACTCATTGCATTTGTTTATCTTCAGTAAAAACTAATGCTTATTATTAGATTAAGTTTCCTTTTTTTTTTATTATGGTTTTTTGGAGGGTTGGGGTGCTTGGGTACAAGTTTATGAATGGATGTATTAATTTTGTGTTATTTTTTTGGCTTAATGTAGACAAACTATTTAATTAATATAGGGAGCAGATTATATAAAGTAATTTTTAGGTCTAGTGAAATCATGACCTTTCAATAATTTTTTGGCATTCAATTTTATCAAATCAAAAAATTGTCAAAAACACTGTTATTTACATGTAACTGTTAGATCGAAATAAATTAAGAAATAAAGCATTCAATAACTGAGATTGGTTTAGTAACGATAACTAAGAAAATTCATTAATAACATAAGTCTTTGTCAGTCCCACTAAGCTGGTGGGTCTTATTTCCAAAATAGTGAAACCCACAAAAATTTACTTACTCATAAAGTGAGTGTTGGTGGAAGAGTGTAAAGAGTGTGTTAGCACTCCTCTTAAAATAAGTGGCGGGGTCTAGGTTGCCCACTTGCCCTTGGAGAAATATGGGCAATTTATCTTAACTTCTTAAAATAAGTAACTCACCTATAAATTTTACTTATAAAAATAAATTATACCAACATAATAATAACTCAGTGGCTCAATTTACCTATTCTCGTATTGGACAAACTCAATATTGGCTAGTTCAAAACTAACATTTCTTTCTTGTCAGCATTTTCATAAAAATTGAATGACAATTTGACGCGAGACTAAAATTGCCTGATCAAAATTACAAGGAAAAAAAAACTATGACATTAAAATTGCAAATTCAATAAAATAGGGAGATCAAAATCAAGTTAGTTTTCATATAAAATAAATAACTCACTTATAAATTTTACTTATAAAAATAAACTCAGTGATCTACTGTGGAAATTAGGGGTCAATTAAGCGTTTTTTTGTAAACTAATCCCACCAAGATCAATACTCTGTTTTTTTTTTTGTAAAAAGAATACTGTATTTTTTTTGTTTTTACGAACAAAACCTAACCGGACACTGGCGTTCTCAACCTCACTCTTCGTCGTCACTCGTCAATCGTTCAACTCTAAACTTTCTCCGGCCACCGCTATCACCGCCGAAGACGACGGTACTCACTGATTCATCCTCACCTACGTATCCTCCGAATGGCTCAGCAGCCATTCGATCCGTATTTCCTGTACCAACATGATGAACGGAGCAACATCAACACGCTCTTCGTCTCTGGTCTCCCAGACGACGTGATGGCGCGTGAGATTCACAACCTCTTCCGCCGCCGCCCTGGCTTCGAGTCTTGCCAACTCAAGTATACCGGCCGTGGTAACCAGGTAAACTCATTTTCTGTTCGGTTTTCGACAAAGGAAATTCCTATCTGAGTGTTGTAATTTCATAGGAGATAGAAACGCTTGAATTTCGTTATGTGTGATTGTTTGATGAAAAAAATCGTTTTTCTTTTCAGGTCGTTGCATTTGCTACGTTTTTTAATCATCAGGCAGCAATGACAGCGCTGCACGCCCTAAATGTGAGTCCCTAAGCTCAACTAGGATAATCCACGATTAACATTAAGAGTTAGGGTTTAGTTACAGTCTTACAGATAGCTTAATTTCGTTGTAGCACATTTATTTGGTTTAGTTATTGTTCATTAGAATGAACATTTTAGTGTTATCTTCACCATTTTGGACTAAATGATATTGCAGAAGCAATGTATGTAGTTACATGTATGAAAGCTATACAAATCCCATAGTTGAACTAAACAACAAGAATCAATGTCCAAAAGAAGTCTGAAAACATATCCAAAGTCTAGTCATAGGTTGCTTCTAAAATAAAACAAGCTTCATAGATCAGCTCTCAGTCTCGGTCTAGGAAACATCTACAATAGAAAGACATAGTACCACAAGGACACAAAACCAAAGGTGTAAGTAAGTTATAGTTATGTTGTTTTGGCAAGGAATTAAGTAATTAAGTAAATTAATACAAACACAAATAATGTATATAACATGCACATATATCAATCCAAAAATCAATATATCTCATGACATGAAAATGCATAGTCTCCCTCCGGTCACATAAATCCATATGCATGTGGCGTCAATTATACTACATCAAGAAGTATGGCTAGGAGGACATGCTTGGTTTCTTGAAGAAGAGCACCACTATGGTGTTACTTTGTTACCTCACACTCTCGACTAATTGAGATAATGTTCGATGGCAGTAGGGGTAGCTACGTCTTCGAAGTATCCCTGATTCAAGGAGTTAATTCAACCATTGTGGGCTAGACTAACAGACTCTGACTACTTTAGCCCCTAGGCCAAGATATCGTCGCATAGACTCGCTCCTGTAGCCTCTACCTTTCATTTCAATGGTACTCCTCCAATCCTAATCATAGAGTCAAATGATGTCCGTACAATCAATACATTCAAGTTTTCGGTTCGTTTTAAAAAATCATAGAGTCAATTTTTTGTTGAAGGTCCATGAATATTCCATCCTTGCCCGTAGGCTAGGTCCATCCTTAGCACTGGTTATCTTTTTTCGAAAAAATCATCAGCATTGGTTATTGCCATACACAACTAGGTGACTTGTCACAATAATATTGATACATCACAAGTCAAGTCATGATTCGTGTTCAATGATCGAGCACAACCATCACTTAGTATATTGATCACAAGTTCATAATCATATATTCTTAGTTCTTACACAATCCTTTTCTCAATGTCCTAACCTTAGTTCTAAGGTACCTTGATGATACATCAAATGCCTAGGACATAGCTATCCTCAAACACCTCCTAAAAGACACAAGAAAGGAATAGAGAAACAAAATTTATGCGGTGAATGGATTCACAGATTAATCTGAACCCATTCACAGAATACACATCACATAAAAGGAAAGGGGTTGCTGTGAATGGTTTCCTCCACAGAGGGAATCGATTCACAGAATCCAAAACACTGTTCAGGGCTTGTTTTTGTGCTCTCATGTGTTCTCAGTCGTTCTATTTGTTACATAATTTTGTATGCCAACTTGGGTCCATCGATCCTTGCACCTAAGGCACTAACAGATCATCACCGATAGGACCCCTAGTGAGAATTTGGGCCTAAATAGCATCAGCTTCCCAAGCCCATTATGTGGTTGTTCTATGCTAGGAGTAATAGGAGGGAGCCGATTGTCTATGCTGATGTGGTGGGAGTGAGGGAAAGTGATGGATACCTTTTGGTGTGCATCAGTTTGTTATGCGCAGTAGCCATTATGCCTATGTAGGAGACTAGGAGCTTAGCTTTGTAGACAGTAGGACTTTCATCCTTCTGTATTTTCTTTTGATTTCCAGAAATAATATGCTTTTGTTCTTCATTATCGATCTATGTTCTCTATAATTCGCCACTATAATTTGGGCTCGCATCAACCTGGTCTGACCCACAAATTCATGTCGGGGCAATTTATTGGAGAAGGGATTAGCACGAGGAGGAAAAGAATGATGCGAATGCCACCAAAGAATTTGGACAAAAGGGTGGAAGCTCTGTAAAAATATATAATCAGTACCGGAACACTTATAAGAGATATAAAGATCAAGGAGGAGAGAAACCATGAAAAGTTGGTCGTACTGGGTTTTAAAAGACCAAGCCCCAAATGCCAAAAATGCAGACAATTACATGTACTGTCAAAAATTACGTTGTAAATGGATTCCTCCACAGAGGGAATCGATTTTCAGCATCTCGCTCCCAAAAAATTAGGTACTCTAAATACACTGAACATGCACTTAAACATGAAAAAATTTCCTCAACTATTTAAAACATATAAGTACAAACTTTAGGGTGTTGCACATACTCCATAGTAAGCACATACTCCATAGTAAGTACTACGAGTTAGTCAATTCTGCGTGCTTCCATTTCTTTTTCCTTCATATGCAGTGGTTTGGTAGCGGACAAATAAAATAGATCACATTTTACTGATAAGCTGTTGACAATTTATAGAAATTGGTCTTCTATCTAATTTCTTTTTTCCTTGATGATGATCAGGGTGTGAAATTTGATCCGCAAACTGGGTCTGTTTTACATGTCGAGCTTGCCAGGTCAAACTCTAGGAGGAAGCGAAAAGGTATAGATACTATTCATGCTTGGCGGATGAATATGTTCAAATATAGGATGAATGGAATACATGACATTATCACCTAGCAAGCTATAATGCATATTACAATATAGATATCCTGTTTTCACATTTATTCCATCCCCTTCATCCGTCAAAAAACTTGTCTTCCATTCCCTCCAGTTTATGAATTTTTTTATTTATTTATTTTGATGAATTCTGTAGAATTCAGTGTGTTTTACTTTTACAATTGTACTGCTTTTCTGGGATGATTACTGAACTTTTGTTTCACATAGGTGGTGGAGCCTACGTGGTTATAGATAAAAGGTCCAAAGGAGAAGCCAATGTTCAGGGATCATCAAGTGATGATGGTACGTGACTTTAATTTTAAGCTCAAGGCAGCATGATATCTTTTATTCTGAATTGACTATAATCTATTCTAGTTTGCTACGGTTTTATTGTTCGAGCCTCTGTAATACACCCATAGCAATTTCTCCCCTTCAATTTAAATTAGGTGGATGATATTAGAACTTGAAGAGAATGGTAGGCGAAGGCAGTTAGGTTTTACATTCATGAACCTATTATTTTTGTGGCTCACTCGCAAATGTTTCACATTTAGGTGAAAGTGACCCTGATGAACCTTCAGAAAATGGCAGCAACCATGGTGATATGGCAACCACACAAAGGTCGAGAGCACAATTTTAATAATGTTTTTGATAGTTGAAAAATTCAAAGTTCTGCAGATTGTTAACATAAGCAAAAGATGAATGATTAAATTTTACAAGTGTTTTAAATCTTCTAATGGTTCACAAAGTCTGTTATATTTTATGCATGTGTGCAGTGGTGAGACTGCTGGTGGTTCTGACAATGCTGTACCCGGGGCAAATGTAAGTGTAACCCAGCAATAAACTAGAACTCTTCTTCAGTTTACTGCATTTGTAGAAATCAGAAAACACCCAATATTTTCTCCCTCGTTAATTGCTGCATACTATTATAAAAAAAATTAAAAAAGTAAATAAATTGCTGCATACTGAACAATTGTGTAGTTTGTAACATACGTGTTTTGATTTTCCCATTAAGAACTTATGTTCTATAATCCTTTCAAATTGGCTGCAGGAGCAACATCAAAGGGGTGGTGCTGGACCATGTTCCACCCTTTTTATTGCAAATCTTGGCCCAAACTGCACCGAGGATGAATTAAAGCAAGCTTTGTCTGTGTGAGTTGCTGATTTCTATCTTGTTAATGAATCTCCTAATTGCTAAAGGCCTCCAGTATTGTTAATCAGATTGGAAAAGTTCTGAACGTGCTTGATCCTGCAATGATCATCATCTACTTGATATTGACTTATGTAGCACCGACACTTCCGGTTGAATACGTGTCTGGGCATCCGACTCGTATCGTGTCGGACACCGACACTGACACTTCAATTACTTGTATTTTTTGAAAAATTTCAAAATAAAACCGGTGTCTGTGTTTGTGTATGTGTCAGTGCTTCATAGATATTGACTAAATAATTTGATGCCTTTGATCCATTTTTCAAGGTATGATGGATTCAACATGGTCAAAATGCGTTCTAGAGGAGGAATGCCTGTAGCATTTGCTGATTTTAAGGTAAGTCAAAGTTCTTGCAAGAGACTATAAGTATCATTGGAAGAGAAAAAGGGGGGTGGGGTTATAGATTTAACCTGTTGCAATTTTTGTATTACAAGTTATTACAACAGTAAATTTTTGGTCCTACTCTTTTCCACAAGTTCTTTCATGACCCTCTTCTTTGGAGTGATGTTCTGGGCTCTTTGAATGGAAACTCTACTCTTAAGCATATAATAATAGGATAATTGATGATGATCTTTTAGTCATGTCATGTCATAAGTTTAAAGCGTGTTTCTGTAAATTCCAATTTTCATGTTGGCATCAGTTTGGGGTAATAAATCGGTCGGGAAATTATAGCTGCACAACCTCAGCTGATCATAAATGTTTAGTAGTGGAACTAAATCTCATCAAGGGGAACAGCACTCATCATCGCACACGAATATTACTTGGGAAACCTTACTATGTTGTTATTGTCTCATGATTCCTGAATGATTGATTGTTAGTCAAAAATATGAAATATCATAGCATAGTCTTACTGTTGAATGGGACAAGGGTCATGAAATAAACAAGATCTTGTCCAACGACCTCTGTTGACTGTGATCTTATCAATCTTTCTTCTTTTGACAGGAAGTTGATCAAGCTGCTAAGGTCTTGGAGGAGCTTCAGGACAGCACTCTTCCATCATCAGATCGGGGTGGCATGCACATAGAGTATCTTCTAACCTGAATGGTTTTTATCAAATTTTATTCTACTGTTTGATATTTCATCTTTCTAACTTTCTTTTTTCTATCCTTGTCTGTCCTCTCCAGATATGCAAGATCTAAAATGAGGAAACGTTCGTAGAAATTGGAGCTAGATGATTTCCGGATAATTTCGTCGTTTGATATAAATTGTGGCGCTTCCTATGGAATAGTTGCAAGGTATAGAGAAAGGTTGGGAATCTACAAACTGATTACAACAGACATTTTTCATCACGTCTGGAATCATGTAGTCTGTTGGAATTGAAGGAAGAAAAAAAATCTTACCATTTGGTAGGAAAGGTTGCAAAACTTGGCCACCGTACTGTATCAACAGTACTGTTTATATATTTTATGAACATGCTAACTTTTCTACACTATATTTATACATCTAAACCACCTATGATTTTACCAATATCCTCATCCTATCTAAAAGACACCTCAAATCTTTGAGGGCAAAAATGTAAATTTATTTGCTCTTCTTTCACTCTCTTTCCTCCTTTTCACTTTTCTCTTACACTATTTTTCTTACTTTTTTTTCTCTTTATTCTTACACTCTCTTTCCTCTTTTTCACTTTTCTCAAACACTATCTTTCTTCATTTTTTTTCTTTTTACTTTACTTTTATTTTTCACATAAACAATTCTTCTATTTCTCTTATCACTTCACTTTAGTTTTTTTTACCTAAATTTCTAAATTTATACAAGCACTACAGTACTAAAATTATCTTCTCTTTTCTCTTCGAAATCTGTTTACACTCTTATTGATAATCTACTATCTATATTTTACTATCTACTGTAATATACTAATCAACTAAAATAATCAATCGAAACTACGAGATAACTGCACTGATATACAAAAAAACAAGGGATAACTGCAAAGATATATAAATAAAGACGGGATGAATATTTGCCATTGATAATTAGAATTTTTTTGACGGAAGATAATTAAAATTTTTGAAGACTACTATAAACCTACTATCTAAAAAGACAAGAAGGCTTAATCACTATTTAAACTTATTAATATTTAAAACACATGTGACAAATATCTGTCATTAATACCTAGAAAATGACAAATGATTGTCACTGATATATAAAAACACTAAATAATTGTGACCGATATATAAAAAACACAAAGATTAACATTTTTCATTGATAATTAATTTTTTAAAAAGATTACTATAAACCTACTATCTAAAAAACAAGAAGATTTAATGACTATTTAAACTACCGATTAAAATTTAATACACATATTTCTTATTGGTAATCTACTATCTCTTTTAATATCTACTATAAGATACTAATCAACTAAAATAATCAATTGACACTACGAGATAACTACATTGATCTATAAAAACACTGGATAACTGCAATAATATATAAAAAAACACGGGATTAATATTTGTCATTGATAATTTTTGAAGACTAATATAAAGTACAAACCTACTATACTATCTCAAAAAAAAAAAAAAAAAAAGACTTAATGGCTATTTAAACTACTAATTAATATAAAACAAATATTTTTATTGATAATTAATTACTATCTAACTTTTACGATCTACTTTTATATATATATATATATATATATATATATATATATATATATATATATATATATATATATATATATATATATAAGCACTGGATAACTACATAATAGATAAAAAAACACAGGATGAATATTTGTCATTGATAATTATAATTTTTGAGGACTACTATAAACCTACTATCTATAATTTTTGCTCACATTCTTACCTCTCAACCGGAAAACATGTAATGATTTAGTTCATAAAAATTTATTTGTATATATTAGAGAAAATTTGAGCTATCTATCTCTATGGGTATCCATTGCATGTTGTCAATATAAATATTTTTATATTTTTGTACTTACGATATATTTATATATTCATTTATATAAAAAAATATTTGTAGCATATTTTTCTTAAAATAAATATTTGTAGCATATTTGTTGGACTTTGTATCAACTTTACGCTAATGTTATAAGTGTGACAAGAACACATTGTAGAGCCAATATTAGTTTTTATATACTTATATTTTCAGAATCGATGTTATAAGAATGGCCTTTCAAATCAACATTTCTATTTGAATATAATCATGTCACATGTGCGGAAGCACGGGTAATCTACTAGTTTTTTAATAAAAGATACTAAGACCAATGAGAACGTTCTCTAACAGTTTTTTAGATATAATTTTTATTATTGGGTGAGACTTATGTGAGGTTCAAAAATCACCTGAGTTTCATTTCTTTTTTGATGACATTCTCAAAACGGTGAGATTAACATGAATTTCACTGCGTCAAAAAAAAACATGAATTTCAATAAATAATGAACTCTTTTGGGAATTTTTTTAGGCATTGTTATTAACATGTATTAATTGTTTTTCTTAAGTATTTTTTAAGAATGCCTTTAAGGCACTATTTAGACTCGTTAGTTATTGTAAAATTACTTGAAAAGTTATGGTATGTTTACACTGGCAAAACCTGCACCATTTTGAATGACCAATGTTCCAGCAAGAATAGTTAATGAGTGAGGGGAAAGAATGTGGATTTTAAAAAACGAATTTTACACAAAATCCGGTACTGGTAGATTTTAAAAGACTACATAAAAATGTAATGGTTCATAAATATATACAAGAATGTTAGTCTCATTCTGAAGGCGTCTTTTACATATTCTGTCGAACACAAAGGGACATGTTCAGAACATAATCCAAACTGCAAACCAAAGAAAAATACGATCTGCTATTTTATACGCAAGACCATATTTTCAAATATTGCTCATTTGAATACCAATTTTGCATTTACCACTCCAGTAACAAGCAGTAGATGACCATATCAAAATATGGTTACTCTATTGGTGTAATTGTCATTGGATCTGGATGTTGTTTGATGTTTATGAATGAACAGCTTTACTCAACACTCCAATGCTTTAAAGGTAATTTTTCAAAAAGAAGATAACATAGTGCTCATGTTCAAAAAAGTCCCATATGATTTTGTTGAACTTCAAGCATTTGGACAACTGCCATGGAAATTACATGTTGTCACGCTCCACTCTGGGTAGAGAAATGAGGCGCTCGGCCAAGTGGCACAACGAGATCCTTCAAAATCTCATACTCTTCTATTCCTATTTGCGAACCATTCAGAACCTGCTCCACGAAACCAACACCGGAATAATGGTTAACAAATTTAAATTTTGACATGAACGTAGAATGAATAAGATGTCATTAACCTCCATATTCTAGATTTGTCATAAGAACTTTTGCAAGTCCTCATTAGATATGGCTAAATTTATATGCTGGACACTATTTCCCGCCATTGTTTTTGACTTTATCGTACATATAAAAGAAACATAACTTGTTTTTTTTTTCTTTTCCAAGCCACTTGCACGTGTAATAAATTCGTGCATGTGTCAATTTGAGTGCACAGCTTGTGGTCAACCTCACTTCAACTAAAAATCAGCATTGCATTACAAGATGGACAGCTAATGTAAGGGAAGTTCCAGAAAAGAATTTCAGTCTACAGCAATGGGGCTATCAACTGTGAACTAAATTAGAGTCATAAGATGTGGCTATCAAGTGTAAGGTGTAGAAGGAAACCAAAAATAAGCACACGGCAGCTGACTTATGTGGGATTTTTATTTTGTTCACATTAGAATCGATAAACAGGAGTGAACGAAATGGCAGACGAAAAATAACCAAAATCAGGAGATAAGATATTAAATGTCTACAGAACTACCACAAAAAAAATCATTATGTAATATGACATCATTATGCAATGCATCGTGCTTATCAATCAGATTCCTACCATAGTAATGCATATAATAAAATGATAAATCAACACAAATCTCACCTTGTGAAACAAGGCCCTCCTGTCCGTCATGTATGAGACAAGAGCAGGTATTCTACACACGGACAATGCATCAATGAACAAGAGAGCAACCACTTGCCATTGTTTCATTTTGAATGCAGGAAGTGCGTCCACAAATGACATTGTATCCAACAAGCATACCTAAGAGAAAGTCGTGAGTGTTAACTAACATACAATCCATCCACATATAAACAAGTGGTGGCTATATTTAAAAACTTATCTCTATACGTAATATATCGCACACCTATGTGCAAGATAGGAACATTCGAAGTTTCTAAACTTAAAAGAAGGCAGCCTGGTGCTACAAAGCTCCCACAAGTCACAATGCAACAAGTCTAGGTAAGGTTGCACCTGTGGCATGGGTCTATAAAAACCAGCCTTATCTTGCCTTTGCAAGAGGCAAATTCCACAACTCCACACCACTGCCAAGATTTCTCTTCATCCACTAATGAGTGATTCATAAAATTATATTTCATCCTCTCAAAAAATAATTTTTGTTGACACAAATAAATCATTATTTTACAACCAAAGAATTTCCAAACTGCATGTCTAAACCAGTTCCTATTTACATATACTAAATTGAAGTGTAACATGGAGACATTGATGAGTACCAGAATACATAGAACAGCCAAATTAAACAAAACAATCACTTGTATTATAACTCAATTCTGAGGATCTCTCAGAATTGAAATGGTGGAATTAAAAAGAGAATGATAGAAAACTATGAAAAAACAGAGAACCAAAGTCCCTCTCAGCAGAAGCTGAGTTTCCCAGCCAAATCAAGCCTCAGAAATGCTAGCTACCAATACTGCTATATATATATCCTCTCACTCATCTAACCACATGAATATTCCCACTACCAACGCACGACTACTGCCACGTAGGCAATAGTTAGTTACATGATATCAATTCTGATTTTGTGGTCCCCATTTACATGGTTCCCATTTGCCCCTCTCATAAACCTTAGTGAATTTCCCATTCTGCCCTCTAGTAACTTGGTTCGCATCAGACATCATTTTAGTATTTTCCAGCGATGAGCACTCTATTAGTTGCTACGACAAATCCAACTTCCAGTTGGTTATGAGAAATCTCATGCAATCAAGAACTCTAGCTCTGCCTCTAAATCCCTAACTCAAGTGATGCTGTTCACTGTGCAGCCCACCCTTCAGGCTCACCCAAGGGGCCTTATTAGGGGTGTTCCCTACCTTGTTGTCTCCCGGGCACCAACCCCGGTAGAATTCCCTAAGGGGTATAGTTACATCCTTTCCCACCGGGGGAGGAACAAAAGCAGCTACCTTCCACCCCATTAAGTAGTATGGGCGCTCACTCTCTTCGGTGAGTTTTATCATAAGTGGTTGTGGAAAGCAAGGTATCGCACACATGGAGGCTTGAGGGAGCTTTGGGTGAATGAATTAGGGAAGGAATTCGGCAGGATGCCTAATAAAGGTTGAAACCACAGTAGCCCCTAACGACATATCCTTGAGGTAACTCCCTGGTATCTCACAATTATTACAGATATCCCTTAAAGGAAGCACATATAGAATGAAATATTAAAACCTATGCAGACAAAATTAGCATGCATGATTAAATGAATTGATTTTTACTTTTCCAGTTTAAAATTTCATTATAACCTTTTTGTGGAATCCCTATTTTGTGTGCATGAATGACTGTTTTTTTATTGGGGGAAGGGGGTCAGAAACATAACAGAGCTGTCTAAATTAATAGAGTAACATGCACTAGGCCATGCCTACCAGAGAATAATAAATCTTACTTAATTTAAAACTATAATATAACAAACAATAATAAACAGAACTTCAAAATCTTACCATCCCTTGCTCTAAGGTAGATATTGGTATTGGCAGCCTGAGCTCAGCAACAACTGGAGGTAAAGCTCGAGCGAGACACCTGGCTAATGTTTGTTTTATCTCAGATGACCGACCATCTGTCAAAACAATTTTGCAAGGATATTCTCTCCCATTAAATGATAGAAACTCTTCATGAAAACTTACATCCCTCCCATATAAATATGCCAAAGAAGACGATGTTATCCACGAAAAGAAAGCATTCCACATAGTAGCAAAAGGTGACAGCTGAAAAAGAAAAAAAAACATCAGGTATGTCATTGAGTAGATATGAAAACTCGTACAGCTTTGAATATATATTTTTTAAAATATTTTTACTAGAGACTTACAGTCAAACTGAAACCCTCCGGTGGAGCATCAAACCACGAATCATCAGAGTCAAACAAATCAACATCGGAAAGTCCAGGTTTTTTTGGCCATTTCAGAGTAACTGAATTTTCTTCTAGAATATCAATATCCTCCAAAGTTTCTTCCACTGAATTTGTTTCTAGAATATCAACATCCTCCGAAGTTGCTTCCTGAACAGCATTGTGATGACTTGGCAATATAACGATTCCAGCTTCAGAAACTGCACAAGATGCATCGATAGAGGACAAAACTTTAGAAATCATTTAATATTCAAATAGAAAACCCTCTAAAGAAACACCAGTTACCAGCATCAGTGATATCTGAGCTCCCAGATGCAACTGCTTCTGATGCTTGGCTCAATGCAATTGCACAAGCTTCTGCTGATGCACGACGCAATATATCTTCATCATCAGCAACATCTATATTATCCACTACATCAGATTCGTTTTTAATATTTCCAAATTCTTTAACTGCACAAAGATCTTCACTCCCAGAGCTGCCGATTATATCATCAGCCCAAGTAACAGAGCGAACAAGTTTCTTTTTGCTATTTGATTTAAGAGAAGATTTGGGTTTAGTTTTGCATGATCCAGTTACTTTTTCGATGTGGAATGTCTCTTCACCATTGGCAGGATCTAAATTGGAAGAGGAAGCATCTCCGTTAGCAGCAATTCTACTTGCTTCCCCTTTGAGTTGTATTAATTTTTTTTCAGAGTCATTCTGTTCTGCATCACATTCTATTTCTGATTCAGAGATGGAATGAACAACTCTCTTTTCAATAGACGGATTGAGAGAGGGTTTGATATCATCTTTAGATGATTTGGCCATTTTGTTCTCTTTTTTTGAGGTGCTTAAATTTAGACTATTGTTGAAAGATGAAGACAGATTTTGTATGCTATCATCATCTTTCCTGACCACATCACCGTCATCCCTTTTTGGCTGCTCCAGTATGGCTGTTGGCTTAATTTGATGATCAGCAATTGTGTCTGTTTGTCCCGATGGTACTTTTGAAATACTATACTCATCTTGCATAATTATAGTACTTGTGAAGTCCATCTCATTGAAAAATAATTTATTGTCACCATTCAACTTGTCATGACTAGCTTTGGACCCTGCAATGCACAATCAAAGCTCAATTTGTTGGAAATCCAAAAAGGATTAGAATAAGTAACTACACTTAGTAATTGTATTTTCAGAACATGTTTTGTCCTCTCTTATCTATTGAAGGTGTGTTCATTGTTATAAACTAGGTACTAAAAACATGCGTGAAAACTAACACGACCCATGCAATAGCACAGCTAGTTTTTCTAAAAAATTAGGCCTTCAGCTTCACAGTTATATCATAATCACCCACAGGCCGAACAATGAACTTAATAAAACAAACAACGGCGGGAGGCTATCTGATTATCTAGGATGCCATAAAATTCTCACCTTTTTTATTATTTTTCCGAGAACCCTTAGAATTAGTGTCTCTTTGTTTTGGCAAATAACCCTCAATTGCATTTGATGGTCCAATCCATTGCTCCTCAGACACCTCCCCAGTGCCGGTATCTGTTTTCTCCTGGATTTTCAAGCCAGACAAACGCAAATCTACATCCTTTCCCGAATTCTCCGGCGCGTTCCAGATTCAAATTCCCAAACAGCCTGAGAATATTGTTCAGCTTCATTGGGTCTAAAACCGGGCACCTCTTATCTTGCAAGCTCCCACTAAAAGCTTTGCTATTAATCACACAACTAGAAGAACAAAACATGTATGTCTCCTGCAGGTCATACACTTTGTGCTCCTTGAGTGAAATCCGATATTTACCCTTCCGAGGACGATCAGACGGCAAAGCATTGCGGCACAACGGATACCCACAAACATTTGTAATACACCTTTCAGTTACAACATCTTCATAGTCACTCCTTGAAATCAAAGATCCAGCTGCAAACAGCTGGTCTTCACTTTGGATGCCATCAAGGAGGAACAATTGTAATTTTAAAACAGCATCTTTGACAGAAAGAGATTGATCATTTTCCATCGAACAAAAGCTTCAGAAGCAAGCACCTAAAAATTGCACCGGATGCAAATAACACCACAATAAGTTGCTACATTCAACAAAATTTAAACCTCACATCACAAGAAATAAACATAAGCCAATTCTGCTAAAACACTCATTAAAAATGGCAGCAATTTAAGTATTAATACTGAAATTAAAAAAATTAAGGAATTAACAAGCTGCCAAAGATTAATTATATTCCCAAAGAACCCTAAATAGTCTCAAACGAAGTACCAACAAATTCACACTAAAATTATTATTATTATTATTATTATTATTATTATTATTATTATTATTATTATTATTAATAATAATAATTAAGAACACGTAGAACAACAATAATAGTATTCAAGTGAATCAAAATTCAAAAGAATCATAAAGCAATCCTTCAAGTCAATGACCGATAGAAAGTATTCAAATTCAAATTACATTAAATGAAAAGTCATGCCTTTTGGAAAGAAGCACGGGATCGTTACTAAGTGCTTGACGCAAAGATGTGTAGCTGATAATAACGCGAAGGCGTGCGATTGCGGAATCAAGGCATGCGAAGTGGTGGTGCAAAGCGGTTTTCAGGTGCGGCGGTCGCGGCTATAAACTGTGCCGGAATCGTGTTGGAAGCGTCGTGTTGTGGGCACTGCAACAAGGTTAATTGTTCGTTTTGTAGGTAGATTTTGCGTTTCTGGCAAGAAATAAGAAAGATGGAAGAGAATAGATGAATGGAAATAGTGAAGTTGAAGAAGTAGAACGAACGAGAGAGAAGAAGACGCAAAGAAGGTGAGAACTTGGCATGGGCTAAGCTTGTCGGACCAATACTATATTGGGTGTTTTTTTTAGGCCCATGCTTTTTAGAACCCCTAGCTACTCACTAGAACCCCCATACCACTCTTTATTCTCAAAATAGCCCTGAATTTAAAACATTTTTTTTAAACATTAACTACGGTTCGGCCATGCGTGCGCCGAACCTGTTAAGTGTGGTTCGACCATGCGTGCATCGAACTGGTTCGCACTTGGCAGTGTCGAACCTCCCTGATTGTTGTTGGATGTTGAGTTGTTTACTTTTAACTGATTTTTAACGATTCGATTTTTTCTTTGCTAACACTAGTATGACTAACACTAGTTGTTTAATTTTAACTGATTTTTAACGGTTCGATTTATTCTTTACTAACACTAGTATGGATAACACTAGTTATTTAATTTTAACTGATTTTTAACGATTTGATTTATTCTTTACTAACACTAGTATGACTAACACTAGTTGTTTAATTTTAACTGATTTTTAACGATTCGATTTATTCATTGCACGATTTATTTTTTAGACTTTTTTGATTTGTATGACTTGTTGCACTTATCTATAATAGGTGTGATCGAACGTGAGCCGTTGATTTAAAACAATCGAAATCGTTAAACTTATAAATCGTTTCGAGAATTCAAAAATTTAGTCGTTGGTCGACGGGTGGAGAGGGTTCGCGCCGACGATCGATCGATTTGGATCGGCTGACGCTTTGGTCGAACCTAGTCAAAACATAATTTGGGGTGTCTGAGTAAATTTTGACTAGTTCGGTGCAATGAGATTCGATCAAGTTCGATCAATCGTCGCGCCCGAACCGCATATAATCTTTAAAAAAACCAAATTTCAGTAAGGGCTTTTGGTATTTTCACACCAAAAAGGGGGTTCTAGTGAGTAGCGGGGGGTTGTATGAAGCATTGGCCTTTTTTTATACCCCCACCATATCCCCTTATACCCCCACAATAAAGTAAAACCCCAAAATACTCTTGACAAAATGTATTTTTTTTAAAAAAAAAATTGCACCAATCGTATATATGTTTTTTTAACATATATACGACCCTAAATTATTGGCCATCGTATATACACCCCAAGGCGTATATACGATTGATGTGGGGGTTGGCCATTCGTATATACGCCTGGAGGGGTGTATATACGATGGCTTATGACATAGGGTCGTATATACACCCCCCAGGTGTATATACGATTGGTCTTAATTTAAAAAAAATACATTTTTTAAAGTCAAATAAAAATTAATTAAGTTAAGGCCTGAAAATAGGTTTAATGTGTAGTTCGTTAACACGTGACAATGTTATACGTCGAACGAATAATTTAGGCTAAAAAATCGGTTTTCGGGCAACCTACTTCGATCATAATGAAATCACAGCCATTAAATCCGAATTAAATCACCGAGCATGACTCCCCTAAAAGGGACTTCTTATGGGACTACGGCATCAAAATCCCAAATTCCATCGTTTACTATTTTTTATTAATTTTTTAATTTTTCATAGCCTCCAAAAAATCTAAAAAAATTTGCATAGACTTATTTTAGTTTTGTTAGATTTTTAGTGGGGTTTTTATAATTTTTTGATTAGTTTTGACTCCTTAACGAATTTTTAGTAGCCTTTTAGTAAAAAAAATTAAAACAAATCATTTAAAAAAATTAAAAAACCATCGTATATACGTTTTGAGTACGTATATACGATTGGACATAAAATAGCCATCGTATATATGTACTCAAAACGTATATACGATTTATTTTTTTTTTTTAAAAAAAAATAGTTTTCAAAGGGGTATTTTGGGGTTATCAAATTGTGTGGGGGTATGAGGGGAAAGGGTGGGGGTATGAAAAAAACAACGGGAAAATAGTCATTTTTGTCCCTGGAAGTGTAACTCGGCGCTGTCAATCCATCTGTTACTGTCAGTTTGGTCCTGAAACATATACGTGAATTCGTTTTAGTCCCTCGAATCTTAAGTTACTTCAGCAAAATTTTAAAATGGCCGATTAAGAACGCCAATAGACTCATGGACTACACAGATCTATTGTAATTGGAAAATCGATGGTTAAGGGTGACCTTATCTGCTCCAAGAAAATCAATCAGCATAACTTTATATAATCATTGATCTACATTGAAATTAGATAGCAATTATAATTTTTGATGTTAATTTGAAAGATTCCACAGCGACCGAACTTAATAAATTACGGTTATTAATTCTAATTCCTCTTTATTTACAATGAATTTTATTTTATTTATTTCATAGATTAAAATAATATTTTTAAAATATAAAAGTCATGTGGCATTCCAATGTGGCTTGCCACATAAGTTAATAGAACTCCACATCAGATTTAATTTTGACAAATTAGGGAGGGACTTTGATTATAGAAATTGATTTTAGGATATTCAACACAAGAAGTGATTTGATTCGGATTGAATCAATAAACACTCCTAATGATTAATGAAGGTAACAAATCAAAGTAAAAGAGAATATGATACAACTGCAAGATCCTGTTAACTAGCCTAACAAAGCAGTTGCAATAAACACTACACAGATCTATTGTAATTGGAAAATCGATGGTTAAGGGTGACCTTATCTGCTCCAAGAAAATCAATCAGCATAACTTTGTATAATCATTGATCAACATTGAAATTAGATAGCAATTATAATTTTTGATGTTAATTTGAAAGATTCCACAGCGGCCGAACTTAATAAATTACGGTTATTAATTCTAATTCCTCTTTATTTACCATGAATTTTATTTTATTTATTTCATAGATTAAAATAATATTTTTAAAATATAAAAGTCATGTGGCATTCCAATGTGGCTTGCCACATAAGTTAATAGAACTCCACATCAGATTTAATTTTGACAAATTAGGGAGGGACTTTGATTATAGAAATTGATTTTAGGATATTCAACACAAGAAGTGATTTGATTCGGATTGAATCAATAAACACTCCTAATGATTAATGAAGGTAACAAATCAAAGTAAAAGAGAATATGATACAACTGCAAGATCCTGTTAACTAGCCTAACAAAGCAGTTGCAAGGTCCTGTTAACTAGCCTAACAAAGACAAGACACAAATTGAGCCAAGGCTAGTAAATTCTGGTTTAAAATTTTGCTGAAGTAACTTAAGATTCGAGGGACTAAAATGAATGCATGTATATGTTTCAGGGACCAAACTGACAGTAAGTGACATCTCTCAGGGACTAAACTGACAGTAACGATGGATTAATGAAGTTAACGACGCACATTAACGAGAGGGACTAACATGAAGGACAAGTTACACTTTCAGGGACCAAAATGACTATTTACCCAAAAAACAACCGTACTATACTTTAAGAGATGACCCATACTTGTTACACCTCCCTCTACTCACCGCACATCCCAAAACATGTGAAAAGACAAAAACACCCTTAGGGTGTGTTTGGATTAAGAAAAAAAAAAGAGAAGAGAGAAATAAGAGAGAATAAGAGTAGATTAGGAGAGTTGTTTGGTTTAAGGGAAAGATGAGAGAAATATGGAAGAGAGAGTTGTGTCTCATGGTTTGTGAGGATATAATGGTAAAAGTCACATTTAAGAGTCATTTATTCTCACTTTCTCTCCAGATTACGAAATTCACTAAATTAATCTTTCCTCTCTCTCTTTCCTATTTCTCTCCTTAACCAAACATGTCAAAATCACTATTTCTTTCCTTAGTTTCTCTTCCCTCTTTCACCCCAAACAAACACACCCTTAATGAAAGAAAAAATTCCAACGAGTCCTTTTTTTTATGGGATTCATCATTTACGGCACTATGATACTATACCTGTTATGTTCCATAGTGTCGTGTTATGTCTCTCGCCAAATACCCCCGTTGCAAGATTTTTACTTAATTTAATTTTACTTTTAGTATACAGATTTAATTTCTAAATCATTCATAGCAAGTAATACGATATTACCCGTGCATATACATAGGTATAACTTCTGCTACTTAATTTAAAGCATGTACAAGTAACAAAGACTCTTTTTAAAATTTTCTTTGTTGGAATAGAAAGGATTTTTTTTTGATACAATAGAAAAAAGAATTTCACAACTAGAAGAGTTAAAATAACCTACAAATCAAAAACTTTTGATTGATATGCTTCAAGAACATAGTTGCTCATTGAGTGCTGGTCAGTCTTAAATATACCATTATATAACTCTAAAGATTGAATTATATTTCTTAGCCACATTACATGAAGAGTGAACCTTAATTTCAATTCAATATTTTTTTATCGGCAAACGGAGTGGTAAGTATCACCTATAAACTCACATACATTTCAATTTAAGATTTAGAAGTCTCGTAGAATGAATTTTAAAAGTTCAAGAGCATGGACATAGTTTGTTTATCAATACTTGCATTTGTTGAGAAGGGGCTATCAAAACTAACATTTTGAATATAGGGGATAATTAAAAGATTCTTTATCGTGGTGTAAATAAGAGATGAAAAAAGTGAGAGATTATTTTTCCATTTTAATAGCCAGCAAGCTTAACCGAACTGCTTGCGAGCTTGAGTCTAGTTCAAGCAGGAAAAATGTTCATGCTGAACTCGGGTGAGGTACAAGCTTAATAGATTCTTATCAAGTCGAGATGAACTAGAGTCGACTCGACTCACTTCCACCCTAATGCTAAGAAAGACATGAACTCATAGAATCATGCTAAAACATCCTATAATATGGAATGAAAGGGAGTACAATAATTTAGTAACGCATGAACCAAAGCTTCAAATGGACATAAATACAACCATACTGTACAGCAGCAAACACAGTTCCAGGAACCTGTTGGTAAGTGAAAGGGCATTAATTGAAGCATTAATGAAGAAGTTGAATCTGCAAAGCTGAATCAGTGTCAAAGCTAAACAAGAAAAAAATAACCTCATCTACATAAGTGTACATCACCATTTCTTTTTGAGTTAAATGAAGCATTTTGCTGCCTTAAAAACATTAAAAATTAGTTTATGAAAATTGAATGCTAAAAAAGGTTATTTAAATTGAAATATTACACAAAAGTCGTGATTTTGTTAGTAACTTTGAGCTAAGGCAACATATTTTTTTTGTTACCATGTTATCGGTGTCAGCTTTTCTCTTTCATGATTCATAATCTACGCTAACTGAACGTCGGACTTTTTGTTGTGCGAGACTTCGATTTTCTTGGCCGCGTGTGTGGTTCTCCCCTCTCAAGAGAGTTTTTGCCACACTTAATATTCGAACCTAAGACCTTGAGGTGGGATCCAAGTCCAATTACCATTTGAATGAGCAACATATTATGAGAACTAATCAAGACTTTTTGTTGAAAAAATATGAACAAAAAGTCCAAAGATTTTTGTTGATGTTGATCAGTAATCAACATCAGACAACCAACACATTGTTTTTTACACATAACCAATAAAACCAAGAATCAGACCAAGAAACAAGACACTTGACAAGTCTCTTGAATTGATTGTATTATGTTATGTCTGAAACCCCCTAGCCCTGTCAGCATCAGACAACCAACACATTGTTTTTTACACATAACCAATAAAATCTTAACATACAGAAGTGAAAAATTCAAATAAAATTATGACATTGTCAACATCAGCCAACCAAGGTGTTCATAAGTCTAAAATTCAAAAAAAAGAAAATGACACCTCTGATTTTACCTTACATTAATGCTTAAAGCTAGTAATTCTTATTTGGCCTTATCTATGTCACATGCATATACAGAAATTTCAGAGAGAGATAGAGAGTGAGAGAGAAAGAGTTGGACCACCTTATACAAGAAGCTATTTCATTCATTTGAAAACCATCACTCAAATCTGATTCAAGTTTACATAATTTCTCAAAAAAATCTCAAAAGCTTCTATATTTACCTATACTACAGCTTCCACTCTAGAGGCGGATTCAGGGGGTGTTCCCCGTGTTCTCGGGAACACCCAAACATCCTGCCTTACTAGTAATACACACCAAACATCCTGCTTTGGTGGTAATATATCCTGACTTAATGTGATTGAAGGAATATCATCCTGCCTTGGTGTAATAAATCTTGCCTTATAAGTGTCGTTGAAGAAATACCCTATTTTTAAATCCTGGATCTGCCACTGTCCACTCTGCTATCCAGATGCAAAACTAGATACCAATGCAGAAAAATAGAAAAGAAAACAACAAAAAATAGGAGGGAAATAACAAATATATTTAGCATAACAAGAATGAAATTTTTCATCATAAATCAACTACTTCAAAATTCAAATATCATGTTCACATGAAGCCCTTCTAGGCTTGTTGTCTCTATTCCTATCCCAATAGGAAGTAGGCTTGTACTTATCAAGAGATAATTTCCCACTGAATGAATCCAATGAATCTTCTAAGAGTGGACCACTGTAATGGTGCTGTTGCCTCTGCAATGGCTCTGACCGAATTCGACCGCTTCTGTTTCCCACATCATAACTTGGAGTTGAATTGTAATTTGTGTCCATCACCATGTCGCCCTCTAGAATTCGAAGTACCTTGAATAAACACAACCACAAGTATGCCAAAGAAGTTAGAGGAAGTGATACCAAAAATGGTGCAAAGTGGATGAATTTTCAAGAAGTAATATGATATATAACAAGGTGGCCTCATGTTCTAAAATTGCCAATAAGGAAGAAAAAAAGGACAGATATGTTGAGAAGTTTCTTTACCTGCGACATGCGTGGTCTAGAATGAGGATCGCGTCGTATGCATAATGATGCGGCATGCAACATGCAATAGACTTCCTGTTCTAAATAATGACCACCAAGCCGTGGGTCAATCAGTTCCTCTATGGCATATTCTTCTAACAGTGGTCGTGCCTGTTTAATATCCAAATAATTTACACACAATTAAGTCAAAGCTAGGCATGAAAATTGATTGAATGACAAAAGAAATTCATGAATGTTACTTTTAAGTTTTAACTTACCCACTCTGTAAGGCACTGCTGTCCCTTAGGCCTAGTGAGATCAACAGCTTTTCTACCAGTAACAAGCTCCACTAATACCACTCCAAAGGAATAAACATCGGCTTTTTCGGTGATTTGGCCGCTTTGAGCATATTCAGGAGCCAAATACCTACACATACAACAGTTTAAAGGCAATATAAGAAGTCTTAGAATTTCGGTTGGGCCTAACTCCACCCTATAAAAACAGCTTGTAAGATGAGCGATGCATTTCACTTATAACAGGTTATTCAGGATCAATATAACACGTACCCAAATGTTCCGATTACTCTAGTTTCCACACCCGTGTCGCCATCAGGCTGCCACCTTGCCAGTCCAAAATCACCAACCTAGCATATTTCAATACAAGTCAACTTTGTTAGGAAAAAAAACACATATTTGATTCACCTAAAAACACACTTCAGATTGTGATATGAATTTTTGTATTGAAAGAAAAAGAAATATAATAATGAAGTAATGATATAAGGGACGGCAATGCCCTACCAGAGGTTCAAAATCATGAGTTATGAGGATGTTGTTTGGCCTCATGTCGCGATGGATAATACAACCAACTCTACACTCTTCATGAAGATACCTTAACTCATGCGAGCGCTCCAACGGCAATCTTTTGTCGTGCAGACCACTCTAATGGATCCCTTTGTCGCCCTGAAATACTTCAAAGTATTAGATCAACATACAATTAAGTCGGTATCAGTAAAATGCATATTTCAATCACCAAATTTTACATGAACATATGATATTATTATACATACTCTGCATGTACATAGGCTTAAAAAGACAAAAATATCATGATATTGCATAATGAACATATTTCCTAAGTTCAAGCCAATTCAAAAAATATGCATTTCTATGATGAGATAATTTGGTATTGGGGGCAAGAGAAATCACCATATAAATGTGAATCCAATGATCCATTGCATATGTACTCGTAAACCAGTAGCCTTCTCTTATCCTCTATACAGAATCCAATCAACATAACAACATTTCGGTGCTGAGCACAGCTCAAGACTTCTACCTCAGAGCAAAACTCAATATCACCTTGAGAACTAGCCAATTTATGTTGCTTAACAGCAATGACTTGTCCTTCTGGTAGAACCCCTCTGTGAACAGATCCAAATCCTCCTTCTGCCAAGAAGTTCGCCTGTGAAAATCCGCTGGTAGCAAGTTCTAACTCAGCATAGCTGAACCATCTTGGAGGTTTTCCAAAAACAGGTGCCTTGTGTTGACATATTGAACATAATGGAGGAGGACCAGGTGGAACATTTCCCGATAATGCTATTGCTTCTCTTAAATTACCACTGAAATCTGACTCATTTCTATAGTTTGGAATTTCATGTCCAGTTCCTCTATCAAGCCTAGAAAACTTTTCTAGCAAAGCTCTAGTAGTAGTAGATGATTGAGGCATACCATGATATGTCTCTGATCTCTCTTCATTGCGTTGAGACGATTGTTGATGTAAAAGCAATTCCGTGATCCATGGTTGGTATCTAAAGCTCGCTGAAGATGTCGACAGACTTTCACTTTCTGTGTCTGAATTAGTATCACAAAGTTCTTGACTTTCCTTAATGGTTTCCTCTTTCTTTGACTTACCATTCATCTCTGAGACTGAGATACAAAATGGTGAAGTTCCGGGATCAGAACTCGAAGCCGATGAAGTACCAGCTTCAGTAGTTGCAGTGAAAGGTGTCCCTAGCTCAGGACTACTAGTTGGAGTAACATTTGGTCCTTTGATAGAATCTAATGAATTCTTTTTTGTTTTCTTTTCAGGCATGTCATCTTTCTCAGAAGGTGATTTAACTGCCTCTTCAGCATCCTTCTTTTGTGGTCCAATTAAATTCAACCGAAGAACTTTCGGTTGCGTACGCTTCATCACGACTATGTTACACTGCAGCTCTTCCATGCATCTCTTTTCCTCTTGTTTGAGTTGTCTGCAATGGAAGCAACGACAAATCACAAACCAAATTATGATTTTATAATCTATAATAATCAACAACAAAACAATAGATCAGAATTGTAGATCATTAAGTTTCACAGTCACAATAGATAAAAGAGACTATTACTTGTCTAGAACAACCCAACTGGCTTGTCCTTTCTTGGCTTCTGCAGCGACTGCTCCACAAGGCGAACCGGAAACAATTTTAATCCTCACATTTATCTGTTGAAAAAGGTTGACATTAGAATAATACATTCAACATTCAATTTGCACGAACCTTTCATACACCAAGGAAACTAACTAACCTTGTTAGGATCATAGACATCATGGAGTTGAAGAATCATTTGAGAGCATGAATCAGTGATATCACTCTTCTGCTCTAAAAATGTTCCTGGAGGATACTTCTTCATAGCACTAGCACAATCACCAGCAAATCTTGGAAAACCCCATAATCTTTTACCTGCACAATAATCAGTATCATAAGAGTTGGTTACACACTTTTTTGTCAGTGAAAACACAATAGCTGATCACTAAAAAAAAATGCAAAAAGTAAAAGAAAGAATCACCTGAACTCTGTGAAGGCACAACAACTAGAAGTGTAATGCAATCTCCAGGTTGAACAACATGAGTCAAAGACCAAACAAGAGCAGTTTTTGGAATTTCCTTTGATGATGCTTTAACAGCAACAATAACTTTCTCAGCACCATCACAACTTTTCTCTTGTTTCCCCTCTTTTGTTGCTCTCTACTCATCACTACCTCTCTACCTTGTTCAAAAACTTAACTCTCAATTCAATTCTCAACAACCACTTATGATAGTTATAAGCTCTTAATTCCACTACAGTAGAAAGTTATGTTCAACTTCAATAACCTGCCCCACCAGTACAATTAACATTTATCACAAACCTTGTGCATCAAAGACTCATAGGTAAAATTAAAAAACTCTTCTAACGTTCACAGAATCTTGTTTATTTTTCACAAGTACAATCCTAAAGTAGTATAAAATCAGTGAAGAATCAGATACCCTTTTTATGGCTCAGAAAGCAAGATGTTGATGATGCAGCAAAGTAGCCCCCCCTTGAAGTTCAAAATTCAACAAGATTCAAATCACAGAACCACACTGCTAAGCACTGTTTGGTAAGAGATATAAAAAGACAAGCCTTTCACTTTCACTTTCACTAGCAACCATGCTTTTTTGTGCATTCAAATCAAATCAACTAGCCAAGTCAAATTAGTTGAAATTGAAAAGAAAGAAAGAAAGAAACAACTTCAAAAAAAAAAGCTAAAGGGTTCTGTCTATGTTTTGGATCCAAAAATGAGGAAACCTCTAAAAAAGATTCTTCTACTCAAATAGTATATTGTGTACCTTTGCTTCCTACTTCAACAGGAAACAATCCAATCACCTTTCAAAGTTCATTACCCTGCAAAGTCACAGATCAAAATATATTAGAAAATGTAACAATAATATTTCAAAATTTAGGTAAATGCATAACAATACATACATGTGCAAAAAATATGATGTGATTATGATTCACTTATCCATTGCAACCGCCATTTTGTTTGTTAAGAAGGTCAAAAGCATCATTGGAGACTAGAAAACAAGAAAAATAAAAAGGGGATAGCTAAAATAAGAGTAAGATCCAAAATCCAAACCTTTCATTTTCTTTATTATATTCATTTTTTTAATATTATATATTTGTCTATAATACAAAGAGATAAAACAACAAAAGGGAATAAGAAACAAACACCTTTTTTTTTACTCACAATTATTGTCTTCAGATTCTTTAAAAAAAAAAGGTAGACTTCCAGCGAAAATCCGTTTGAAACAAACAACCCATCAATGAAAACGTTTGATTCCTAATAAAATATGAAAATGGGGTGTCTTAAAATGAAAAAAAAAAAGTTGAAAACTTTAACAAGAGATAAACAAACCTTGAAAGAGAAATCAGTGATGGGTGAGTGAGAAATGAGTGAAGAATACAAAATGGTTTGTGGGAAAGAAGAAAGATATAAACTTTTGTTTTGATGAGACTTGAGAGTGAGTGACCAATGGAGATAGATGGAGACAGAGAAAACAAAATACAGTATGAGTGAGAAAAATTAAAAGTTTTTGTTTTGTATAAATCGGCATCTCTGCGCACAACTGCAAAGACTATTCCTTCAAGTCAGATAGAATCACAATGGGCGGCAAAACTCTTTCTCAAAAGATTTAACACGGTTACATATTTGAATCCAAGACTTAATGTTCGTTCGAAAGAGAGCATCTCAATATCTCATCAAAGTGCATGTAGTAGAGAAAAACAAAAGTTACATAATTTAATTTAAATTAAAGTTTTTTTTAAAAAATATTGATTTTCTTTTTTGAGAAAAATGTAAATTTGAAGGGAAAAGGCAAGGATCGTGTTCCCCTTTGGTTGTTGGGTTGTACATCGTACAAGGAAAGGTGAAAAATTGCAGATTCGGTAGCAATTCATCTATCAGTTTTGTTTGTGCAGTAAAATCAAATCACCTTCGAAGATTAGGATATGAATATGCCCTTATCTTTCCTCTTAATTTCAGATATGCCACTAAGTTTTAGTTTTGTATTTTTTTTATTATCTTGTTATTATAGCTGCACAGTATCCGATCTACTAACTTTACTAGTGACTAATCTACGTCGAGAAATATGATAGACTAAGTGTATCGGCTTTGTCGGTGGTCATTGTGGTTCTCCTATTTCAATAGAGTTTTTGCCACCTCGAAAACTTGAAGTAAGATCTAAACTCAATTACCGTTCGGACGAACTTTGTTACTGGTAGTTTAAATTTTGTATGTTATTACTTCAATGAGAGATTTATAAATAAATGTTGTTGCATGGGCGGGAAGTATGTAAAGTGAGTAAATGAATGAATGAATTTTTATAAGGGTTGTGTTTCTGTTCTCTGCTATTATGTGGTGTGATGCAGTGCAGTGATGTTTTATGTTATGTTATGAGTCTCTTCTTCTCTCCTCAGTAATTAATAAAAGGGCAGTGTCGTGTTATGTTATGTTATGTTATGGTTGTGATTGTTTATGACAAACTCACTCACTGACTTTAGGTCACTGACAAATGAAGCAATTGTTATATTTGGAGTAATGGGAATGTGTGTTATATGGGGAGGGGACCTACTTGATCTTCTTGTAGTAATTTTTGTTTTATCTTTTCTGTCATGCTCTATTTCTATGCTAGTAGTAGTAGTACTACATCATCTTCAATTTCGATTTCAATTTCGATTTCAATTTCAATTTCAAGAATTTTGTTTTGGGGTGATTCCAATGTGTGCTAATTAAATTAAAGTTTGCTTCTTCCTAAAGTTGTGTGCCAATTACAAGAGACCAAAAATCTTGGGAGGGAAATCTAGGTGACATCAACTCACCAATGATACTATAGAGGTTTGTGTACAAAGTAAGAAAAATTAACATGTGGGGACCACTATTTCCTTTTTTAAAAAAAAAGAATAATTAGTCAAGGTAGAGATCAATTTGGGCTAAAATAATCAATTAACTTGACACATTTGCACATAACGTGTTATGTAAGATGCGTTAGATGATGTGTCTAACACTTGATAGATAAATAGACTAACATGTCTTGTTTTGAAAAATGTGAGAAACTAATGGGTCTTTGAAAAATGTATAAAAAAAGTTATGAGAGTCATCTAACCGCTTTATCAAATTTTCCGTCATGATTCAATTTATGATTGTTTGAATATTTTCAGCACTGCGTCAAAGTTATGAGTGTCATCTAAATGACATTGGCATAAAGGTTGACATCTATCAACAAATATTTTCTCATACTTACTAACAAATAATCCATAAATAATTAAAGGATCCAAATAATTACTACTTGTGCCACTTCATTTTGGTGTGGCAAACTTGTTCAATGTAGTAGAAAGACAAGTTGAAAAAGAGTGAAGGAAAGATCACACATTTTGATTGATATGGTAATTAATAAAAGGGTTTTATTTTTCGTACCCCCCTCATCATCTACCACACCCCCATATTACAAAAAATGCCAATAATACCCCTGCGTTTTAAAAAAAAAAAAAAAAATATTTAAAATTTTCGGAATTACCTCAAAATAAGGTAATTCCGGTTCAAAAAAAAATTAAAATTTCGGAATTACCTCTAAAAAAGGTAATTCCGGTTCATAATCATGAAAAATTTCAATTACCTCTAAAAAGGTAATTCAAATTTTTAATTTTTTAAAGTTTATATTAAGATTTAAACGCGCTTTTATTGGAAATATGATACTGAACGATTTACGATTTAATAACAATACGTCAAAATATATAAAATGACCAACATAAAATAGAGTACAAATACAATTATGGGTCCAAAATGTCTAAAAATGATGAAAATAAGCACGCGAAGTAGGTGAACGGGCGACATCTAGTGCATCCCGCCAATCCAGACTTTAGGCAAAGCGTATATATACGATTTGTTTTAATTTTTATTACTAAAAGGCTACTAAAAATAGTCAAAACTACTCTAAAAAATATAAAAACACCACTAAAAATCTAACAAAACCAAAATAAGGCTATACAAATTTTTTTAGATTTTTGGAGACTATGAAAAATTAAAAAAATCGTAATAAATAATAAACGATGGAATTTGGGATTTTGAGGCCGTAGTCCCGTAAGAAGTCCCTTCTAGGGAGTCTTGATTCTTGATTTTTTCGCTTCTAATGGCCGTGGTTTCATTACGATCGTAGTAGTATGTTGTCCAAAACCGAATTTTTAAATTTAAATTATTCGTTCGAAATAAAAAATTGTAATTTTGAATACTTCCGAGAAATAGGTAATTCCGTTCATTAAATGTGAACCTAATTACCTCATTTCTGAGTAATTCAAAATCTTTCTAATTAGAGGTAATTCCAAATTCCAAATTTTTTTTTTTTAACAAACCATGTAATTTTTTAAAAATAGGGTATTATTTTTGTCCATTTGAGATATTATGGGGTGTGATAGATGATGAGGGGTACCAAAAATAAAACCCTTAATAAAATGTGCATTAATATAATACTATGGTATCATGTTATGGCATTGAAGTGGGCATGGACAGAGAAGAAGCGAAAATCCCATGACATGAGATGATCGTAAATTGCTCCACGTTGTCTGACCAAACCATTCAATGTTTTTGGAGTTAAGTTTGCCATAAAAATAAATGTCACACAGCTAGCGGTTCAACTTTTAAAACGCACCGTCACGTCACCGTATTACTATTCCACATTCAATTCAATTAAACGCTTCATTCATTCGTTCATCTCTTTGCTTCCAATTTCCCAAACCAATCAACCATACCACACCACACCACACCACACCACACCACACCACAAGCCTCAACTCTCACTCAATTGAATGGATCCCCTCTTACAGTTTCCAATTAAATGTCCAAATTGCCACTATTTAGTTCCCTATGTTCCTTATACTTGTTCTTTTTGGAAAAATAATTTGTTTCTATTTATTATTGTCTTGTCAATAATGCTCTTAAATATTTATTGCACAGAGAAAAATAAATAAAATGAGATAATAAATTATTAAGATTATATTATAGGTAAAAGAGAATTAATTATATCAAAAGTAATAAAATTTATTGGTTTTTTTTGTATGTGAAAAAGCGACAAGTATATAGGAACAGAGGGAGTACTACGTCGGTCCTTATTTTGTTTGACGTTTAAGCTCGTGACACACAATCTAAGACAAAACAACTAATAGTCCAGAATTCCTAATCTCGTGGGCATGAATTGAGCGGTTAAATTCTCTCACACTTTGTGTGAGGGAAATTAGTGTGCTTATTGATTAGCCAACTGCACCTCTCTAAGAGATCGTTGGAGGTTTATCAGCTATAGATTAATCATAATGAGTTACAAATGCTCATTCTTAGGTTTGGAGGCAGTTCTATTCTTAGAAGCTGAAGATTGCTCCATACTCAAATTGCGACCATAGCGTAAGTACATGTGCCACTAATAATCCAAATTATGCGAATCAAACTTAAAAGCTTGTCTACTCGCATTGGTCCCACCGGGCCGTGTCAATTTTGGTCGTTGTCAAACACTTTGTTCCTAGTCATGGATCACCGGGGGTTTGAACAATTATGATTCATCTGTTCTACAAGCAATTGCGTCGAGGAAATAACTCTATTCCCCGATTATAGATTCCCTAACTCCTCCAAAGAGTGTTAGGATAGGTGTGAGAGGGACGTGTGGGTTGGATTATTTAAAGAGGCTTTGGCTTAGGATACTAAGGATTTCCTTAGTTTTTTATACTAAATTAGTATCAGCCCTTAGATCTGCATTTTTAAAATTTAATCTGATCCAAAGGATGTCAATTAAAGAGAGTACCAATATACTTTTACACATCCCACCCATCCATTAATAAATAATATTTTAATTTATTAAGTTTTATATATATATATATATATATATATATATAATATAATATAAATAAATATGTGGTGGTTGCAGGTGGTGGCCGGCGGCAGAGCTCCAGTGATCGGCGGCGGAGCTTTGGAGATCGAGGCGACGACAGAGCTCCGGTGACCGGCGGCAGTGCTCCGGCGACCGACAACGGTTGGTGGCGGCGGCCATGGTGGTGCCATTAACCACAAATATGAGTCCGTGGTCACGACCACAGACTCATATTTTGTGGTTAATGGCATCCAACTAGTGTTTTGATTCCACTAACCACAAATAACCTAAACCTAATCAGAATCACAAATATGAAGTCTGTGGTTAGTGGCCACTAACCACAAACTCATATTTGTGGTTACAGATTTTTTTTAATTATTGTGGAAATGTCTCATATACTCATTTAGTATTTGTTACTAAGCTTTTGGCTTAGTACCCTAAGTCACTCTCGATTGATGTGTGTTTTACAAATGTAGAGTTCTACTATATATATACATGAACCCTCGTTAATCACTACTCGAGCCTACAATTGCTCATCGCTAGATCAATTAAGATCAACGTCTATGATCATCACTAGTTCCTAGAAACTCGGAGCCATTTCTCCACGACCTCACTAGCACGAGTTAGTGGGGTAAAATCTAGTACGTTGCTCCTATTTCCGCGGCGCTTTGACGTTCATTGATCTTAACCGCTTCAACGTTGTGTCCACGAACATTGAATACTTGCGCTCCAAGCAAGTATCTCTAGCCTCGACTACAATCTCCTTCAGCCAAGCTTCTTCCTCGGCCTTTGGCCGTTGGTGCCTTAGCAGAGTTGCCTTGTAACGGAGACTTCCTCCAAACCGAGTCTCATCTTTCCTCGATACATTCTTATTCCTCTTTGGTGCCTAGGATTTTCTTAGTAAACTTCCCATATTCTTGACCCGAACTTGGCATCATTGCTATCTTCATGGCAAGCACCTGTGTTATCCATTGTATTTATAGCTTACATCGGCCTTCCAAATTCAACTCAACCCCTTATTATCCCTCAACGAACAACTTAATTTATTTTGTGTGTTAACAAGAGCTGAGTAATTTGATTTCTTAATTTTACTATCAAGTGAGGATATAATTTAAAGAAGTTTAACAATCACATAGACAAACAATCTTGATAATGAATTAATAAAGGCTAAATTACTGTTTTGGTCCTTTATCTTTGGCCTCGATTTCATTTTGGTTCTTTATCTTTTTTTTTTCTCGTTTTGGTTCTTTATGTTTCAGTTTTGTGTCAATTTGGTCCTTTTTTGTAGTTTTCTATCTATGATCCTTAACGACGCCACGCGCGGCGATAATCACGACGTGGCGTCCATCTGACGTGGTCTCATTAATTGAGTTGGCATTTGAATGTTTTATTTAAATCTAAAATAAATTACACATAAGCTAAAAGTTTTTTAACAATTAAAATTAGAAAACATAAATTATTTCAAAAAAGAAAACAGAAATTAGAAAACAGAAAGTTGGCATCTGGGATTGGTAATGAGATTTTTTTTATTCTTTCTTCTTCTTCTTCTTCTTGTGTTCTTCTTTGGTATTTTGTTCTTCTTCATTTCCAACACAAACCCATAAATGAAATTCTCAAAAGAAGATGAAGAACAGATCTGAAAATAAAGGAAGTTGAAGAAAGAAGATCGAAATTGAAACCCATATATGAAATCGAAATATTTGCTGCAACAGAAATCGAAATCAAAACCCTAATAACCAATATCGGAATCAATGAAAACGCACAATTTTCACTCTCTCATGTTGAAATTGCAGCAAATCGAAATTGAAATTGAAGATCTGGGTTTGTATTGCTGTTGTTGCTGGGTTTTATTCAGATTTGTTTGTGTTGCTGGGTTTGGGTTTGAAGAAAACAAAGAACAAATTGTTGGGTTTGGGTTTGTCATGATTTGTTGAATAAAAAGCCAAATCAAAATTGCAAGAAATCGAAATCGAAATTGAAGATCCGGGTTTGTATTCTTTGTTGTTCTTTGGGTTTTATTCAGATTTGTTTGTGTTGCTGGGTTTGGGTTTGAAGAAAACAAAGAACAAATTGTTGGGTTTGGGTTTGTCATGATTTGTTGAATAAAAAGCCAAATCTGAAATTGCAGCAAATCGAAATCGAAATTGAAGATCTGGGTTTGTATTGCTGTTGTTGCTGGGTTTTATTCAGATTTGTTTGTGTTGCTGGGTTTGGGTTTGAAGAAAACAAAGAACAAATTGTTGGGTTTGGGTTTGTCATGATTTGTTGAATAAAAAGCCAAATAATACATTAAAATGCCACGTCAATTAATGAGTACGTATCGGATGGGCCTTGCGTCGCCAAGATTAGCTAATCGCCAGGTGTGGCGTCTGCAAGGTCGTAGATGAAAACTACAAAAAAAGACCAAATTGACACAAAACCCAAACATAAAGGACCAAAACGAGAAAAAAAGAAGATAAATGACCAAAATGAAATCGAGGCCAAAGATAAAGGACCAAAACAATAATTTAGTCATTAATAAAAGATTTGTCTTCCCTAACCTAGAGTCATAGATAGTTGCGCCACCATACATGCTTACAATGCAATATGCTATAAAGAATTAGTATGTGTTAATCGTTGGTGCATTTACACCACCAGAAAAATAAATATTTTGACACCGTGAATTTTAAATTTAAATTTTACACCTATACGCCTCAAATGATTAAGCTTTAACAGATAAATAAAGTTTTTTTTTTAATTCACATCAGCTCTTCTACTTAATCCTCAAATAATATCAAA
Source organism: Oxytropis ochrocephala (assembly GCA_020916435.1). NCBI lineage: Eukaryota > Viridiplantae > Streptophyta > Magnoliopsida > Fabales > Fabaceae > Oxytropis > Oxytropis ochrocephala. The sequence goes on from CM037088.1 coordinate 121,081,506, forward strand.
TAATAAGTGGTTTTTATAGTTTGTGAAATCTGTCAAGTTAATTTTTAAATTAAGAAAATATGACACTACTTATAAAACTTTGGAAGTTAATTTAGGAAATGTCACAAATTTTACGTTTACTTATTAATTTCATATACTAAATAGAAGAATGAGTATAACACTTAGAGACTAAATTAATAATTTATTTTTAAATAAGTTTAAAATTAAATTGTGAGGTACTGAGTTTGAACTTGAAACATGATATCTGACGTAATAATTTCAATATTTATCAGTTGAGGTATGTCTTATAAATGCAGAGTATTTGCAGGCTCTTCATTCAACTGGATGCAGATTATTTTATTGCTGCAATAATTAAATTGGCGTTTGGGATAATTCAAAACGTTTTAGCTTAAGCTCCGTATAAGACAAAAATAGGTATTCTGGAGTAGGAAGCATGAGAGCATGTTAGTCAACATTTTCCTGCTAATTACAAGGTCTTGTATTTTACTACTTTATTTTATTTGAAACTAGTCTTGTTTTCTTTTAATAAGTCTAGTATTTTGTATTCATCTAAATATCTGTCTAGAATAAAATATCATTTTTGTATTGCCCGTGGTTTTTGTGTCGTGAGAGGTTAGTCTTTGTATATATTTATTTGACGTGAATAGGGGAGGAAAAGTTAAATTACATACTACCTAATTAATTATATAAGTTTAGGAGATCGTGTTTATAAACTAGTCTTGTGGTTAATAAGTCTAGTATTTTGTATTCATCTAAATAGGTCTAGTATTTTATTTAGTCTTGTGTTTATAAATTTGAATTCACGCCGTTCGGGTAATTCGATTCAAAATGTGAATCGGAATTCTACCACTTACTCGGCGTAATTCAAAATATCTCTCCGTATTTATTTACTTACTTTTTCTAATTATGAAATCAGATTTGTGAAATGTGATTTTTGTAAGTTTTCAAAAGCATTTTCGTCCGTTTGCGTAATTATGGGGGTGGGATAAACAACGAGGGGGTGCGAAAAAAAAGCCTTGGATTAATTATTTTTACATTCCACTTAATATGAGTTATAGAATTTAAATATTTAGTGCGAGTTTAGTACACAGGTCGGCATTATGTATGTGGGGATTATCTAGCTTGAGGGGTCAATTTAATTTAATTTAGTACTACAAGGTGCTGAAAATGGGGTCCAAACTTATGAAATTTTATTGGTACTATAAACTTCTTTTAATGCAGGCATCGATTACTAAAAAGATTAAAAAGACAAATTAGGAGGTGTTTGAAATAGAGGGAGCAATGGAGCATGCTAGTGTGCCCCCACTTGTACATTGATCTGAGTGTGCCCTACTTCGTACAATTCTTGTTTTCTTTCCTTTTCTGATGAAATAGATGTTGGACCCTCTTCTCTTATTTATATTACTACAATTTCTGTTAACTCATTTTCACGTGAATCTCTCTCTCTCATTTGCATTTTTTAGCATCCCTGTGTGATAAAGTGGACTATGTACGTACTCATTAGATTATTAGAGTACTGAAAACTAGTGATGTGTGATGATATTTGGAAAAGACAAGCTTAATCATCAATTACTCATCAATTTGCCTTATCATAACGCTTTTATTTTTCTCACCCCCCTCAACATCAATCCCACTCTCATATTTCAAAAAAACCCAATACTACCCTTGCCTTTTAAAAAAAAAATTTTAAAATTTTCGGAATTACCTCAAAATAAAGTAATTCCAGTTCAAAAAATTAAAATTTGAATTACATAAAAAAGGTATTCCTGTTCAAAAAATTAAAATTTGAATTACCTCTAAAAAGGTAATTCTGGTTCAAAATTAAAATTTTGAATTACCTCTAAAAAAGGTAATTCCGAAATTTTTAATTTTTTTAATTTTTTTTGTTTTAAAAAAGTTTGTATATTAAATTAAGATTTAAGCGCGTTTTATTTTCAAAATACGATCACGAACGATTTACGATTTAAATAACAATACGTCAAAATATATAAAATGCCCAACATAAAATAAAGTACAAATACAACAATGGATCCAAAATGTCTAAAAAACGACTCAAAAATAACGACGTGAAGTAGGTGAACAGGCGACATCTAGGCATCCCGACCAATCCAGACGCTTGCGATGCGTGATATATATCACGATTTGTTTTAATTTTTATTACTAAAAGGCTACTAAAAATAGTCAAAACTACTCTAAAAAAATATAAAAACACCACTAAAAATCTAACAAAACCAAAATAAGGCTATACAAATTTTTTTAGATTTTTGGAGACTATGAAAAATTAAAAAAATCGTAAAAAATAATGCTTGATGGAATTTGGGATTTTGAGGTCGTAGTCCCCGTAGGAAGTCCCTTCTAGGCAAGTCTTGATTCTTGATTTTTTCTGATTTAATAGCCGTGGTTTCATTACGATCGGAGTATGTTTCCCAAAATCAATTTTTAGCCTAAATTATTCGTTCAAATAAAAATATTAATAATTCGAAAAAATTAATAATTGAAAATAAAAAATTGTAATTTTGAATTACCTCGAAATAGGTAATTCCGTTCACAAATGTGAACCTAATTACCTCATTTCGAGTAATTCAAAAATCTTTCTAATTACAGAGGTAAATCCAAATTCCATTATTTTTGAACCTAATTACCTTTTTAGAGGTAATTCCGAAATTTTTAATTTTTTAACAAACCATGTAATTTTTGTAAATTTTCAGGGGTATTTTTGTCTGTTTGGGTAATTATGGGGGTGGGATTGATGTTGAGGGGGGTGAAAAAAATAAAACCCTTATCATAATGGTCTCCATTTTTTAAGTATGGTTTGTCCCTAAGTATTGGGTCTCTTATGGAATTGCGGTCACCATTTTGGTGCATTTGCATAGTAAACACATTTGGACCGTCTGATATTAATCTGACAGTCTACAATTTTAACTTTAAAAACTGATAAAAGCATAAAGTTCAAATCTAAACTGTTTAGTCAATATTAGACTGTCTAGATCTACTGACTACACACTGTACTAGTCACTGACTACAGATTATCTGGATCCTCTCTTATGGTGGATAGACTTATTGATAGAGTTATTGTATTCGTCTAGCTATCTCATGTTTTGTGTGATAGACGATAGTCATAGGGTTGGTTGTTTCCGAGAAGACGAACTCATATTGTCGTTTCCAAATGGCCCACAAGGTAACTAGAAGAAATGTGTTTTCTAGGTTTAATGAATAACTTATGTATTTGGTCTATATTATAGACTAAATACATCTATTATTCAATAAATTTAGAAATTGCATTTTCTACTTATAAATGAAATCACATAGTAATGATCTAGAATTTCCACTAAGATAGTTCATGATAACCCTGAAATTTCTCACATGCATAAGGGACATGAACCACCCCCGTTTATTTCACCCTTTATTGAAGGTAGTGGCCTTCAAACACCCTATTTTTTTCCCACAATGTTATTCAGACGAAAAAGTTTCAGGCAAAAATAGCCAAAAACTACTTTGCAATACCAATTACCCAAGTTTTTAGTCAATGACCTAGAAAACTGTAAAAAGACAAGTTGATTAATGACTTAAAAAACTTAGTTAATTGGTGTTGTAAATTGGTTTTTGGTTGAAGGTTTTCAGCTAAATAACATTACTTATTTTTTCCTATCGCATCCTCTATTTTTTTGATGAGCATTTAGCCAAAAGAAATTCAGCTAAAAACAACAACACTAATTAACCAAGCTTTTTAGGCTATTAATCAAATAATCAACTAGTCTAAAAAACTATGAAAATGTATTAATGACCTAAAAAACTTGGTTAATTAGTATTGTAAATTTGTTTTTAACTATTTTTGGCTGCAAGCTTTGACTACATAACATTACTTTTTGCTTTAAGTAACTCAATTGCTGGAATGTGAAAAAGGAATGGGATTCAAGTGCTGTAAGAAAATAAAAGTACTGGAAACCACTTCCCTTGTGAAATTATGAGGCGCTGGTCACCTCGGCAAGCCTCCCCAATTCGAAAGGCCTTTACCAGCGTTACATATACTGTGTCTGTTTGGATTTTGAGCTTGCAACCTGTTTGTTTCGCATTTACAATCACGGCGGACAAAAGATGTAGTAGAAGCTATAGCTTTTAGCTTCTCAAAAGACGCTGGTTTGTGAAATTTCTACCGCAAAAAAACAAACACACACTTAGTGGTTTTCCACTCGTGACTGATCTTCTGAAGATGGATTCGACTAGAATAAGTACTCTCAACATTTTCCCCCCAAAAAGAAACTAGTTGTGAATAACCGTTACCAATTACTGTATCAGTAAGAAATTAAAACATGCGTTTAGTATATACAAGCATAAGTGTTTAACACTGTTAAGGTGACAAAAATACAAAATTTAATACAATACTAGGAACCAAAATTGAAGAAAATTGATTTATTAACAGCCTGTTGCGTTCTATCATGTAGTATATCTTACCAACTCGAAAAAATGCCAAAATCTGTAACTGGTAAGTACTTATTCTGATAGAAAACAAGAAACCATTGGCGTTGATGACTTGGATGTTGATTTCAGGCAGGCAATATATCTTGAAAATTGGTTACTCCGAAAAACATTCCGACCGCTGAAAAACATACTTCGAAAATTGCTTCTGCCTTCAATAATATACACATGATTCAGGAAAACATACTTCAGTTGGTATATAGTTTTCTGACTGAAAATTATAGTTAAATTAAAAGGACAAGCAACATGCAACATTTGGCATACTCAAAATATTTTATTCATATTAACATTTATGTCTCCAAAAATTAATTGACGTTGCATGGCTAAATGTCTGTTGGAACCGCGGTGTATCTTCGGTGGACATGGACATGCGTTTAGTTAACTCTTGCTGTGTAAAAACACACAATAAATATATTCCAAATTTCCCGCCTTTTTAAAAACAGGAAGCTTTTTATAATCAAAACTTGAATTTCATGATTACGGCCTTCATTTGAATCCACAATATAGGAACAAAAATTGTCAATGGTAGGATTTTAACATGTAGCATCAGCTGCCTCTTGGATGAATAATGGAGTATGAAGCCACTTGTGAATATATAAAATATTAGATTATGGTTTGAATAATTTTACTGGCATCCAAGCAAAGGCTTACCTTGGATATGAATTATTTGGTCATTTTAGGTTTCAGATGCCATCCTCTTGTTCATCCATCTCCTCAAGAATAACATATTTGGCTGCAGAATCTCTTGTCACATCGTCACCTGCATGACCCTTCTGAAGCTTCTGGTACCTGAAATAAAATAAAATAAAAAACCAAAACCAAAACCAAAAACAGTTTATGAATAATGAAATATGTCTAAGTCACAATGGTTCTGATAAAAAAAGGGTGCGCTTTAGTGAACAGTTTAATTATGAACTTATTCAATAAGCTATTTTAGAGAGCTTAACAAAACACTTTTTCATAAGCTATTATGGGGAACTTTTAAAATAAGCTGAAACCCATGCAAATCCATAAATGAATATTCCAGTATGAAAAATGAAGCTATTTGCACTTTAAATCAACTACAAACACGGTATGATGCAAGCACCGCTTACTTATGTCCCTCTATCTAACAGAAAAAGATAGCATCCTAGGATTTTGGAAGTAGGATTATTCATTTATCCCAAAGGTTTGTCTGAAATTTTCAAAAGCCAGAAAATCCCATGGGACCAGTTAAAAACCATTTTTTTGCAAGTATAGGCATAAATAAAAAGTTGAGAAAAAAAAAGAGATTTGTGCTTGAAATATATGTCTGCTGATGACTTACTTGTACAAATTAAACAAGCTGACACCAACCATAATAGTAAGTAGGCCAAATCCTTTCAACCAAGTAAATTCATCATGAAAGTATAATACTGCAACCTACACACGAACAGCATGAAACCAGAACATTAAGTTCAATATGCCCAGTAGGACAGATCTGAGAAGGATTTAATAAAAACAAGAGTTGTGCATTCAATATAAAGCATTATGAGTAGAACAAAGAGGTATTTATTTTTTAAATTTACAATCTACTGTTACTGTAAAACTGAGCACTATCGTCCAACCAGGCATCATCACATCATTAAAAAAATTTGACCATGCAAACAACTATTTAAAGTACTAAGTATTTTCTTGAGGTAACATATGATCAACTGATTTAAAGAAGTGTCACATTACCCTGATGGTGGGCCAAAACTAACCAATTGTATGCTCTCTTGTGTACAAATAAAAAAGACACAAATTTGTATAACTGATTTTGTAAATGCATGCTAATCTTTTACTTAGCAACAAGGATCTTAGTGAATATTATGGGGTAAATAAAACCATATGCTGCAACGACGTACTTAGTAAGCAGGGTTATCACTGGATAATCTAATAATAAGCAGGGTAGCCACTGGATAACCATATCAACAAATGCAAATAATCTAAAAACATAATTGATACCAATATGGTGACAGCCTCCTTAACGACCCCTGCTATTGTGACTGTGACGGCACTAGTTACGGAGACCAAAATGTATTCTGTTAGTACCTGCAAGAAGTTAAAGAAAAGTGTTGGAAAGAACATAGACCGCGAGTTAAAAAAATATGACTGTAAACAAACAAAATATGGTTAAGACAAGTGTTCATCATAAAAGGGAAAGTACACTCCTACCATAAAAAAGGCAAGTGTTCCCCCAAATAACATCAGCAAGCAACTTCGAGTTATATGCCATGAACTATTAAAGTATTCATTTTCTGGGAATTTTCCCCATGGATCTAAGGCAAGAGAGAGAAGTGCAGTTGCCACAGCCATTACCGGAGTTACATAGCTCATCAGGGTCAATGGATTTTTCAGACCTGAAGTCATTGGAAAAAGCATATAAATAAAATATAACAGAACGTTCAAAATTCTAACTGGAAGATAAAAATAGGCAAACCAAAGGCTCAGGGGAAGATAGAAAGGGAATTAAAAAGAGAGAAACAATGAAATAATACAATCTATTTTGTTAATCACACGAAGTCTTCAAACAAAAAAAAAACATCGAAAGCCTTTTTCCACTTGGTGGTAGGGTTAGTTACATGGACCAAAAGACGATATAATGTCCTACCAGAAATCATGTTTAACAAAAGACGACAAAATCCCTATATATAAAAGTATTGAAAACTGAAGACAAGCCACCAAGAACAAAGCCAAACTACCAATACTCATTGCAAATCATTAGCTTCTTTTTTTTTAATTGTACTTCCATTTTTGGGAATTTAAGTGATATGTTGTGATAAGGAATAATCTAAATTGGGTCCCTTTTGAGCCTCTAGGACTTTACTCATTTGTCTTATCTCTTTTTTGTATAAATCTTGTTTTTCCGTGTCTTACTCGTAGTATCTTTTGGATATTTCATGTTTTTACTCTTGATAAGCCATAATGGAAGTCCGAGCCTTCTTCTAAGGTCAAATCTTTTATTCAGATTGCAGTACTTAATACAATAAATACTAATGACATGTTGCAAATATGTAGGTCATATAATGCTCTTTCCCTGATAGCTACAGTATTCTGGTCCACGAAACTCCGCACTTTTTTGTTATATTTGAGTCCAGTCTAGAGGGAGTACAAATTAACCTTAGATCTATGGATTAATTGACCAAAGCCATCAAGAAAAATAAATGGAAAAGAAAATATTGATAATTTAATTAAGTGAAATTGTTCAATGAATATATCATATAAATCTAATAAGACCAAACTTTTCAATAAATTATTGCATGGGATTAAGCAGGGTACTTACCAAAGGATTCTTTCTTTTAAATTTGGTTTTCAGTTCACACATGATGGGAATGAAATCGTGTTCCAATCCAACAAAATGAAGCAAGAATGTTCAGTTAGTGAGATCAGAAACAAATAAGGATGTGAATGTTTTTATGTCTGTATGTCTGTACGTGTAGATAATATGTATAGGCTTAAATATCATTTACCCCCTGCAAATATCACCATAATCCATTTACCCCCTGTAAAATAAAAAGTTTTAAAATGCCCCTTGCAAATATAAACTGTTTACGGTTACCCCCTGCTGTTAGATTATATTGACAGTGTTAAGTGTATAATGGGTATAAACCGTTTACGGTTACCCCCCTGCAAAATATAAATCGTTTACGGTTACCCCCCTGTAGGGGGTAACCGTAAACAGTTTATATTTGCAAGGGGCATATTAAAACATTTTATTTTACAGGGGGTAAATGGATTATGGTGATATTTGCAGGGGGTAAATGATATTTAAGCCATATGTATATTATGTACAATAGTATACAAAAATGAAAAGGCAAATATAATACCTGCAAAAGGATTTGAGTCATACACCAGCGAAACCCAGACATTACAGCAGCAAGCATGACAAGTACAAATCCCCCTAATTCAAATTCTGTCGATTTTGCAACTGTAGTACAACAAAATTAAGTTAAAGACACAAGTTTTGAATTCTCGATGAAGTAAAAATTCCTAAAGCTTGCAAAATGCACTTTGATAAGTGTCGAATGAAAATTAAAGATCAAGAGAGCCATAAGAAAAGAATAACCAACATAAATTGAGATTTTTGATGTTCAAAATATTCATCACTGTTCTGAAACACTTACAGAAAAACCAATAATTATAATCGATATCGCCTAAAACATGAAGAACTTATTGGCTGTTCGAAATTCTGATAACTGTTTAGTTGATTAACTTCCATACTAACTTGTTAGTATAAAATATCTTTCCTAACTTGTGTCTTGATGCTATAATTTTAGAATGCAAGTAGAATCTTCAGAATAAAAAATTTCAGAAATATATGAAGAATGACTAAAATTTAAATAGTACGTCATTAGATATAATTCCTGATAGGATAATATGGAGTTGTTTGATCCATGTAGCCAATCCCCAACTAGTGCGAAAATACTATGTTATTTTTATTCAATATGGCATACTAATATGGACAACCATTATAAATAACTTGCTTACAGATGTCAAGGTGCCCTCACTCTATACCTAACCACTGAGCTTGTAGAAAGCCATCATGGCTTACATGTTCTGAATTCCTAAGTGCAAATCAATGTACATTGAAATGATAAATGACTATCATGAATGTGAACAAAGATATGAATACCTGTTAGTAATATGCCAATGGAGATGACAACAATGATTCCTGATAATTTATAACTTGGTGCCTCCAACCTTCCAATTCCAATAAATATTTATTATTAAATGACAGAAAACAAATAAAGTATAAAGAGAGACTAGTCAATTTAGCCTTGCTGCATTATATCCTCCCCCTAATTGTACTTTTCCAAATTTCACTAATAAATTTTATTTATTTAAAAAATATCAGCACTGTGATAAATGATAAATGGTAGAAACTAGAAAGTACTATAAAGTATTACATTGTCCAACTTCTCAGTACAATGTGTTGGGCTGGGAGACCATTGTGGTACACAACAGTGTCAGTGGATATAATTTGAGACTTGCTATTTAGTACATTAGGTTTTAACATCCAACTTCGATTATCAAAACTTATTTGGAAAATTTCTATGCAATCAAAACTTAACTTTAGAAATGAAAATTCCATCTGTAATTTATTTTTCACTTTCGTCTAATTTGGAATCTGAAATAGATTAAAATTACAATAATACCATATAAAAAATGGCACCAACGTTCCTCACAGTTTTTTAAAAAAAAACACTTGTGAGAATACAACTATTTGTTCACCAGTTTATTATAAATATTGAATTCTTAATGGCCAAAAACACTAAACAATTTATAAATGTACTATAGGATTGGAACTCCAGTAATTATGATAACCCAGCAACAGGAGGAAAGTACAATTTCTAAAAGTTGAAGGCTGGTTCCCGCAATTCTGAACCTCAAGACCTCTTTGTCTTAAAAGGTTCAATTCTAAAAGAATTCTACCTGCTTACAGAATGAAAGTAAATGTAGTGATCACAAAATACACAACTGTTGGAGTTGCTGCCATGTGACTGGAAGTTACTGGCTGAGTTGTAGAAATAGTCTCTCATTCAAGGTAGGGCTTCCTACAATAGAACCACAATTGGTCCAATCCTTCCTGGACCAGCTATGAGAGCTCTATAATTAAGACCAGGTTGCCCTTATTTTACAGTGATAAAAAAACCTAATGTCTTCTAAGCTATGCAAGACTTCGAAACATAAAATTTGTTTTCCTTAATGCATTACTTCCACATATTATCTTTGTTATGCAGCTCCTTAAATATTAGAATGTTTAATATTTGTCTCAAGAAATCACAAGTGTCACATAATCATAGTAGTTACAAAAACAAATTGAAAGGAAACTCACCTGAAAGCAAAAGCAAACAGGAGGAGAAAAATTGGAGCAGCAGATTTACACTGCAAGATAAGAGGAAATGTAAATAAGGAGGGGAAGGATAGTTAGCTGCTTTCGTAAAAATAGGGGAAATGTAGAATCCAATTTTGATGTGACATTAAAAAAAATAAATTAAAATGTGTGTTTCTTATATGAAAATAAAAAAGAAATGCTACAAACCATTGTAGCAAATGTGACAGAGATGACCACTAGGGACACATTGCTCAAGTTAACATCCATAGCTGTTGCAAGAGCAGTTGGGACAACTGTGAAAGGCAAAGTCCATCTGTGGCATTAGTTGATATAAAAGTTAATGTAATACGTGGTGATAAATTTGCGTAAATGTGTGCTTTAAAGTAGAAGATCAGAAAGAGAGGAAAGAGGTGAAAATCACAGAAAATGGTACAACCAATCATCCTATATATTGTTAGATCATTTCGTATTGCTAAAATTAATCCATAGCAAAGAATATATACAATTCAGAAAATAAAAATAATTGATGACCAGGTTAATCATTCAAAATTTGAGTAGAGGTGAGTGTCAGTATAGATAAACAGAAGTCTAGCAGGAGTTCCGAGAAACCAAAAACACCATTGCATAGACTAAAAGAGGTCTATGAAGCATGGGTACCTAATTTGGAAACATATGGATATTGTTTGGGTACATACTGATCCATACCCATGATCTGATAAATAAAAAATGCAGTCATATAGTAAGACAATTAAAAAATTAGGTTTTCCTTTGACCCTTTCAGACTTGCTTTAGCAGAAACCCTCTTCACATGAAATAGGCCCAACCCCAAGAGAGCTGAAGATTTTGCTTTTATACGTATAAATTTTTGTCTCCTCTTAAGAAAAAGTGAGTTAAAAAGAGGGCGAGAGCAAAATGTGGGATATTGGTGGAGATGAATGAGATCCATTTGAAGGGGAGGGGACATTCTTGAAGTTGCTACTCTTTCTCTTGATGAATCAGATTTAGAAGCGGTTCTTTTCACACATGATGGACAAGAAAATGGTGACATTGACACTTTAAAGTGTCATATTCATACTTCATAGTTCTGATTAGGTTTTTATGATGTTGGTTGTTGTACAATTTAAGCAGTGTGATGTGATTTCTTATTCTGAGATATTTTGCTGTCATGTTAAACTACTATTTTCCTTTTGTGCCATACACTATGCTTATATGTGTTTTTTTAACTTTTAAACAATTTGGTCATGTTTACATAAAGTTTTATTTTCTTATATACACATTTTTTTAAAAAGTTTATAATCTTCTCTGCCGCTGATATCTGAAATTGCTCCATCTCACCATCCTCATGCTCCTCTGATCAGCAACATTCACAGGATGGTATATTCGTCTTGGTCGGATAGCTTTCATTAAGCCTTCCGTGAGGGGAATGATTGTACTGTGGATGCTCGTAGAACTTGTTACTGAGGCAGACCTCAAGTTGCATATTTTGAGATTCTTCTGAACTAGACTCTGCTGCTGGCCGGTGTGCTTGGCAGGAATAGAGTTGGGGACTAGTTTTTTCCGTTGTCTGTTTTAGTTTTCTTTCTTATATAAAAAAAAAATAAGATACTCATACTTAGACTTTTTAAAAATCTCATATTCCACACCCATACAAGGTACTGGTAAGATACCCATACCCAATCCCACCTTGCCAGGGAGGAATGAATTTATTCTCATCCCTAATTCTAAGGAATGAGGGATGAAATGGAATCCCTGTTCTATGTATCCATTTCCCTGACAAACAAGAGAATCCTCATCCTACACAATGAGCAACATGATTCTTTTTTTTTTTTTTCTGCTAGTGTGATGCACTATGTTTAGAAACAAATATTTTTGTAAAAGATGACTGGCAAAATAAAAAGCAGTAATGCCAGGAATTGTATTTAAAAATAGGGTCTAAGAAACCAAGAATAACTTGAAACAAAATGGTGCAGAATGTCTATCCACTTCCTGGAAGTAGGGAACGAATGAGCATAGTTGATAACTTCTTTACTTTTAAAGAAGAGCCTCAGTTTTTGAAAATAATGATAGGGTTAGAAGTGATAGAACTTAGAAGTACATAATCACAGCGATTTGAATTGGTCGTTTGTTCTAAATAGTAAAAAGTATCTCAACTAGTAGCTCCCTTGGTATTTACCAGGGAGTTGTGGATATGTGGTGGGGGTTTGCAGTGCCGGACCTATGCTTTTTATTGTGGGGGTTTGCAGTGCCGGACCTATGCTTTTTATCGTGGGTCCGACCGTGGTTCTAACTAGAGAGTATGAATGAGACGAAATTACCCTCAGTCATGAGATGGTTTTAAATGGTGGAAAATGTACAAGTGTTATAGGGATGGTGAGCCATGAGCCCATCAAACCTTGGTTCTGTGCTATTGATGAAGATGGGGATAATGAACTGGGAGAAAGCAAGTGTGGAATTGGCATAGCTGGTCGGTGTCTGAAGAGAAGTGAGAATCAAAAAGAAAAATGTTGAACAACAATGCACATTCGTATTACCCCAAAAAAATAAACAAGTATAACCTGCTATAGTAGGTAAGCCTTGAGAGGTCCACCTTTGTACCCTTTATTGGAAGCATATTAGGCGGCATCAGTGATGTTGCAAACTTTTGAGGGGAGCAGTGGCAAAATTCTGCTTGCTCCTCCCAAGATTCGCCACTGTCTCTCCTTACAATTCAGTTCTTTCCTAACTGGTTCACTAACACCCCCTCCTATCCATTTATAGGCAACATGCCTTATTTCTATTACAATTTACAACTAACTGTTATGAGCCTAATAACAAAACACTGCACTGTTAATACAAACATGGGCTAAGGCCCACACCTATCAATATTCCAATAGGTGTATGCTTTCATATACAGTTAACCAATTCTTTCCTCTTCATAAGAATCGAGACCGGCATTCAACATTGTTCAAGATGAAACTTAATGATCATAAAGGATTGATTTGCCAAATTTCAATATTTGTCTACTTTCATGTAATTGACCAAGAAATGGGCAGTAACAAGTAAGTTGAGCAGCTTTGTTTCATAAATCAAAAACCACTCAACCTATAATTGACCTAGTTGGTTTGTCTCATTTTTCCATTTTTGGACCACATTAAATTAGAATCTTATAACTGAATAAAAAAATTGAAAAATAAATACTAATCCAGAACAGCTATCACCACAAAGAATGTAAATATTACATGTGGAATATTCTGCATCGAATCGATAACAGTCAACAAGCAACAAAGAATTATTAGCCAAACTGTATAAGGAAGTTACACTGTGGCCTACCTAATTATCATTGTAAAGTCAGCATAGTTAAAACTTAGAATAGCAAGAATGGAATTTACCTCTCAAAAAGTAATCCCTCCAAGACATGACGACATTAGTCTCAAATTTATCAGACCAAAACCAGGTGATAAATTTTGATAAAGCAGCTTGCATTGAAAAGTGAAAAGTATTCATTAAATAAGGAGCAGGGAACTTTCCCATATGATCTCCCAACAGACTTTTATTATACCTGTTCAAAACAATTAACAATAAGAGGCAAAATATTTACATCACAAATAACACTAAACAAAGAATAATATAAATGCAGCAAAGAGCAAGGAACTTACAAGGTCAAAAATAGACTGAAAGTGTACCATACTAATATGAAAAACAATGTTTTCAAGATATTTGCTGCAGAAACAGTATTTTGGGAGCCTTTATCGAGCGGCCCATCGCCACCCCCAGAAAGGTAGGAGTCGCCATGAACTGTTCCTCTTTCAGAGCTGTTTTCAATGTCAAAAGGCACATACTTCTCAGATCCATTACCTCTCCTATAAACAGAATCATCATCCATTGCACCAGCACCAGTTATTGGCACACTAGTTTGCTTCTCAAAAAACAATCTCTCTCTATCTAAAGGTCTTCCATACACCTCATTCTTTTGAACAAGAGGTAACTCAAAATCAGAGTCTTCTTCTACACCAACATCCCCATCACCTAATTTCTGATCCAAATAAAGCTTTCCATCACCACCACCACCACTGCCATCATCACACCAACGCGAAAACGAAAGCTCTCTACGAATGCCAGATCCTAAGCTTCCACTATCAAAATCATCAATCCCTTTAAAGTTACAACTCTCTGAATCTAATTCAATGTGTACCATCCAAATTACGTTTAATATCTTCAATTGTTACCAAATTCAATAACATAAGTTGTTCACTTGACTAGTTCAAGAACACAAGACCTGTTATGTTTTTCATAATCAAATTTGTAAGAACCAATAATCAGTATACAATGAACTAAAATTAGCTCACATTCAACAAACATGATGAAAATAACTCAATAAAGATGCAAAATTTTAATCAAAAACGTGAAATTTAGATTAATAGATTAAAAATTGTTGATGAAACGCGGAACTAACCTGGGTGGGTGGATTGAGAATTGCGAGAGAAAGATTAAAGAGAGATCTGAGATGAGTGCGTTCGGATCTGAACGTTGGATTTCGATATTGCAGTGTCGTTTATCTGTCTCTGTTTCTTCAACCAGGTTTCTCGTCCTTTTTACGTTTCTATTTCTTTGGGGTTTGTTAGCCCATTTCATCATTCACACAAACAAAAGAAAATAAATAAACCTTGCATATTTGGTTCTCTTTTGGTAATTTGAGAAATTTTGTTCCTTTTAGATTTTCCAAATTTTGAAATTTTGGTAATTTAAGATTGGCTACCTAAGAGATAGAATGTGGAAAAATGACTCAAAGTATCTTTCAAAAGCTAGAAGAGAAGTTCTTGTGAAGTCAGTAGCTCAAGCTATTCCAACTTATTGTATGAGCACTTTCATGCCACCAACATCTCTGGGCAAGGAGCTAGAAAGAATGTTGAACCCTTTTTGGTGGGAAACCAATAGTAGAGATCGTAAAGGTTTTCGATCATCCATTGATGTTGGTACTTAGCACCTGCAAGTGAAAGGCTCGTGGCTGCCAAATTCAAGAGAGTGAAACATGGATATGGTGGCACAACTGTTCAATTCCTAGGACGCTAACCGTATTAGAGCAATGCCAAGACTTAATGAAGAAGATGATAGGCTTGTTTGGTGGAGAAGTAGGAGTGGCACTTATTTAGTGAAATCTACGTATTTCACAATCATGGAGGAGCTGATTGATAGTTCTAGTTTGCAAGTTCAAGGTGATTGGATGTCAATTTGGAAGCTTCAGATTCCACAAAAGATCGAGTTATTGTTGTCTACAAAGGAAACAAACTCAGTGTGAAGGTAATTCGGAAAATCCTTGGCCGAGCCATTGAGGAAGAGTTGGCTATGATGTGTTGGGCTCTTTAGAAGCGCTGGAATGATAAAGTTTGGGAGGGAGTAGTCCGACAAGTGGTATTTGCGATTAAAGCGATGGACCTACTAAATGAATGGATAACAACTCAGTCTAGAGAAACTGTAGTGGATTCCCATTTGACTAGGTCACATCCCACTGAGCAGAGGTGGCAAAAACCACCAGAGGAATCGTGCAAGTGCAATGTTTACGCGACCATCTTCAACGATCTAAGAATAAGTATGGTGTTGGCATGTGTGTTAGAACCGATACATGTGACTTTTACCGATGCAAGACTATGTGTTTTAATGGACTACCAACACCACAAGAAGCGAAAGCGATGGGACTTTGGCAAGCTCTTCTCTGGCTGAGGGACTTGGGACTACCGTCAATCCCATAAAGCTAGGATTTTTCGCCAGTGGTTAATGGAGTGCAGGAAGACCCCAATACCAACACGGAGTTTGGAACACTAATTTCTTATTGTAGACACCTTTTGACTAATTTTCACAACTTCTAGGAGGCAAGCTAACTGTGTTGCTCATACCCTTGCGAGAGCGTCAAGATTTAATGCTAGCTTTAAAGTTTATAATTTGATCTGAATTTGTATTGAAACTCTTATTATCAATGAAATGCTATGATTTTTTTCTTGTAAAAGAAAAGATTCATTGAGTCACAATGTGATGTTGCATGGTCCCGACTTAAGTGGTGCACACAACCTGTAACATTTTAAATAGGGTAATATATTTTTTAGTCCTCTACAAAATTTCGTTTTTTAATTAGTCCTACATTAACTAAAATAGGCGTTTTGGTCCCTACATTTTTTTTTCGTTTTCATTAAGAGTTCCCGTCGTTAAATCCATTTGAATAGGCAACTGAAAAGTGATGTGGTTTTTACACGTGGGTTTTTTTTTAATTACATGGCAAACCAAACCAGGTCAATCTTGATTAATTACATGGCCTATTATGTCTAAGTTAGGGACTTAATCAATCAAACCGGGTGGGGTACAAGTTAAACTGGTAGGTTTTAGATCCACATCATGTGAGTCATATTGATTAATCCACGTGTAAGTTACTGATATGCCACATAATTTAAAAAAACTCACGTGTAAAAGCCACGTCACTTTTTCGTTGACTAATCAGATGGAGTCAACGATAGGGACTCTTTATGAAAACGGGAAAAAATGTAGGGACCAAAACACCTATTTCGTTAATGTAGGGACTAATTTAAAAAAATAATATTTTGTAGGGACTAAAAACATATTTTACCCTTTTAAATAACTTTTCTATAGAAAGTTTAGGTGAGTTACGCTCCGGGGGCTTATCAGGGTTGGGGACACGCCTCAAGGCTTAACGAGCGCTAACACCAAAAAGGTTCTCATGCTGACAACAATAGTTGAACTCAAGCCCTCCTTACCAATTGAGCCAACTTTCACATGGGGTGCTTGAGAGAGGTCTGTGTTGTAAATTGTTTTTACATAATGTTATTCTTTGGTTGTCATTTGACAACGATTTATAGTTTTTCTCCGATTTTAGAGTTCTCCACGTTAAATTCTTGTGTTCCGATTTATTTATTTTATTTCTATATGTTGTTTTTCCACAACACTTAGCGTGTGATGTGTCGATGCATAAAAAGGGTTTTGATTTTTCACCCCCTCATCATCTATCCCACCCCCATATTTCAAAAAAACCCAATACTACCCCCGCTTTTTTAAAAAAAAAAAAAAATTAAAATTTGAATTACCTCTAAAAAGGTAATTCCGGTTCATAATCATGAAAAATTTCTAATTACCTCAAAAAAGGTAATTCCAAATTTTTAATTTTTTTTTAAAAGTTTATATTTTGGTCTTAAGATTTAAACGCGCGTTTTATTGGAAATATGATACTGAACGATTTACGATTTAATAACAATATGTCAAAATATATAAAATGACCAACATAAAATAGGAGTATAAATACAACTATGGGTCCAAAATGTCTAAAAATGATCAAAATAAGCACGTGAAGTAGGTGAACAAGCGACATCTAGGGCATCCCGAGCCAATCCAGGGGCCAAATGCGTATATATACGATTTGTTTTAATTTTTATTACTAAAAGGCTACTAAAAATAGTCAAAACTACTCTAAAAAAATATAAAAACACCACTAAAATCTAACAAAACCAAAATAAGGCTATACAAATTTTTTTAGATTTTTTGGAGACTATGAAAAATTAAAAAAAATCGTAAAAAATAGTAAACGATGGAATTTGGGATTTTGAGGCCGTTATCCCGTAAGAAGTCGCTTCTAAAGGAGTCTGGATTCTTGATTTTTTTCGCTTCTAATGGCTGTGGTTTCATTACGATCAGAGTATGTTGTCCGAAAACCGATTTTTTAGCCTAAATTATTCGTTCGAAATAAAAAAATTGTAATTTTCGGAATTACAGGGTAAATCCAAAATTCCATTATTTTTTGAACCGGAATTACCTTTTTTAGAGGTAATTCCGAAATTTTTAATTTTTTTTTAACAAACCATGTAATTTTTGGGAAAAAGTAAGGGTATTTTTGTCCGTTTGGGTAATTATGGGGGTGGGATAGATGATGAGGGGGTGAAAAAATCAAAACCCCGCAAAAATACCTGCCAAGTTATTAGCTGTGTGGGTACTACCATACTGAAAAATTGCCAACTAATTTAATCTCTTCAATAGAAAAGTCACACAAGTTTGTGGGCGCAAAAAATACACACAATATACTTGTGTTCTAATGCTTTATGTCAACTTGTTTCATTTAGGAATGGATTGCCAGAGTGTGAGACGTGGGACACATGATGTATATTTCTAAATAAAATTCAGATTGAATAATATCATTTGTTTGTGTATATTACTCTGGTCCTATCATGAAAAAAATTTACAATTTTAATTTCATTATAAGCTGATGTGATCTCTGCTTATATTATATAGATTTGTGGAGAAGAATTTAATTTAGCTTCTTTCTATGTTCAAACAAGCATAACTGATGGAGTGATTATTTTCTTCTTCTGTGTTCTATGCTTATTAATGATGATAAATTTAGTTAAAAAAGACCATGCAAGTGACATCAATAGAAAGGACCACATTTTAGTGATTGCATTAATCTGCTGTTTTCTTACATGCATTATGTTTTATACTACTAAGAAGATACCCACGCATACGCATGTGCTGGGTGTTTCAGCGTTATTTTTATTAATGAATTTAGACATAATTTAATTAGTCTAAACATTACTCCGTGAAAATCAAAACTAATTTAAAGTAGATAAACAAAATGTTTCAAATTGTAATTGACTTAGTCCAAACACTACCCCGTGAACATTTACCAACAATATGTAATATTTCTCGTAGAGATTAGAAAACCTAATTTTATTAAATTTCAAATTTTCCAAGTAGAGATTAAATAAAACTTATTGATAGAGAAAATGGATATATTAGTATGAAATTAAAGTATATATATTGTGAAAAATAGAAAAATGAGATAGAGTTAGAGGAAGAAAGATATTAGTTTAATAGAAGGGTAGTTTGGTATTTTTGGTAGTGGGTGTTTTTATTAAATTTCAAATTTTCCAAGTAGAGATTAAATAAAACTTATTGATAGAGAAAATGGATATATTAGTATGAAATTAAAGTATATATATTGTGAAAAATAGAAAAATGAGATAGAGTTAGAGGAAGAAAGATATTAGTTTAATAGAAGGGTAGTTTGGTATTTTTGGTAGTGGGTGTTTTGATAAAAGATATATAGTTGATAGTTGATAATCTCATATCTTTTTAATTGATTTTAAATCCATAGTAATAAATGTGAGTCACAAAAAGCGGAATGATAAAATGTAAAACGGAGGGTCACTTGATGTTTATTTCATATATTTGTTGAGACTAATATTTTACCCGTGTATTTATTATAATTATCTATGAAATTATTAACACGTTAAAAGTTGCAAAATATAATAAAAGAAAGAGGGAAAACTCCACAAAAGATGATATTTAAAATTTATTAAAATAGTTGTGTTGCAAAAAGTTTTTTAAAAAAAGTCGGTATGATCTTATAATATTAATAATAGAGTAAAAATGAGGAAAAAGAAAATGAGATGTAATAATAGTCAGATCTTTCTATAATAGTGGCGCTCCCATTGGCGCCTACCGGGCGCTTCATTGGTCGCTTGGCGGCGCTCCCGCTTGGCTCTCCCGTTGGTGCGACATCACTGGCGCTCTGGTTCTTTGTTGTCGTTGACCCTCTCTGCTTTGCGCTCATTAGCGCTTCCATTGGCACTCCCGTTGATGTTGTTGTTGCTGTGCGGCTCACGAAAAAAGTGGATGAATTTAATTATTGATTTTTTTAGGAAAAACAATTTTGGAATTTTTGCTAGCAGTATAGCTTATTTTGATATCGGTAGTGATTAAATTAATTGAGTTTAGTAGTTTAAAGTAGATTAAAGTAAATAATAAATTTTAAATGATTTAATATTAATTTTATTAAGTTTATTTAATTACTGATTTTGTAGAAGAAATAAATTTAAAAATAAAATGTTTTTTTTTCAAAAATTGATTGATCACTTCATTCTTTAGCAGCGCGGCACACAACTTTTGTTGCGTTTTGGTGCTCCCGTTTGCACTCCTGCTGCTCCCGTTGGCGCTCCTATTGGCACTTTCGTTGACATTGTCATTGCTACTCCCCTGTGGCTCACGAAAAAAGTGGATGAAATTTAATTATTGATTTTTTTAGAAAAAAATTATTTTAGAATTTTTGCAAGCGGTATCGTTTTTTTGACAAATGGTAGTGGTTAAATTAATTGGGTTTAGTAGTTTGAGTGGATTATAGTAAATAGTAAATTCTACATAATTTAATATTAATTTAATTAGTTTGATGTAATTACTGTTTTTAACAAAAAATTAATTTTCTAAAAAAAATTGTGTAGTGAGTATTTGATTATGTTAATAGTAAAGAAAAGTGAAAAAAGTGAGAGAGATGAAAGAGAAGAGTAGGTTTTAAAGTGAAATAAAAAAATTAAAATATGATATAAGAGTGAGACCCACTGATAACTCTATTTTATATAGAGTTATTCATAGTCTTTTACTTAGATAAATGTTTGAAACCAATGCAATAAACTTGTAAATACAATAAAAAGAGATGAAAATCATAAAATACATTATCAAGGAGATAGAAGTTCAATTTATATACAAATTGGTATGTTTGATATGTTTGTTGAGTACTTTTGCAGATTCTGTGATTTTGCATTAAGTGCTTAAGCATCGAGTGCTTAAACACCAAAGCATGCAAATTGAAGCATGCGGCAAAGCAAGCAAGTAGCACAAGACCCCACATTGGAAGCACCTCAATTTGATTTCGTTCTAATGAGCCTTGGCCGGCCTCCTACTAGCTCGGTGATCACATGGAATCAATTATCAAGTTACCAAAGAAGTCATCTATGGGATAAAAACAACAAACATCATCATTACACCAAGCCAAATGTCATCAACTAATTGGACCCCTTCAAAAGGAATGTTTCCCACTCAAAGGAATGTTTCCCATTCAAAGTGACAACAATTGACACCTGCAAAATAACTAGGATAAGTCACATGATGGTCAAAGAAAACTTCACAAGCAAGCAAAGAAGTCAAATACTTGAAGACAAAGAAAACCCTCCATGGAAGGAAATCTCCTACTTCTATAAATAGGACTCTTTCATCTCTTGTAAAAAGATATAAGAAAAATATATAGAATAGATTACCATATAGATACAATAGTAGTTTTAGATTAAAGTTCATCTTGTTCTTCATTTTATTTCCAAGTCTTTTTACTTCACTTTGATTACTCTAAACTTAAGAGGAAGGTAAGAAGGAATTGACATCTCTCTTCTTCACTTCGTCCTAATTGAGAATCAAGTGTTTTTCATTAATATTAAGTTCTTATTTCATGTTCTTCATCTTACTCTTTATTTACTTTCTTGTTATTTAATTTCTTGCAAGACTTGTCCAATCAAGCAATTTACTTTCTTGCAAGACTTGTCCAATCAAGCAATTTACTTTTAAGCAATTTACATTTCCAAGTTAATTACAATGCTTTCTTTACTTACTTTGTTTAATTATTCTATGTGGACGATGATGAGCTAAATTCCTTAGTTGGGATGCTCTAGTCATATGATGAACTCGTGAGAACTATTGTGTTGTCCAAAAGGGTGCCTCACTTACTAGTTCTTGTACTTGAATTAAACTTGTTTTAAGGTTAACTTAGAACAAGGGGGAGTTGTATTTACAAGAGATTGACTTACAACTAGATCTCAAGAACTAGAAGCAAAGGCAAGTGTTTATTTAAGTCTTTGATGAGAAGTTTGTTTCCCACAAAGTCGACTTAGTAATTCCATGCTAATTCAAAAGTAATTAGCATAGTCTTTGTTCATGTGTGGGGTTTTACTAAGGGAAAGTATTTAGCAACTTGAACCACTTGAAAGGAGGCGAGGGGAGTATGACACACTTGCCCTTTAATGCAAAAAAAAAACAAGGGTTTATTGAGCTTGTACAATCACCCTTAACTGATGTATCTACACTAAGTGATCACACCAGTGCTCAAGCACCGAAAGACAAAGACAACATTCTCACAAGGAACTCATATGGTAAAAGCATCTCAACTCTCTCTTAAATTACATCCTCTACAGTGTATTTAAATTCTGTTTTTTTCTATATTCCAAAACCAACCACAAATCTCTGAATAGTTGTAGACACACTAGTTTACCTATGCTAAACAAACACATTAAAAATTAGTCAATCCTCGTGGGAACGATCTTTACTTACTCTTTATTACTTGTTTGTGGATCGTGTATACTTGCACATGCTTATTTCACACACCAAGTTTTTGGCGCCGCTTCTGGGATTTGCCAATAATTTTTAGTTTGTTTAGTTAGTAAAAGAGTGTTTTTATTTTATTTTTTTTTTTTCGCTTTTTGGTAGTGTTATTCATGCGAGAACAAGTGCTTAAGCACTAGCCTATGCCAAGAAGACCACCACCAAATTTTGATTTTGATCCGTAGATTGAAAGAAGATTCGGAGACAATTAAGACTTCAGAGGAAATCCAACAACACAAAGATATGGTTGAACCGGTAATACCACTAGGGATGCCACAAACAAGCACTAATACCGTGCACCAAACACACAGTTGAAGGTGATGGATCAAACCATAACACCGCGAGGTAATTCAATTCCCGATGTAGGAGTAAATCATAGACAATGATTCATATACATGAACCCTATAGGCATGATTAATGATAGAGATAGGCCCATGAGGATTATGCCGTGTTTGATCATCAAAATATGCGGACTAGCATTGCTAGGCCTCATATTGATGTCGTCCATTTTGAATTTAAACCAATGATGTTTCAAATGTCGCAAACAATTGGTCGGTTTTTGGGGATTTTCACATGATGACCCCATGAGCATTTAAAACAGCTTTTTAGAAGTATGTAGCAATTTCATCATACCGTGTAAGTGAGGATGCATTTAGGCTAAAGTTATTTCCATATTCATTAAAAGATAAAGCTAAATCATGGTTAAATTCTTTAGAGCCTAATTCAATTCATTCATGGAATGAATTAGTGAAAAATTTCACAAAATACTTCCCACCAATCAAAAATGCTAGGATGAGAAATGACATTACATCTTTTAAACAAAGAGATCTTTGAATCATTGTTTGAGGCATGGGAAAGATGGAAGGAATTGCTTAGAAAATGTCCTCATCATGGTCTGCCACCATTATACTGAGATGGAAACATTTTACAATGGATTAGAGCCCCAAACCGAATTATGCTTGATGCATCATCGTGGGTGTTTTATTGAATCATCTTATAATGAAGCTTGTGAATTAATTGATAGGGTAGCAACAAATAGTTCTAGCTGGCCTCACCGAAAGGGCAAGTGCCCAAAAGAAAGCCGGAGTACATGAACTTAGTGAAATTTCATCCCTAATCGCTCAAGTTGCCACATTGGCTAACATGATTAAAACTTTCACTACACCTAGTTCAAATACACCCAAACCAAAGAGAAACTTCATTGCAAACCATAGAACAAGCACCTCAAGGAGCACCTAGTTGTGTTTATTATGTGTGGAGGAGCCCACCTCTATGAAGAGTGCTCAAGTAATCCCGTGTCGATTAACTATGTGGATCAAAATAGATTTAATAATAATAGGAATAACAACCCTTACTCTAACACCTTTAATCCCGGGCCGGAAAAATCACCCAAATCTTAAGTGGGGACCAAGTAATAACGATGCTCAAGCACCGGTGTTCAAGCACCGGGAGCTCAAGCACCACCCAAAACCAGATATCAAAATTATCAAAGGCAACAACAAACCGCCAATGATAATTCAATAGAAGGCTTTGCTTAAATCATTCATAAGTGAAACTAGAACAAAGAAGGCAAACTCAAGATGCTTCCATAAAAACTTAGAAACTCAAGTAGGTCAATTAGCAAATGCTATGTATCAAAGACCGCAGGTGTTCTACCATCCAATACGAAGCATCCACAACTCAAAGGCAAGGAAAAGAACAAGTAAAGGCCATATCACCGAGAAGTGGTAAGGATCTCACAGAGCCCTATGAGAATGAAGGTGTAGATAAGGGAGAAAAAACTCAAAAAGAAAAAGAAACTCGAGAATGCGTAAGCACCTGAAGCTTCCACTTCTCAAAAAGAACCAAATCCCAGTTAGTTACTCAACACCCACCTCCTCCATTCCCTCAAAGATTAAAAAAAGTGCATGAGGAGAAGCAATTGATAAGTTTTTAGATGTTTTAAAACAATTTGCACATTAATATTCCTTTGATTGAAGCTTTACAACAAATGCCTAATTATGCTAAATTTATGAAAGATATCATTTGTAGAAGAAAGAGATTAGGTGAATTTCAAACTATTGCAATGTCAAAGGAAGTTAGTTCAATTTTACTGAATAAAATTCCAAGAAAATTGAAAGATCCCGGTAGCTTTACAATTCCTTTCTCTATAGCAACAACTATACAGGAGAGAGCTCTATGTGATTTAGGTGCAAGCATCAACTTGATGCCTAAATCTATCTTTGAGAAGTTAGGAATTGGTAATGCAAAGCCTACATCTGTAACATTATCCTCGCAGATAGATCAACAAAGATATCCGAAGGGATAGTTGAAGATATTCTCGTCAAGGTTGACAAATTCGTGTTTCCTGCAGATTTTGTTATTCTTGATTTTGTTGCGTATGAAAATGTGCCATAAATCCTTGGAAGACCATTTCTTGCAACCGTAAGACACTTATTGATGTTCAAAAAGGAGAACTAACCATGAGGGTGAATGATCAAGAAGTGAAATTCAATGTGATGAAAGCAATGAAGTATCCAAAGCAGAGGAGCAAGAAGAATGTTCTCGCTATCTCACTTGATCATCCGGTGCGTATAATTCAACAAACAAGATGACCATCCGACTAGTGCTTTAGCATCAAGTGCTTATGCACTTCCCGAGGTGAAATGCAAGAACAAGGCATACCGACAACAGAGGAAGTTAAACCTAAGGTATGGTCTAGAACTTTTGAATCTTTAAATTTAGAAGACCCTAACCTTAAGAAAAACTTACCTTCAATTGAACAACCTCCCAAACTAGAATCAAGGAATTGCCAAAACACTTAAAGTATGTTTTCTTAGGGGATAATGATTCACTTCCGCTTATCATTGCATCCGATCTATCATTAGAGCAGGAGCATGATTTAATTGAAACCCTTAAAAACATAAAAAGCAATAGGATGGCAAATGGCGGACATTAAAGGGATTAGCCCTCTATTTGTATGCATAGAATAAATCTAGAAGACAATGCTAAAACAAATTGAGGCACAGAGAAGGCTAAATCCAATCATGAAAGAGGTTGTTAAAAAGGAAATAATTAAATGGCTAGATCTTTGGGATTATTTACCCAATTGAAGATAGTACATGGGTTAGCCTGCACAATGTGTTCCCAAGAAAGGGGGAGTCACGATGAATAGCCAACCAAAAAAATGAACTAATTCCCACAAGAACAATGAATCGGGTGGAGAATCAGTATGGATTACGAAAACTTAATAAATCAACCAAGAAAGATCACTTTCCATTGCCCTTTATTGATCGGATGTTAGATAGACTAGCGGGAAAGGAGTTTTATCGTTTCTTAGATGGCTACTCGGGTTATAATCAAATTGCCATTGACCCTAAGGACCAAAGATAAAACTACTTTTACATGTCCATATGGTACATTTGCTTTTAGGAGAATGCCCTTTGGATTATGTAATGCACTGCTACATTTCAAAGATGTATGATGTCCTTGTTTTCTGATTTTATTGAACAATCCATGGAAATCTTTATGGATGATTTTTCTGTCTTTGGAGAAACATTTCCTTTATGTTTATCAAATTTAGAACAAATTCTCCAAAGATGTGAAGATACAAATCTTGTTCTTAATTGGGAAAAGTGTCACTTCATGGTACAAGAAGGCATTGTACTAGGACATAGGGTTTCAAAGAAAGGTCTTGAGGTTGATAAAGCTAAAATTGAGGTCATTGAAAAAACTGCCACCACCAACAATCATCAGGGGATTAGAAGTTTTCTAGGACATGCGAGTTTTCTATAGAAGATTCATCAAAGACTTTTCAAAAATTTCAAAACCTCTGTGTAATCTTTTGCAATTAGATACACAATTTAACTTTGATGAATCTTGTATAAAAGCATTTCAGAAGCGAAGAAGGCTTTGGTCATCGCACTTTTATCATTGTAACACCCGATGGACCAAACCTTTTGAACTAATGTGTGATGCTAGTGACTTTCTTTGTAGGAGCCGTCCTAGGGCAAAGGTATGACAAAGTGTTTCATTCAATTTATTATGCTAGCAAAACATTAATTGAAGCTCAAGTGAACTACACTCAGTGATCGAGAAAGAGCTATTAGTCGTGGTGTTTGCTTTTGACAAATTCGAGATCTTACTTAGTAGGCACAAAAGTGATTGTATATACCGACCACTCTGCCATTAAGTATCTCGCTTGCAAAGAAAGATGCAAAACCTAGGCTAATAAGGTGGATTCTACTCCTTCAAGAGTTTGATCTTGAGATTAGGGATAAGAAGGGAGTAGAAAATCAAGTTCTTGATCACCTATCTAGGCTTGAAGGTGATGATACAGTACTCAAGAAATCAAGGAGAGATTCCCGGATGAAGATTTGTTAGCAATATCCATGTAATAATATAGTGCTTTTGCACTTAGTGCTCAAGCACACGGAGATTCTGCACCATGGTATCTTGACATTGCTAACTATCCGTAAGTAATGTTGTACCGCACGCGATGGATTATCGTGAGAGAAGAAGGTTCTTCCATATAGTAAAACAATACTGTTGGGATGAACCTTACCTATACAAGATGTGTCCAGACCAAGTCATGAGAAAGTGTGTCCCTGAACAAGAACAAAAAGCAGTGCTTGAGCACTGCCATGGAGCACCATATGGAGGTCATTTTGGAGGACACAGAACAAAGAAAGAAGGTACTACAAACAAAGTTATTTTTGGCCCTCTTTATTTAAAGATGCATTCTATATAGTAAAAACTCGTGATAGATGCCAAAGAAGTGGTAATATATCCGAAAAACATGAAATGCCAAGAACCAACATTCTTGAACTTGAACTTTTTGATGTATGGGGCATGGATTTCATGGGTCCTTTTCCTACTTCTTTTGGTAAAGAATACATCTTAGTTGCTGTAGATTATGTGTCTAAATGGGTTGAAGCAGTAGCACTACCTAGTGCTGATGCTAGATCGATGAGTAAATTTCTTCAAAAGAACATATTTACTAGATTTGGCACCCTAGGGCAATCATAAATGATGAAGGATCTCATTTTTGTAATAAAATTATTGAAAATCTTCTTGCAAAATATGGGATTAAACACAAAATTTCTCTGCATATCATCCCCAAACTAGTGGCCAAATTTGAACTATCAAATAGGGAAATAAAAAGAATGCTAGAAAAATGGTTGGACCAACAAGGAAAGATTGGTCATTGCATTTAGATGAAGCATTATGGGCATATAGAACTGCATATAAAACTCCATTAGGTATGTCCCCTATAGAATAGTTTATGGCAAAGCATGTCACCGCCAATTGAGCTAGAAAATAAATCCTATTGGGCAATCAAAAGTGAATTTTGATCTAGACCAAGCAGCAAACAGAGGTTTTTAGAACTAAATGAATTAGAAGAATTCGTGCACTTCTCTTATGAGAATGCTAGAATTTACAAAGATAAAACCAAGTTGTGGCATGATAAAAGAATCCAACAAAGAGATCTTAAAGAAGGAGGATTGGTCCTATTGTACAATTCAAGGCTAAAATTATTCCTGGAAAATTGAAATCCAGATGGATGAGGACCATTCAAATTAGTCAAGATATATTCTCATGGTGCAATTGACATATTTGATGCAAACTCAGGTAATACTTTCAAAGTAAATGGACAAAGAGTTAAAATGTATTATGGTGAGCAAATGGTGCAATCTGAAAGCACCATTCATTTTGAAAATCCTTGATCTAAAAAGGATAGTCAGTCATTAAGACATTAAAACAAGCGCTTGTGGGAGGCAACCCATCAATTTTTTGATAAATATTAACTATGTTTATGCAGTTTGATGTTTTCGGTGTTTTTCAGAAATGCACGAATTTAGTGCTCAAGCACCACGTGCTTAAGCACTAACAAAAGCCCCAATGTCTCAACTTCAAAAGTCCCTACTCGGAGATTGCTAAAGAGCGGTGGTCTCAGCGACCACCGGTGCTTGACGACAAGTGCTTCAAAGACCAACAAAGGAGCCAACCGTGATCGAAATCACTGAGGATCTTGAGGACATTCTAGGATTAGTTGCTACGGAGCTTGCTATCAAGAAAAGGCAAGAATTGGGAAACACCCAAAAAAATTTTCAAGTCAACACCTGCAGCAACTATTCAACAAACAATAGCGCAAGGGGGAGGATCAAAAGAACCCAAGGAGAAAGAACCGAGAAAAGAAAATACAGTGAAGAAGAAGAGAAAGATCAAGAAGGACATTGCTTTGAGACCTTGAAGGACTTACGGATCAAGTTATGGAGCCATCTCACGAAATTTCAAAGGAACCGAGGTGCAGATTGAGCTCAACCATCGATGCTCAAGCACTAACTCCCACAACCTTCAAAGACACCGGATGTGAAGGCCACCGGCAAGTCTTTCTACAACTCCAAAAGCACCAAAGCGAAGCCCAAAGCAACACCAACAAGGAGCGAGAATGGATCGAGGAGTGGTGCAAAACCACAATAAACTTTTTACATGCTTTCCTATATTAACTATGCGATTTTGTTATATATTTTGCTACTTATAAACTAATGCTACTATGGATAAATCCCACATGTAATGTTAACCCCCACCCCATTTTGCACACTATTCCCTGTTTTCATCTCAACTTAAGAGCTAGTGAGGACACCGCTCAATTTTAAGTTGGGGAAGCACTTCAAATTCGATGCATGTGGTATATATATAGTATTTTAAACCTACTAATACTTGTTTTATTTAATATCTGTAAATATCTCATTAGTATGTTAGATAAGTAGTTAAGTCTTTTGTAAATAGAGTTTATTTTCATTTTTGTTTTAGATTTACTTAACAAAGCATTTTCAAAGAATCAAAATCTGTTTTTGAACAGTTTTTAAGTAAATCAATAGTAGGAATGTACTGATTTAGAAGCATGATCACTTGCTATTCCACAAATGATTTTGATGCATCTCTTTAGACCAAAATCCTCAATGAAAAGAAAAGAAAAAGAGTCCTTTTACTTCAAAAACAACCATTGTTATTATCACTTTTACACTTTAAAGTTGATTTTTGAAAGGGGATCAAACTGAGTGAAAAGTTTTTCTGGAAACAAACAGGAATTTAAGAAAACCAAGGTCAAAAACAAAGTTTTATTAAAAACTTAGAAGAGTGTTGAGAAATAAGTTTGGGGGAGATTTTATGAAAACAAAGGCAAAAATGAGGAGCTTAGTACTCAATAAAGTTTCAAAAAGAAAATCAAAAGGTGTCAAAACTATGTTTGCTTAATATCTAAACCGAACTGCTCCAAAAGCAGAGTGCATTTGATTTGCAAACCAAGAAAAAAAAGAAAAGTATGCATAAGGAGGACAATGAATCCTGTTCCAAAGTGCATTTG
The DNA here is from genome assembly GCA_020916435.1 of Oxytropis ochrocephala. Classification (NCBI taxonomy): domain Eukaryota; kingdom Viridiplantae; phylum Streptophyta; class Magnoliopsida; order Fabales; family Fabaceae; genus Oxytropis; species Oxytropis ochrocephala. The sequence goes on from CM037088.1 coordinate 121,111,337, forward strand.
GTTTGAAAAAGAAAAACAAAAACAAATCAAGGAAAAAGTATGTACATGGAGGTCGATGAAAGAGGTAACATAAGTTTTTAAGAAGCATCTAGTGCTTATCTAGTAGATGCTTATACACCAAAAGAAAAAGAAACATCAAAAAGAAACATTGAGTCAAAAAGTTTTGAACTACTCATGTCAAGCCCTTTGATATACTTAAAGCCCCCTGAGCTTAAGGATCTTGTGAGTCTACTCTATGTTTTGAAACACCTTTGTGTTGACCAAAAGTTTTTCTAAAGTTTCAAAAGTTTAAGAAAACCTTTTTGCTTAGTTTGGAGCCAATCAAATTTCAATGGATCACACACGCACATAAAAGAGTTTTAATAGCTTTGGTTGTGATGAATTTCAAAGGCACAAAGACATAGAGATTGGAGGAAAGAAATGTTCTTTTAAGAGAACATCACATTTTGAAAGATTGAAAGGAGTTGAAATGATCCGATCTTCTTCATCAAAAGAATCCTACTTGTTATTTTGTTATTTTGTTATTGCTTGAGGACAAGCAACAAGTTAAGTTTGGGGTGTGATAACTCTATTTTATATAGAGTTATTCATAGTCTTTACTTAGATAAATGTTTGAAACCAATGCAATAAACTTGTAAATACAATAAAAAGAGATGAAAATCATAAAATACATTATCAAGGAGATAGAAGTTCAATTTATATACAAATTGGTATGTTTGATATGTTTGTTGAGTACTTTTGCAGATTCTGTGATTTTGCATTAAGTGCTTAAGCATCGAGTGCTTAAACACCAAAGCATGCAAATGAAGCATGCAAATTGAAGCAAGTAGCACAAGACCCCACATTGGAAGCACCTCAATTTGATTTCGTTTCTAATGAGCCTTGCTGGCTCCCTACTAGCTCGGTGATCACATGGAATCAATTATCAAGTTACCAAAGAAGTCATCTATGGGATAAAAACAACAAACATCATCATTACACCAAGCCAAATGTCATCAACTAATTGGACCCCTTCAAAAGGAATGTTTCCCACTCAAAGGAATGTTTCCCATTCAAAGTGACAACAATTGACACCTGCAAAATAACTAGGATAAGTCACATGATGGTCAAAGAAAACTTCACAAGCAAGCAAAGAAGTCAAATACTTGAAGACAAAGAAAACCCTCCATGGAAGGAAATCTCCTACTTCTATAAATAGGACTCTTTCATCTCTTGTAAAAAGATATAAGAAAAATATATAGAATAGATTACCATATAGATACAATAGTAGTTTTAGATTAAAGTTCATCTTGTTCTTCATTTTATTTCCAAGTCTTTTTACTTCACTTTGATTACTCTAAACTTAAGAGGAAGGTAAGAAGGAATTGACATCTCTCTTCTTCACTTCGTCCTAATTGAGAATCAAGTGTTTTCATTAATATTAAGTTCTTATTTCATGTTCTTCATCTTACTCTTTATTTACTTTCTTGTTATTTAATTTCTTGCAAGACTTGTCCAATCAAGCAATTTACTTTCTTGCAAGACTTGTCCAATCAAGCAATTTACTTTTAAGCAATTTACATTTCCAAGTTAATTACAATGCTTTCTTTACTTACTTTGTTTAATTATTCTATGTGGACGATGATGAGCTAAATTCCTTAGTTGGGATGCTCTAGTCATATGATGAACTCGTGAGAACTATTGTGTTGTCCAAAAGGGTGCCTCACTTACTAGTTCTTGTACTTGAATTAAACTTGTTTTAAGGTTAACTTAGAACAAGGGGGAGTTGTATTTACAAGAGATTGACTTACAACTAGATCTCAAGAACTAGAAGCAAAGGCAAGTGTTTATTTAAGTCTTTGATGAGAAGTTTGTTTCCCACAAAGTCGACTTTAGTAATTCCATGCTAATTCAAAAGTAATTAGCATAGTCTTTGTTCATGTGTGGGGTTTTACTAAGGGAAAGTATTTAGCAACTTGAACCACTTGAAAGGAGGCGAGGGAGTATGACACACTTGCCCTTTCTTTGCAAAAAAACAAGGGTTTATTGAGCTTGTGCAGTCACCCCTTAACTGATGTATCTACACTAAGTGATCAAGCACCAGTGCTCAAGCACCAAAGACAAAGACAACATTCTCACAAGGAACTCATATGGTAAAAGCATCTCAACTCTCTCTTAAATTACATCCTCTACAATGTATTTAAATTCTGTTTTTCTATATTCCAAAACCAACCACAAATCTCTGAATAGTTGTAGACACACTAGTTTACCTATGCTAAACAAACACATTAAAAATTAGTCAATCCTCGTGGGAGCGATCTTTACTTACTCTTTATTACTTGTTTGTGGATCGTGTATACTTGCACATGCTTATTTCACACACCACCCACTAATGATAAAAGTGAGTGAGAGAAAAAAATGAAAGGGATAATACAGTAATTTTGGTGGTGGGTTGATGGTATATATTTATAGTAAATGTTTTATATAATCTCATAGAAGAAAATGGAAAATCGATACTTTAAGTTGGGTTATAAGAGGACTTGTTTGGACAACTCTTGCTTTTTTCATTAGCTACTCAAAGAAGTAAATGGATTATGTGTCTAAATTCTGTCAAGAGCATTTTTGAAAGAGAATGTTTATATAGCAATATGTGTATTAGCTAGGACTATTTGTGCTGCAGCTGCTCCTTTATTGGTATATGCTTTTGTTAACTATGTGAGTCGCGATGAACTCGAAGCGAAGCGATTAGGGATGAAAATGAGGATGAGAATGAGATCGGCGCTAATGGTAGCGGTGTATGGAAAATCTGTTGAAGCTTTCGAGTTTGGGAAGGAAAAAGCATTCAACTGGGAGATTGTGAATTACATAGCGATTGATGCTTATAGAATGGGAGAATTCTTGTATTGGTTTCATTAAATTACGAGTTTGGGAGGATACATTTAAGAACATGGTTGAGTCGCTTGAGCTAGCGAATTCGAATGGTTGGGAAAGACTCGACCACAAAGGCTTTAGGATCTTTTTGTATGTTTCTCCACCATTATTGGTGCAGTTGTTTTGATAGGATGCACCCTCTTTGGAATCGCTCCGTTAAATGTCGCCACGATCTTCACGGTTCTTGCGACGCTGAGAAGTGTAACACCCTACAATTTTAGTTTCTTTGTTTATATTATAATTATATATTTTCTTATATAGAATAATAATTAGTTTGGTATTTAGAGAATGTTTTTAAGAAAAATAAAATCGTAGGACTAAAGAGAAATATTATAGAAGCTTATGGAAAAATTTTGAGCTTAAAACTTCATCAAATTATAGCTAAAAGTGGTGCATGCGGTGTAAGTTTGTACTCGCACTAGGAAGTCCAAACTTATCGGAAAATCTTGAAAATTAGTTCATTAAGTTCTATAAAATATAAAGATCGAAAGTGTATCTGCAGAATTTTATTTTACTGAAAATATGTCTCTTATTATTACCAAAATACTAAAAATATGTCTCTTAATTGTTCTACAAAACAACACATACGTAGAAAGTAAAACTCTGAGGATAGATGTGTGGCTCAGAAGTGATGAACAGGAATTTCTATACATATTTACCAGATAACCATTAGAGTGCTGTAAATAGTACATACCTTTCACTCAATTTACAAAAACACATACCTTTCACTCAAAAACAAAAAAAGACTCACACTTTTACGGAAGGAAATCAAACTTACTTTTCAATCATAAGGTTTCTTCATTCTTTCTTTCATTTTCTTGTTTTTATTTTATTCTCTTTATTTGTTTTATGATTTGCTTTCTTGTAATATTTTATCAATGTTATTATTATTCCCAAACCAAACCAAAATGGTTCTGTTAGATTGCTTTTTAGGAATCACTGCTTTAAATTCTTTACTTATTTTATCGGTTGGCTATTTTTAGTGGTTTTGACTAGTTCCTGTAATTTTAAGAAAACTATAACTCTAGATTTTAATTGTTCCTTTCAAAGTTTTTCTTTCTTTCAAACAAATGACTCGTTGTATCTACTTATTTATTCCAACCTTCCAAAATTTAGGATATGAATGAGGTAAATTAATTATGGCACCATTTTGAGATAGGTTGATTATTCAAGAATTAATTTAGTAGGTGAACAAATGGATTAAATTCTAGGATTCATTCCGAAGATAAATCTATATATATGTCGTTATGTATTCTTAGACTTACATTCAAAGATAATAATAATTTAACTCTAACATAGATACATTCTCAATACACCAAAAAAACTTGTGAATGGAAACTATGTCTATCAAAGGGATTTTCCTTTTAAAACAAATGTCTTTTGCATCTTGAAAAACACAAGGATTCAAAGTAGAATTTTAATAAAATAATTCTAGTTATGATTTAATTATGATTATAGTAAATTAAGACATAGTCGTTTTGATGAGTAATAGGTGTTGTAGAATTTGAAGCAAGTGTTGACCATCAAGCTAGTTTGGACCAATTTTCAGGTAAGGGGAAATACTAATAATAAGTTGATGGGCACAAATTATGTGTTGCTTGTATATATATATATATATATATATATATATATATATATTATTAGCTATTCTTAGATGATGTGTGTGATTGTGATTTGTTTGGGTTCTATGTAATTGAGTCAAATTAAGTACATTTTGGATTTGGTTGATAAGTTGTCTATGTTACTTAGGGATATGACATATGAGGATTGATAAGTTGAGGTGTGTCTCACTAGTTGTTATTATGAATCCTAAGGACTGATTTGTCAAGTTGATTACGGATTAGATTTGGTAAGACTGGTGTTTTTACTAAGAGTTTTACAGGATGTTTCTTATAGTACTATCAAGTATATAAGACTGAGGATAGGTTCGGTTGGGTCGACTACAGACCTTCTGGGGGCACTTGTGTTTCGAATTCCTACCAATGGTCAGTTGGTTGTCTCTCTGGCTGGGGGAAATCGTATTACCCGACACGGTGAGCCTGACTATACAGGACTATCTATAATAAGGTGCAACGCTCGGGCCAGAATGATTGGAGTATGGATTGTATATCTGCTCTTTATAAACAATCATGTTATGGCAGTTGAAACGGTCTTACAATCATGATAATAGAAATCTCCATGGAGTAGGTTGAGAATAATATTTTAGATAGTGGATTAACTTCATTGATGGATTATAGAATAAGTGTGACATTTAGTTCATTTGGCTAACAATCAATTATTGATTTCACTAGAATGTTGGTTATGTTTTGTAGGATTTGGGATTAAGAGTGGTCAATTTCCTTGGTCGTGATTGAATTGTGTGTCATGTATTTTATATACTAATATTTGTGATTGTATAATATTATTTGTAACTTGTGTAACCATCATGTTGCAAACTTGTGTACGAGTATTTCACCCCTTACATTTCAGATGGAGGGAGGCAGACTTCTGGGACACTCGGGTCATCGACATATCACCTTTCTGGAGGAGGAGGGGAACCCCCTCTGGGAGATTGATCTGCCTACACAGACCATCACCTATACAGGTCATGTCCATACCACAGATGGAGTTGGGGGGGGTACCTTTGACTTCCATTACATCCCACATTACTTTATCGATCACACTACCTATGAACCAGATGATCGAGATTTTACTACCACATATAGTTATTCCTGAAGTAGTAGTTCCAGACATTGTGATTCCGGAAGTAGCAGTACCATAATTTGTAGTTCCTGAGGTGGTGACTCCGGAAATTTATGAAGAACCCGTTCAGGTCGTACTTAAATGGGAACCAGCTGATGGTTCAGAGGGCAGTGGTACCAGTGGGGATCTCCCCAATGGTTATCATTAATTAGCTTTTGAGAGATGGTGGTCTTGTTTTGATGGTTTTTGGGGGATGGAGTATAGGGGTTTTCTTTTGGGACATAGACTGTTTTGTAACCTCTCATAACTCTATATTTTGGGGCAGTATATATATCAGGTGTATAGGCATATTAACCTGACTGCTTAGAACGTAACCTGACTGGTGTAGGTGTGACTCGGTAGGACGTACTATATTGGATATTATTAGATATGGTACCTAACCATTGATCTTGTGTAAGCCTAAGGGCAAGACTATGACTCGATAGGTGTTGACTTTTACATATGATGCATATATATATATGTTATGATAGGTGTATGATAATATTTTTTTTTATTTGTAATATTTAGAAAATTCTTATTAAAAGTAAACAAATGTGTTTCGAAAGAAAAAAAAATCAGAAATGGGATTAGTAATTAAGTGTAGCACCACCTTTTAAGGTTAGGAAAAGGGGGTGTTACAATAGTGGTATCAGAGCAGATCGAGTCTATCGGGTAGACTATGGGTTGTAGGTCTGTTGTGTTTTTGTTTTGTGAACTCTGAATTATTTGAATTATTTTCTATGTCTTTTGTTATGTGAACTATGTGAATTATTTGGATTTTTTCTATCTGTTTTGTTGTGTGAACTCTGTAAATTGTTTGGATTGTCTTCTTATTAAGTTCTGAATAGTATTGCCTTATAGGAACCCAATGGCTAGTAGAAATGAACAATTAGATACTGAGAACATTGGAGAAGGAAACAACAATGCTGGGAATAACATGGATAGAGCTATTCAAGTTATGGCCGATATGGCGACATCCATTGCACAACAAACTGCTGCGAAAAATCAAAGGGATATTCGCAATCAACAGAGGAGGAACAACAAGCTACCGAGTCTAAAGGTTTGGTTGACTTTAGACGTCATGATCCTCCACAATTTCATGGAGAAACTGAACCCGAAAAAGCTGACTTATGGCTTCAAGAGATCGAGAAGATTTTCACCGTGCTAAGGTGCTCAGATGAAGCGAAGGTTAGTTATGCATCTTACCTGCTGCTTGGTGATGCAAAATATTGGTGGAGAGGAGCCCGACAGATAGTCGAAGCCAATAACCAGGAAGTCACATGGGAGGTATTTCGTGCTAAATTTCTAGATAAATATTTTCCCAGGAGTGCTAGGACTGCAAAGGAACAGAAGTTCCTGATTCTGAAACAAGGAGGAATGACAGTCGGAGAATACGCGACAAGGTTTGAGTCGTTGGCAAAGTATTTTCGTTTCTTTCAGGATCAGGTGGATGAAGATTGGCTATGCGAAAGGTTTGAAGGAGGACTGAGATTGAACATCAAAGAGTCAGTCTTGCCACTCGAAATTCGGCAATTTCAACCACTTGTGGAAAAGTGTAGGAAGATATAGACAATGAAGGAAGGTGGAATCAACCGGGGAAATACCGAAGGACCGTCTAGGTCCAGGTATCCAACACAAGGATGGAACCAAAGGGGGAAACAACCTTACAAGAAGCCTTATTCTCGACCCTCAGGGAATAATCAGAATCAACAACCATATCGTCCGATCTCATCTGCTTTTGGCGGTGGACTAAATAGGAATCAAAATCCAGGACCCATCCGACGATGTTTCAAATGCGAATGCAAGACCATATGGTCGACACATGTCCTCGAGAGGGAGTGGTGTGTTACAAATGTGGAAAATCGGGACAAATGGTGAAAGATCGCGCCGAGAGCCAAAGTGGAACCGTGGTGAATAATATGAGAGGAGACAGTCGGTGGCAAAAGGAAGAGTTTACACCATCAGTGGTGTTGAGGCTTCGCAATCTGAAGATCTTATACTAGGGAATTGTGACATGGAAGGTAAGCTCTTAACAGTATTATTTGATCCTGGAGCAACAAAAATGTATCAAGATCTAAAGCAAAAAATTTGGTGGCCAGGAATGAAGAGACAGTGGGCGAATCACGCCGCATCATGTCTAACATGTCGGAGGCGAAAGTCGAACATCAAAACTCCGCCAGTATGCTTCAATCATTGGACGTACCAGAATGGAAGTGGGAGAGCATATCAATGGATTTTGTAGTGGGACTACCAAGGACAACACAAAATTTTGATTCAATTTGGGTGATAGTAGACAGGCTGACGAAGTCGGCACATTTCTTACCTGTGAGAGTTAATTATAATGTGGAGAAACTAACTGAGATATACATCAAAGAAATAATCAGGTTACATGGAGTTCCCTCTAGTATTGTTTCGGATCGAGACCCGAAATTCACTTCTCATTTTTGGCAAAGTTTACAAGAAGCTTTGGGAACAAAGCTCAGACTAAGTTCAGCGTACCATCCTCAGACAGATGGACAAACAGAAAGGACAATTCAATCTCTGGAATATTTGCTAAGAGCATGTGTTTTGGATAATAGAGGAAGTTGGGACAATCTGCTACCATTGATTGAGTTTACCTACAATAACAGTTTTCACTCAAGTATCGGAATGACACCCTACGAAGCTTTGTACGGAAGGAAATGCCAAACGCCGTTATGTTGGTATCAAGACGAGGAAAGTGCTATGTTAGGACCTGAAATTGTGCAACAAACAACGGAGAAAGTCAAACAAATTCGTGAAAAGATGAAGATTGCACAAAGCGCATGAAAAGTTACTCGATCGGAAAAGGAGACCTCTCCGAATTTCAAGAAGGCGAACACGTGTTTTTAAGAGTTACATCAACCACAGGTGTCGGAAGAGCTATTAAGTCAAAGAAACTCACCCCGAAATTTATTGGACCATATCAAATTATTCGGCGAGTTGGTCTGGTAGCTTACCAAATAGCTTTACCGCCTTTTCTTTCAAACATTCACAATGTGTTGCACGTTTCACAGCTAAGGAAGTATGTTTCTGATCCATCGCACATAATTGAACCTGACGAAGTACCGTTAAAAGAAAATTTGTCATATGAGACATCTCCAGAAAGGATTGAAGATAGGAGAGTCAAACAACTTCGAGGAAAACAAATATATTTAGTCAAAGTTGTATGGGATCAGGCAACTGGAGATTCAACTTGGGAATTAGAGGATAATATGAGAGCGCAGTATCCGAATTTATTTTAAGGTACACAATTTCGAGGACGAAATTTTTTTTAGTGGGGTAGTAATGTAACACCCTAAAATTTTAGTTTCTTTGTTTATATTATAATTATATATTTTCTTATATAGAATAATAATTAGTTTGGTATTTAGAGAATGTTTTTAAGAAAAATAAAATAGTAGGACTAAAGAGAAATATTATAGAAGCTTATGGAAAAATTTTGAGCTTAAAACTTCATCAAATTATAGCTAAAAGGGATGCATCGAAGTAAAGTTTGTACTGCACTAGGAAGTCCAAACTTATCGGAAAATCTTGAAAATTAGTTCATTAAGTTCTATAAAATATAAAGATCGAAAGTGTATCTGCAGAATTTTATTTTACTGAAAATATGTCTCTTATTATTACCGAAATACTAAAAATATGCCTCTTAGTTGTTCTAGAAACAACACATACGTAGAAAGTAAAACTCTGAGGATGGATGTGTGGCTAAGAAGTGATGAATAGGAATTTTTATACGTATACAATGTTTACCGGATAACCATTAGAGTGCTATAAATAGTACATACCTTTCACTCAATTTACCAAAACACATACCTTTCACTCAAAAACAAAAAAAGACTCACACTTTTACGGAAGGAAATCAAACTTACTTTTCAATTATCAGGTTTCTTCATTCTTTCTTTCCTTTTCTTGTTTTTATTTTATTCTCTTTATTTGTTTTATGATTTGCTTTCTTGTAATATTTTATCAATGTTATTATTATTCCCAAACCAAACCAAAATGGTTCTGTTAGATGGTTTTTAGGAATCACTGTTTAAATTCTTTACTTATTTTATCAGTTGTCTATTTTTTAGTGGTTTTGACTAGTTCCTGTAATTTTAAGAAAACTATAACTCTAGATTTTAATTGTTCCTTTCAAAGTTTTTCTTTCTTTCAAACAAATGACTGTTGTATCTACTTATTTATTCCAACCTTCCAAAATTTAGGATATGAATGAGGTAAATTAATTATGGCACCATTTTGAGATAGGTTGATTATTCAAGAATTAATTTAGTAGGTGAACAAATGGATTAAATTCTAGGATTCATTCTGAAGATAAATCTATATATATGTCGTTATGTATTCTTAGACTTACATTCAAAGATAATAATAATTTAACTCTAACTTAGATACATTCTCAATACACCAAAAAAAAACTTGTGAATGGAAACTATGTCTATCAAAGGGATTTTCCTTTTAAAACAAATGTCTTTTGCATCTTGAAAAACACAAGGATTCAAAGTAGAATTTTAATAAAATAATTCTAGTTATGATTTAATTATGATTATAGTAAATTAAGACATAGTCGTTTTGATGAGTAATAGGTGTCGTAGAATTTGAAGCAAGTGTTGACCATCAAGCAAGTGTCGTAGAATCAGCCTTATGCATTGAAATAGAGGCTGTTGATTTTAGTTGGGATGAGGATTTATTGACTCCAACTTTGAGTCACATTAGTTTATGTATCAAAAGAGGTCAAAAAGTAGCAGTTTGTGGTCCAGTTGGATATGGCAAGTCTTCTTTACTACATGCTATCCTTGGAGAGATGCCTAAAACTTCAGGAACTGTGAGTTATGAACCAAAAACAAATACTCCCTATGGTTTGAAAAAAGTTTATAAGTGGGAGACATTTCTCGCCTTACAAGCTAATTTGTAGAGTTGAGTTAGGCCCAACCCAAATTCTAAGATGGTATCAGAGCTAATCCAAGATATGTTGTGTCATCCGCTATCGAGTCACTCGCGTCTCAGCATGAGGGGATGTGTTAAGAGTCTCACATCAGACTTAAAATAACCTGAAAAAGAATTTATAAGCTGGAGATATCCCTCACTTTATAAGCCGGTTTTGTAGGGTTAACTTATGCCGAACCTAAATTCTAAGAAAAACCAAGTGTATTTGGGATATTGGGGTTGAGTTAGGAGTAAAAAATTCAATAAAATTTTACATTCCAACTAACTTTAAGTGTCTTTGAAAAACTAACAAAAATTGTAACTAATTTAACTAACCAGTGTTAGTGATAGTAATTAACACTTCATCTTTTCCTTCCTGTCATTAAGGGATACTATCAAGCCTTTGCAAGGGAACTAGTAAGAATCAATGGAACAGCAAAAGCTCCAGTTGTAAGTAATACAACAGAGACATCAGCAGGAGTTATCACAGTAAGAGCTTTCAATATGGTGGACAGATTCTTCAAAAACTTCTTACACCTAGTTGACACAGATGCTGCACTATTCTTGCATACTAATGCTTCTTTGGAGTGGTTACAATCAAGAATGGATATACTTCAAAATTTGATTCTTTTTGTTGCAGCTTCTCTATTTGTGTTTGTTCCTGGTGGATCATTATCTCCAGGTAATATTAAAATCTTAATGATATACTCCTCATTTCACAGAATATATAAAGGCAAAAATCAGGCGAAAGTTGATGTATCTGGTCCAAAATTTGAACCAGATACATTAACTTTCATTGACCAGTTTTTGCTTATATTCTGTAAAAGAGGGAGTAATATTCTTCATTTGTGCATGTTATGGATTTATAACAGGTTTCATAAGATTTTGACATGTTTTACTATTTTCTTTTCCGGTGTATTTAGGCCTTGTAGGTCTGTCTCTCTCTTATTCTTTGGCATTGACAAGATCACAAATGTACTTTACTACATGGACTTGTAACTTGTCAAATTTCATCATCTCTGTGGAAAGAATCAAGCAGTTCAAGCAAATACCACAAGAGCCTCCAAGAGTATTAGTTGACAAAAGGCCACCCACCATCTTCATGGCCTTCAAAGGGAAGGATAGAGTTCCAAGCTTTGAAGGTAAACAATTGATTCCATCAATTTGTCAACGCATCGACACTTCAGTTGAACACGTGTAATGCGGCGTCGACACGTATGTGTCGTGTCAGACACCAACACTGACACTTCAATTACTTGCATTTTTCAGATTAAAACTGGTGTCTACGTATGTGTCAATGTCGTGTCTGGTATCTGTATCTGTTTAATTTCGCTTTTCGGAGCATGAACCAATACATTATGTTGTTCCTTTTCAGGTTAGATATCGTCCAAATGCTCCATTAGTTTTAAATGGAATCACATGTACTTTCAAAGAAGGAACTAGAGTAGGAGTTGTGGGAAGGACTGGTAGTGGAAAAACAACACTTTTAAGTGCATTGTTTCGCTTGGTAGAGCCTACAAGTGGTGAAATTATCATAGATGGGCTTAACATATGTTCAATAGGTCTAAAGGATTTAAGAATGAAGCTAAGCATCATTCCTCAAGAACCCATTCTTTTCAGTGGTAGTGTTCGAACCAACTTGGATCCACTAGACCAATTCTCTGATGATGAGATATGGAAGGTTTGTTGATTGACTCTACCAAGGACTCTTTTCCTTTGGCTACTATATACAAGTTTCAATTTGTTTCACAAGTTGCAGCCGGATCTGGATTTTGTGCGATCATGATTTGCCACAATCGTGCGATCTGTGAATTTGGACCATTCGATTTTGATCGGATAGTCATGACTTTATCTGTTTCTAAAGTTAAAAATCTAGAATATCCGATCAATAAATAATGACCTGGATGTGTTGACTGCACAACTGAATCAAGATGACGACCGCACATAATCCAAATTCATGCTAGCCACATCTTTTGTACTATAGTAGTAGCCTAACGATTTTCATTTGTCTATAGGTTTTAGAGATGTGTCAACTCAAGGAGGTTTTATGCAAACTACCACATCTTTTGTACTCATCAAGTAAGTTGCACTTCCATCTAGAGCTGTCAAACCCAGCCGCCCAGCTTGGTCTGGCTCACGGCTCACCGGGGGGCAAAACACAAAAGTTGGTTGGTCTATCCCAATTGTCTATTGAGATGTGTTTTCTGTAGCTCATTCCAAAACACTTGGCTAACGTCCGGGCCAGTCCAACTTTAACAACGGAAAGCACAATTTTTTTTCAAAACAGCCAAATTATTTTTTGGAGTCCAGTCTAGCCCAGAACACTATGCCACAAACCTGGTCTGTTGGGTTGGGCCAAAATTTACACCTCTACTTCCAGCATGTCATTTATTGATTTTGATTAAGTTGTTGGTTTAACTTAACAGTTAGTAATGAAGGGGAAAATTGGAGCATGAGTCAACGCCAATTATTTTGTCTAGGAAGAGTATTGCTGAAAAAAGAAGTAGAATTCTAGTTCTGGATGAAGCAACAGCTTCAATTGATTCAACAACAGATGCCATTTTACAAAGAGTTATCAGACATGAATTCTCTGAATGCACTGTTGTAACTGTGGCTCATAGAGTTCCAACTGTAATAGATAGAGACAAAGTCATGGTTCTATCTTATGGTAAGTTGTTTATTCTTTGTAGGAATGTTATAATCAATATTTTGAAAACTAGACTGAAAACTGAACTGATGAAACTCTAGGTCATGGTTCAACTACTTTAACTCAAACTAGGGTAAAATTGCGACCGAACTACTAAGATAACCAAACTGTAGACAGTGTCGGTTTATAGTTTAACCAGTTGAGCTGTCTGATTGGTTCAGTATTTAAAACACCGGTTATAATGGCATGACATGTATACATTTTTCACAATTAACTATTGAGAACTTTGAATGCAAGCTAAAGTAATAGAAACAAATAGAGTTACATTGTAAGAAAAGTTCTAGAAAATTCTAATTATTGAAATTGGTTAGCTTGGTTAAAGAGGAATTAAATTATATTGATATAAGTTGATAGCAAAAGTTGTTTGGTTTGTTTTATATTGTGATTGTAGGGAAATTGGTGGAGTATGATGAACCTTCAAAACTAATGGAGGATAATAGTTCTTTATTCTCCAAGCTTGTAGCTGAATACTGGTCCAGCTGCAAGGGACCTCTTCGGGAAGCTAATCATTGATCAATTAATCCTCTTGCTAGCCGATTATCTACAAAGATTGGTTGATCGGGGTCACATGATATGATATAAGACCGAATTCGGCAACCCAACTTCCTAGTCCAAAACCCAAAGGACCATGTGGGAGGGGTTTTGAAATAAGGAATGTGACATTCCAACTTATGAGTGCATTTGATGATGGTAACTGATTTTCATGAATGGTATGTGATAAGTGTCACTACAACAATACTGGCAAGCGGCGGCGGTTCAAAAAGAATTCTGCGGCGGTTTTAACTGCCGCGAAATGCACCTCCCGGTGGTTCCAAAACCGCCGCAGTATTCTCCGTCGTGAGGATTCAAATGGCGGTTTTATAATCATTGGTATAACCGCCTGGAGGAGTATTTGGCGGCGGTTTTGAGCGGCAGTTGGACATTTGCGGCGGTTATAAATCGCCCCTACATACCTGTTGAGTTGGAAAAACATGTGGCGTTTCGCGGCGGTTTTGTGGCTTTTAGCGGCGGTTGTACAATTCCAGCGGTTAAGAACCGCCCCAAAATATGTCCTGTGTTAAAGAAAAGTTAGAGTTTCGCGGGGGTTTGAGGCTTTTTGCAGCGGTTTTTAAAAGCTGAGAGTAAAACAGGTCTTTTTAAAAGGCTGATATTTTTTTGGTTATTTATAACAAATTTTCCTTATATTATTTAAAAACGTGAACAAAAAATGCCAAGAAAGCATCAAATAATTTAAACATACACAAACAATGACAAAATGTTGATTCATTCATTCATAATTCTAAAGTAAAGTAACACAACATATAATATCAAAAGCACTGTTGCTTCAAAATATATCATAAGTACTGTTGCCCCAAAATATATCATAAGTACTGTTGCTCCAAAAGATTAAAAGGTACGGTGCTTAGGAATGTAAGAGCTCCCCAAAATAAGAACATGTTTTTCAACACTACTAATAATAACGATTCTGTTGTCAAAAAAATAATAATAACGATTCTGCAAACTAAAGACTAGATAACAGGTACATGACTGGAATATGAAGAGGGTATTGCTTCAGCAGACGAACGTAAATCTGCAACCTGAAAAGCAGAGAAAGAGGGGAGAAAGGAACAAAAGTAAGAAATAAGAAATTGTACTAGATAGCTATATAACAAATAACAAAAAGATACACATACACATAAACATACATATAAATAAGAAAAGAGTTGGTCAAAAAAAAAACAAGAATGAATGAACCCAACATATTTACTACTATATAACTCTTAATATTAACAAATCAGTTTTGTGGGATACCCTTAGATTGTGTTATGATCTTTATTCTTCATTCATTTGGAAGTCAAAAGCTTCAGAGCTGTTAAAAGTCCCACATCGGATGTGATATGGCCTGAAAAAGAGTTTATAAGTGGGTGGCATCCCTCACCTTACAAGCCGATTTTGTGGGGTTGAGTTAGGCCAAAAACCACATTCTATGATGGTATCAGAGCCAATCCAAGATCCGTTGGGCCACCCGCTATCGGGTCACTCGGTCACGCTCTAGTTGTCCACCCTGGGCGTGAGGGTGTGTGTTAAAAGTCCCACATCGGATGTGATATGGCCTGAAAAAGAGTTTATAAGTGGGTGGCATCCCTCACCTTACAAGTCGGTTTTGTGGAGTTGAGTTAGGCCAAAAACCACATTCTATGAGGAGCACATAAATATAAATTCTGCTACTGCACAATGATTATATTAGAAAATCAAAGATCAACAAAAAAAGGGGGAAATTACAGTTCATAGAAACCAAAAAAAAAAAAAGAAAGCCAGAAGCATTCCTAGAAGCACTAATAGATAATTGATAGTGTTTTCTCGTCCTCAACATACATAAAAATCGAAAAAACTCAAATACTGATTAGATCTAGCTGAAATTGACCACCAACATGCATTAGAAAAACTACTTGCTCCTCTAATGTTCGAACTTTACCAACTTCTGCCTCTAAAGCTTGAACTCTTACACTACTCGCTTGTAATTCCGACTGCAGCCTAATATTGTAGTCAGTCACTATGGGACTACCTGATGACATGGTTGAGCTCCCATTACAAGAACCAGATGAAAAATATTGAGTGGGGGTTACTCCATGTCCCATGCCACGGGTACGTCCAGGGTGCTCTTTCCAAAATACATCAACATAAATATCTTCTCCAGAAGATGTCAGAGCTCTTTTTTTAAGCGCTCCTACATTAAAATTAACCAAAAAAAACATTATTTCAACAGAAAAATATCCATTTTACAATCAACAACATTTAACATATATATAGATTAGCTGAGTCTAACTACTAGATTGCCAAATAAAAGAATATCCAAATCTGTCATTTTTGTCAAACACAATTATACTCACACTCTTTTCTTTAGCCTCTTCAGTGACAAATGATCCATCTTTTTTTTGTGAGCAACATCATACATCTCTACTCGCCCAAAAGGCCGTCCAGTTGAGAAGGACTCGCTGAGATTTTTATCTCACCATGTATATTGTTGATATTTTAAAATTAGCAGGGACTGAAATCCAGCTCTGGTCTTGAAGCCTCATTTTCTTATATATTCTTATGTACTTGTTAAGTAAAAGCATTATAATTGTTAGTTATAATGTTTATTCAAGTCAAGATATAACTTATTATACTGCATTTATATATTTTCGAATGTAGTTAGTATTGAAACTTGAGTCAATAACTAAATGTTACATCGAGTTTTAAAATTTCATACATTTTGTATGTCATGTATGGTTGACACTTTAGTTTAGTTAGACAACTAATAAAGTTCAGAAGTATAAACTGATGAAAAATATAAAGCAATATTACTTTATATACATGTGATTTCTTTTGTTTTTTTGGTTTATTTTTGTTCTGCTTTTGTTTTTGTTTTTAGCATGGGTTTCGGTTTTTGTCTCCCCATACTTGTTTCATGTTCCTTTTTCCATTGTCATAAAAGTCAACTACATTCAGAAGATCATAACCCTTCCATTATTTTGCCGGAATAAATACTTCAAAGTTCGAAAGACTTCCATGCAGTAAACAATTTTATACATACTGCTCCCCCTCTCTTCCGACTTCTAAGCTCCCACAACCATCTAAAGCTGACAAAACAGGCTACTCGAGCCGATTGCGCACGAGCCCGCATCAAATTCAGGTTTTATTGGGCCATGTCAAAAAGTCCATGTTGAAATTTAGGCTCATGCTTCGCACAATCCAAGCCCCAACCTTATGTGAGCTGCGAGCTTTTTAGGTCGGTCAACATTATACAAAACACTAATTTAAAAAAATCAAAAAATTGTTGTACTTTTTTATGAATTAATAAATGTGTTGTATATGCAGTGCAGGTAAATGTCTCCATTTCTTTTTATGAATTAATAAAAGAGTAATGTTATATGGACAAAAAATTTCAGACAAATATAGACAAAAACCAATTCACTACATCAATTAACCAAGTTTTTTAGGCTATTAACCAATCCGTCTTTTCAGAGTTTTTTAAGCTATTAACTAAAAACTTGGTTATTTGGTTAATATCCTAAAAAACTTTTGGTTAATTGATATTGTGAATTGGTTTTTGACTATATTTATCTGAAATTTTTTGTCCAAATATTATTACTATTAATAAAACTGTAGTATTTGTTGGGTTCCAGCCAATTTCAACGATGGCAATTATAATGTGCAACACTTTGAATAGTTAGTGTGTGGTGTAAAAATAAAAGTTTGGTTGGTGCATTAAATTGCGTATCTATCTGCATTTCTTCAAAACATATTCGATGCCATAATGTTTTTTTGGTCAACAATGCCATAATGTTTGAATTTTATATAGACACATGTGTACTTTCATTGCTTTCGATAAATTGAGGAAACAGAAAACAAATTAAGGAAATAAAAAAAGGGAAAAGCAAGAAAAATAAATATATAGTGAAAGAAAAAAAATAGAAAGTGTGAATAAATCCATGGGAAAAATACATTTGGGTAGATATTGTCTCTATTATTTCATAATATTGTCATCTTGCAATATTTGGATAGGAGTGAGTTTCACAGGAAACAATACATTGTATATTTCAAGGGTTTCAAGAGAGGAAAAAAGCAATTGTAGTTGTTCTTGATCTTTAATATAGTGAAAATTTTTACAAATTTCGACCCGTGGTTTTTCCCTTGGTATTGGAGGGTTTTCCACGTTAAATATTGGTGTCATTTATTTCAGTATCTTTTTTTATCAAAATTTATTTCAGTATATTGTGTGTGTGTGTGTGTGTGTGTGTGTGTGTTTGGAATATTTTTCATGTGTGTTCATCCAAACTTGTTTCCGCACAAAGGTTTTGTTGGGGGAAATTATTTTTTGTCTTCATAACAACTGGCACTAGTTTTCTTAAAAATTGGTATAAGAGTTCGGTTATCGGGTTCTGAGGCTTGAGGCTTACTGGTCTCTTCCACCGTTTGATGAACATATGAAGCCAATCTTAATTCATGGGAAGGAAAAGATATTCTTTTCTGATGTTATCGGTAAACTCCTTTCGGAGGAGAAAAGACTGATTTAAAGAAATAGTTTCACACATGAAAACTCAGCATTGGTAGCTGTAAACTGGAAAATGAACTTAACAAAGAAAAACCTTGTATGTTGAAGGTGCGGGCATTTAGGGCACCTTAAAAGAAAATGCCTAAAAAAGGAGGAGCAAGTTAGGCAAATTATTGCTCCAAAGATAACGCAAATAGTGTTCCAAAGATAAAGGCATGGACATTCTCTGGTATGATATATACCAGAACAATGTAAAGAATCAGATATATAGATACCAAATTGAAAGAATCATAGTTTTGTCCAGGTATGATGATATATGCCAAATGAAGAGGTGAGACATCCCCTTTCTTGGGTGACAATGTAAAGAGTGAAAGATTAATCTCCAGCTAGATCGTGGTGAGAAGAGAGTAATGGTGATCATTTGTTATGTGAGATGTGAGTGTGATTGTAACTTTTAGAGTGAGAGAGTATTGTAGGAATAGGATAATACATATTGAGGCAGATTACAAATTATTGTTGTTAAGGTTTACTCACTCTCGACGATAGTGCTTGCCTTCACATTCATGTCCGTGAATTTAGACGACGTCGAATGTTAAGTATGACATGGATTAGTAAATGAATTCACAAATTAAAATAGGTTATTTGTGGTACAATGTACATAGTGTGAGATGGAGAGAGATTTGAGACAAATTAAGATCCCATCCCTATCTCTCTCAGGAATATGAAAGGATATATGTTGAGATTCCTGAAATATGAACAGTCAAACAGTACATACAAATCTTGTCTGTCCTATTGTTTTGGTTTTGTATGATCACATATGAGATGCCGTCATTATATATTATTCTCTTGTGAGTCAGATTTTCTTGGCTTCATTGTGATGCATGAATCATATGATAGGCATTTTCATGTGCTTAGATTAACCACAAAATCTTAGTTTACAACTTGACTTGCCGTGTTGTGATTTACTTATTGGATCCACATGCACTAAACTTTGTCACTTTTTTCAAGTGTTCTTTGGTGGATTGGAAGATTAAATTACTAGAACTCATTCATTATCATTTGGCTGCTAATATCTATGTTTGAATGTGTAATCATAGATCATCATATCATATCATATATAATAAAAGACGAAACGAAATATGACATATAGAATTAAATTATATAGCAACTTTAGGAACTTTAGAATTAGATACATATTTTAGTTTTAATGGTTTAAAATTATAACGAGCATGCTTGTATGGTCAATTATCTATGTCATTAGCTAGGTAATCTATAATAAACTCTGCACTTATATAATGAGACCATTTTAATTAACTATGAAATGATAAACGACGTAAATAAATATTTTAAAATATAAAGGACGGAAACCAAAAAGCAGTGAAAAATAAAGCACAAAAACTATATTTTAGTCTTTCTTTATTTTACGATATTTTACTTATTTTCTAATGTCGTGTGATCTATGAATTTAAAATTTTATGTCAAATCAAATTAAAGTTTTTTTATTTTATATTATTGCATTCAAATTAAATTAGTTTTCTCTTATGTTAATATTCTATTTTTTCAATTAACATGATTCTAAGATATATATATATATATATATATATATATATATATATATATATATATATATATATATATATATATATATATATATATATATATATATATATATTAACCTTTAAGCATCACTAAGTAATTTTCTATTTACTAAATTAATTTATATTATGTTCTTAGTAAGTATAAAAATAAGTATGTTTTTTTGTCTACTAGCTTAGATTAAATGACAAATAAACACCAACGTACACACACTACCACTGTTCACATTTGGGTTCAAAATCGGGAGTCGACATCTCCATGTCACTGAAATTGTCAATGCAAGCAACAGTGAGGGACAAGAGTGTTTTTGTATTTGGTTTATATTTTCTGTTAAAAATTATAAATATTATTTGATTAATAAAATTAATATTTGCAAAATACTCTTTCTCTCTCTCTTTCTGCATAGTTTTTTTATCGTACGTTCTATGTATTTTTGCAGAAATGCAGCATGTGCTAGCTATCATACCACACTAGGGCTCTCACCCGTGCTCTGCATGGGGTCTCATTATTTTCATAAAATACCATTACATATTTTTGCATTTTTCCCAAACTGATTTACATCTTTTTTTTTTTTATAAAAACTACAAAAATGTCATTACATATTTTTCTTTTTTTTCTTTTTGTGTAAATGATTTGCTTCATTTTCTATCAAAACTTCAATAATATCATTACTTCCTTTTGGTCTTTTTCCGGATATGACTGCCCTTATTATTTTATCAAAACTACAAAAGTGTAATTTGTCTTTTTCTCAAAATAATTGTCTTCATTTGTTATCAAAACTATAAAAATGTTATTACTTTTTTTTTATCTTTTACCGGATATGATTACCGTCATTTTTTTTATCAAAACTACAAAAATGTCATTACATACGTTTGTCTTTCCCCAAAATAATTGTCCAAACTTTTTATCAAAACCACAAAAATGCCGTTAGTTTTGTTTTTTTACTGGAAATGTTTCCCCTCAATTTGTTGTCAAAACTACAAAAATGTCATTAGATACGTTTGTCTTTTCCTCCAAAATAATACCCCTAATTTTTTTATCTAAACCGCGAAAATACCATTACTTTTTTTTTGTCTTTTACGGAATATAATTGTCCTCATTTTGTTGTCAAAACTATCAAAATGCCATTGTTTATTTTTGACTTTTTATAACTACGTATTTGTAGACGTATAATACGTATAGGTAAAAGTTGATTTGTACATGGATTCACTATCTAGTTTTATATAAGGGGGGTATTTTGTCACAAAATCTATGTCTGAGAATCTTTTTTGGATAAATGTCGGTTCCTGTGGGTTTATAATATAATTTTAATTTCTTATAAGTTATTATTTTTTGAAGATTTTATTATTATTTTAGAATATTAATTAACCTTTTTTTTTTACCAATATTCTTATTTATATATTAACATTTTTAAAAGTAAATAATTTGAGATGAAGAGAGTATTAAAGAAGTCAAATGTAGCCAACTAAAGACTGGTCCAGTTGGTATGTAAAATCAATTCCATTTTGGCTCAAATTATTTAAATTAATCTTGACCCAGTCATAAATGCTAATAAATAAATAAATCTTGATTAAGAAAATGTCAAAAAATGGCATGTGGTTCGCGATTCTTTAACATTTATAATATATAGTTGTGCTCCTACACACTACTCAACTCAGATGCACAAACTATACAAATTCAAGCTCCAAATAATGGCATCCTTTGGGAACACCATAGGTATAATATATATAGTAAATACTATATATATATATATATATATATATATATATATATATATATATATATATATATATATATATATATATAGTAAATATTGGTTGTTCATGTTTGTATTGAACAGTACTCATTGTTATTTGTTTAATGAATATATGCAGGTGATTTCTCATGGAATTGTATGAAAGATTTTGATTTCAATTCTACATGTTCTTTAAGGAGCAAAATAGACATCATTAATATACTTTTTGTCACTGTCTTCTATGCTTCTCTCCTTATCAGTTTAATCAGAAGAAATTCTGCAGATGTGAGTCACAGAAGAATCTGGATTTTTCCACTAATCTCAATCTGTTGTGGTCTTATTAGCATTACATTTTTCGCTATCGCCTTATGGAATCTCATAGCCAAAACTGATAACTCAAACCAGTTGAGTTGGTTAGCTTGTATTATCAGAGGAATCATTTGGATTTCTTTATCAGTTTCATTACTTGTTCAGAGAATCAAATGGATTACAATTTTAATCACCGTTTGGTGGACAGTTTCCTGTTTAATGATTTCAGCTCTCAACATTGAAATTATAGTCAAAGATCATACAATTGAAACTTTTGATATCATAATATGGCTTGTACACTTGCTTCTTCTATTCTGTGCTTACAAAAATATTGGTTATTTGGTAACTCAAAGAGTCCTAGAAAGCAATCCAAATGAGGGGATTAGTCATCTGCGTTGGCGGTGGATACCCTAAAAAAGAGTCCCAGAAAGCCTATCAGAGCCACTGTTATCTCAGAAAGATGAAATAAAACAAACAGGACTAAGCCAAGCTAGCTTTCTCAACAAGTTGATTTTCTCTTGGGTTAACTCTTTACTCAGGTTGGGTTACTCAAAGCCACTAGCTTTAGAAGACATTCCTTCCCTTGTTTCTGAAGATAAAGCAGAAACAGCTTATCAAAACTTCGCGTTCATGGGAATCGCGAGTAAGGGAGAGGACTAAGGACAATACTAAGAGGTTAGTTCTTTGGTCTGTAGTTAGAACTTACTTAAAAGAAAACATGTTAATAGCGTTTTACGCGTTAATTAAAACGATTTCTATTGTTGTTCAACCTCTACTACTTTTTGCTTTTGTAAACTACTCAAATAGCAGTGAGAAAGATCTTCAATATGGTTTTTCTATAGTTGGTTTTTTGATCCTAGCCAAACTAGGTGAGTCTTTGTCTCAGAGACATTGGTTTTTAACTCAAGGAGGTCAGGAATGAAAATGAGATCAGCTTTAATGGTAGCAGTTTATGAAAAGCAGTTAAAGCTATCAAGCTCAGCGAGGCGAAGACACTCTACCGGCGAAATCGTGAATTATATTGCGGTCGATGCTTACAGAATGGGAGAATTTCCTTGGTGGTTTCATATGACATGGGCTTCTGCTTTACAACTTGTTTTATCCATTGGTGTACTTTTTGGTGTTGTAGGTATTGGTGCTCTTCCTGGTTTAGTCCTCTTGTAATATGTGGACTTTTAAATGTACCATTTGCTAGAATCTTACAAAATTGTCAATCAAAGTTTATGATTGCACAAGATGAACGTCTTAGATCAACTTCAGAAATTCTTAATAGTATGAAGATCATTAAGTTACAGTCTTGGGAAGAAAAATTCAAGGACTTAGTTGAGTCGTTACGCAGTAAAGAGTTTATATGGTTATCTAAGGCACAGATTTTGAAAGCTACTTCATCATTTCTTTATTGGATGGCTCCTACAGTTGTTTCTGCTGTTGTTTTCCTAGGATGTGCTGTTTTTAACAGTGCTCCATTGAATGCTGGAACTATTTTTACAGTTCTTGCAACACTGAGGAATATGGGAGAACCTGTTAGAATGATCCCTGAGGCTTTATCTATTATGATTCAAGTTAAAGTTTCCTTTGATCGTCTCAATGTTTTTTTGCTGGATGAAGAATTAGACCATAATGATAATGGAAAAAACATGAAGCAATGTTCAGCTAATAATGCTGTGGAAATTCAAGGTGGGAACTTCATTTGGGATCAGGAATCTGTGTCTCCAACTTTAATAGATGTGAATTTAGAAATCAAATGGGGACAGAAAATAGCTGTTTGTGGCCCTGTTGGTGCTGGAAAATCATCTATTTTGTATGCTATACTTGGAGAGATTCCCAAGATTTCAGGAACTGTAAGTTATTAACTTGACGAATTTTGTTCTTTTGTTAACTTCTAAAATGCAGTTTTAGGTTCGTCGAATAACTGACGTATCTAGTCTATAATATAAATCAGATACATCGGTTATTCAATGAACTTAAAACTGTATTTTTCTCTATAAATGGGACCAGAGGTAGTATAATCAAACAGGCTATTAGTATCTCACCTTTATGGAAAACAGGTTAATGTAGGTGGAAGGCTAGCCTATGTGTCTCAAAGTTCATGGATACAAAGCGGAACGGTTCGAGATAATATACTCTTTGGCAAGCCAATGGAGAAAGAAAGATATGAGAATGCCATTAAAGTTTGTGCATTGGATAAGGATATCAATGATTTTAGCCATGGTGATCTAACAGAAATAGGTCAGAGAGGTATTAACATGAGTGGAGGACAAAAGCAGAGGATTCAACTCGCTCGAGCCGTCTACAATGATGCTGATGTCTATCTCCTGGACGATCCTTTTAGCGCTGTCGATGCACACACTGCTGCTATTCTTTTCAATGTAAGAATATACTCCATCCGTTACAGAATATAAGCAAAAACTGGTCAACGAATGTTGATGTTTATATTTTGGATTAGATACATTAACTTTCGTTAACCAGTTTTTGCTTATATTCGGTAACAGAGGGAGTATGATTTTTTTTATCATAACAACCCACTCATCAACAATTCATAACAACCATGTAACTACTCCTAACTGAACTGCTTAACTGCTTAACAGTAACCATTAACTGCCTAACCACTTTGGTGTATCAAACTAACTGCATCAACAATATTACAGGACTGTGTCATGACAGCTCTGAGAGAGAAAACAGTCATTCTAGTGACACATCAAGTGGAATTTCTATCAGAAGTTGATACAATATTGGTATAGTATCTCAGTTGAATTGAATTGAATGTGTTATAAATTTCATTTTAACATAAATTAACATTACTTCAAATTCTAGGTAATGGAAGGTGGAAAAGTTATTCAATCAGGTAGTTATGAGAATCTCCTAACAGCTGGGACAGCCTTTGAACAACTTGTTAATGCTCATAAAGACACAATCACAGAGTTAAATCAAGATAATGAAAATAAACAAGGTTCTGAAAATGAGGTTTTAGCTCAATCACAAAGCTTTTTCAAAAATCAAAGTGAAGGAGAGATTTCAAGTAAGGGTGTACAACTAACAGAAGATGAAGAAACAGGAATTGGGAATGTTGGTTGGAAACCATTTTTGGATTATATTTCTTTTTCAAAGGGGACATTGATGCTGTGTTTGGTCATGTTAGCACAATCTGCTTTTATAGGTTTTCAAACTGGATCAACATTTTGGCTAGCTACAGCCATTGAAATTCCGAAAGTAACTAGCAGCACCTTGATTGGAGTTTACTCATTAATTTCTTTTGCTAGTGCTGGTTTTGTATATCTAAGGTCTTACTTGACTGCACTTCTTGGATTGAAAGCTTCAACAGCCTTCTTCTCAAGTTTCACCAGTGCTATATTCAATGCTCCTATGTTGTTCTTTGACTCAACTCCTGTAGGCAGGATTTTAACCCGAGTAAGATTTCAACCTTGGTTTTGTTTGGTGCGTCCCATCCGCTAGTGGATAACAGATGAGACTAGCCTATTTGACTAGTGGGTTACGAGTACAGGTGTTTGGTAAGCACTAGCGTTTAGCGTTTTTTGAAACACTGCTTCAAGCAGCGTTTTAGCGGATAGCGTACAACGTCTCACTTTTTTGGCATTTTACCTTATTATTTTTCTTAAATTACTTATCTTTCCTCCTTAAACATTTTTTCATCATTAAATAATTTAATCATTAACTAAATATTCTTTTATGTCATTTTACATTTATCTGCTGCTGTTTTAACAGCTAGTTTTACCAAACACATAATTTACTGCTATCCGTTAGCTCATCCGCTATCCACTATTTACCCATTCGCTATCCACTAGCTTATCCGCTATCCGCTACTTTTTACCAAACAGAGCCATTGTGTTTATTCATTCTACTTAGTCACCTTTGATACTCAGCTAAATATCTTCTTCTTGCTTGCAGGCTTCATCAGATTTGAGTATTTTGGACTTTGATATACCTTATTCAATCACATTTGTAGCTTCTGTAGGAATTGAAATTCTGGTTATAATTGGTATAATGGTTTCAGTCACATGGCAAGTTCTTCTTGTCGCGATTCCCGCAATGGTGGCGTCAGTATTTACTCAGGTTTGTTAAATTTCTCATTTTGTCAATGGTTAGAATCATATTCATTGAGCTAGCAGCTAGCAACTTAACTTCATTATTTTTCCTTAAAGTTATATTATCAAGCCTCTGCAAGGGAACTAATAAGAATCAATGGAACCACCAAAGCTCCAGTTATGAATTTTGCAGCTGAGACATCACTTGGAGTGGTTACTGTAAGAGCATTCAACATGGTAGACAGATTTTTCCAAAATTACTTAAAACTTGTGGACACAGATGCCTCACTCTTCTTCCATTCTAATGTGACCATTGAATGGGTAGTTTTAAGGATTGAAGCACTTCAAAATTTGACAGTCGTCACTGCAGCTTTGTTTCTTATTCTACTTCCTCAGGGATATGTGTCCCCAGGTAATAACATCTACAAAGCACCGACAAGACACAGACACCGAATACAACACTGACATAGACACCGGCGATAATACTTTGATAGAAAAGGAGTAATTGAAGTGTCGGTTTTGGTGTCTGACACGACATTAAAGGTGGTCAGACGCCAAACACATAGTGTTTGTACTACATAGAATGATATTACATGACAATATTACATTACATAAAAAGTGGTAAGATTTTGCTCGTATATACTAATAAGTCATGACAAGACACAAACACTAGATACAACACAGACACGTAGAAACTGATGATAATTTGATAAAATAGAAGTTATTGAAGTATCTGTATTGGTATTTGACACAACACGTGTGGAACACCGAGCATGTCTTCAATCTGAAGTGTCGGTATTACATAGAATAATATTGCATAACATTACATAAAAGGTGGTAAGATTTTGCTCCTCTTTGTGCAGGCCTTGTGGGACTGTCTCTTTCTTATGCTTTTACCTTAACAGGAGCCCAAATATTTTGGACTAGATGGTTTTCAAACTTATCAAACTATATAATATCTGTTGAAAGAATCAAGCAATTCATTCACATACCAGCAGAGCCACCAGCTATCGTGGAGGATAACCGCCCTCCGTTTTCGTGGCCTTTCAAGGGTAGGATTGATCTTCAAAGCTTAGACATTAAGTATCGTCCTAATGCTCCATTAGTCCTTAAGAGAATAACTTGCACATTTCAAGAAGGGAGCAGGGTAGGAGTTGTTGGAAGGACTGGAAGTGGAAAAAGTACACTTATTAGTGCTTTGTTTCGCTTAGTTGAGCCTTCAGCAGGTGATATTCTTATTGATGGGATTAACATTTGCTCTATTGGGTTGAAGGATTTGAGAATGAAGCTAAGTATTATCCCTCAAGAACCAACTCTTTTCAAAGGTAGCATTAGGACAAATCTGGATCCTCTAGGCCTGTATTCAGATGATGAAATATGGAAGGTGAATGAACTAGCTGTTTTTTATTTTACACTAGTATTTTACCCGTGCATCTGCACTGGTGACACTGTATTTGTCATATTTGTTATGAAATTATAAATACGTTGAATGTTGCATGTTGCAGTTTGATAAGATTTGATTTGTATACATAGGCTTTAGAGAAATGTCAGCTTAAGGAAACAATCAGCAGACTACCAAGTCTCTTGGACTCTTCAGGTTAGTTAACTAAACCAACTTGTTATAAACATCACTTTATTAGTTCGCCCAGGACATCCAAAATCTCAGGACCGGTACTATACATTTACAGTGAGTGATGAAGGTGGAAATTGGAGCCTAGGACAGCGGCAACTGTTCTGTCTTGGAAGAGTTCTACTTAAAAGGAACAGAATTCTTGTTCTGGATGAAGCTACAGCGTCCATTGATTCAGCCACTGATGTCATTCTACAACGAGTAATTAGACAAGAATTTGCAGAATGCACAGTTATAACCGTAGCTCACAGAGTTCCAACTGTAATAGACAGTGACATGGTCATGGTTCTATCTTATGGTACATTAATTAATTACTTTTTTCTTTTCTTTAATATACTGATATACTGATAATTCTCCTTTCTAGTTCTATCTTTTGCCTCACAATTTTTGGTTGGTTTTTAAAGGGAAATTGGTGGAATATGATGAGCCTTCAAAGCTAATGGATACCAACTCCTCATTCTCTAAGCTGGTAGCTGAATATTGGTCTAGCTGCAGGAAGAATTCCTTCTCAAATTGAAGGAAAACAGTTCACATCCAAGTAGTTATGAGCCCCCAAAAGAATCACAGGAGAAATCTGATTCCTTGGAACTTATATATATATATTACAGTATAGTTTAATTTAGTGTCCCTCCTATTTTTTTTTTATCTGCAACCCATAATCTATTTCTATATGATAATAACTATAATAAACCCAAATAACCAGTTGTGTTGTGAGATGCCACCTCAGCAATTTGAATCTGTATTATTTAGCTACATAAGCAAATTGTCCACAATTCTTATATGATGTAATTGCCATGAAAGATAGATATCCACAATTTATATTTACTTCATTTCAATGGTTGTCTTCTGAGATTTAGTTTAAATCATTCAATTATAATTTCTTTCTTGGATGATTGAGCATTAAGTATCCAATAAGATGTTCATCTCTTTTATGTTTCTAGCCATTGTAGCTATGACTATGATGCCACACTTTACAAAGTGGAGAGTTGATTACATTGTCCTTCAACTCTCCACTGGGAGTTTTTTTTTTTTTTTTTGACAAAAGAAACTTATTAATTCCGAAATGAAATACATATAGAAACATCGTAATAATCTTGAGGACTAGCTGATCTCCCTGCAAGGGAATGAATAACTTTGTTAGCACTCCTCTTAGCAAACTAAACATGAGAGTTGTTATGATTAAAGAAAGAAAACAAATTCTTACAATTTTTGACAAAAAACCCAAATTCGGAGATGATGTTGTTGGAGTTGAACGCATCAACAACACATTTGGCATCAAGCTCAAAAATTACATCCTTATACCCAAGCTACTAGGAGTTAGTTATCATAGATTCTATGATACCATGATATGCATTTTTCATCGTTGAAGTCAATATTTAACACACTCAAACGATGTCGTTCGAACGAGTTCGAAGTTCGAACACGGTCATGCGAACAGGTTCGCATGACCTCACTCGAACAGGTGAAAAACGCCCAAAGAGAGTGTGAAGTCAAGATTTAACACACACGAACGATGTCATTCGAACCTGTTCGAAGGCCCGTGTTCGAACAGGTGAAATTTCGTGAAAAAAAAGAGGTTTTGGCTGATCTTTTGGTCTTTTCACACCCTTATGGGGTGTGTTTTGAGTAGGAGGGGGTGTGGGAAAAGCAAGAGTCAACCATTAAGCTGCACTATTTGAAGGCCCATGAGAATAGTCAGACACCATCTCTCACACACCAACCGGCTGCATTAACTCCTCTCCCCGACACAACATCTTGTTTTCTTTTTGGTTGTTACTTTTACCACACCCCCTCCTACTCCAAACACACCCCCTCACCCTACACATTTACCAAACTAACCCCACTTACAATTCTATTTCCTCTCTATCCCTCTCCCTCTTCTTCTCCAACACCCAAAAACACTCCTCTCCAACACCAAAACCTCCCTCTCTCACTCCAAAACCCACCCATCCTCACCTTCATCATTCACTCCCATTCAACTACCCATCATCGGCAACTAGCTCAAGGTAATAACCCTACCAAACATTTTTCATTTTGGTTCTGCTTTTGAGTTTTTTACGCCATTTTTTTTCTCGCAAACGCGCGCGCTTCGAATAGCAGGTCGTTCAAACATGTTCGCATGAACGTGTTCGAACTAGTGTTACCGGGTGTGAATTTGATTTGTTCGAATGAACCTCATTCGAACATGTTCGCATTTAGGCCTTTCGAGCAGCGTATGACAAAGAATCGATAAGTTGCGGCTTCTTGCGTTTTTTTTGGTTTAATGGATGAAAATGAGGGTGCATCTCGAGCAGATTGAGTTGTCAATCGTAGAAGCCGAGATGTCAATCGTCGATTGACATCTCAACCGACGTTGTTGAATCCCAAGACTTTACTAGTTCCTTCCAAACCGATACTGTAAGAATGAATTACGTGTTTTAATTTTAGCTAACTATTCAAATTATGTAATCGACACATGGTAATTGAATTTCGCTTATTTCCTACTCGTGAGGAGCTCACGACTTGGAGTGCGTGCGGTTGGAAATCTCTTGGGATGGTGATTGTTATAGGAAGATCCGACACCGGACGGCGATCGTGTAAACAATACCGCATGTTGATTTGTGATAAAGCCGATCATATAAGACAAATGTCGAGGAAGGCACAAACACTAGAAAATGTTGTTGTCCTTCGCATCGAAAGGGAAATTTATTAAGAAGCTTGAAGGATGGATTTTGAGGGTTATGAATGGAACTCATAACCACGGGATGGTTACTTATCATGATGGACGTCCGTGTACATTGGTAGGTTAACTTCGAAGAGAGAAGGAACTAGTGGCTAGAATGACTAGGAATCATACTCGCCTAAATTGATCCTTAATGAGTCAAAATTGATGAAGCTCGATGATAACTATACGGTTGTGAAACAAATATACAACCGCTGCGTCAAAGGCAACGGCCGGCTATGCGTGAGGGTAGGATCGAGCTCCAACAACTCATGTTTTATTTGCAACGCGATAATTATGTCTACCGGACTCGACTTGCGAGATTTTAACTACGGTTGTGAAAGACATCTTTTGGGCCCATCCTCGATTCTATTGAGCTTCTCAACACCTTCCCAATTGTTTTGTTGATTGATTCCACATATAAAACCAACCTATGCAGTATCCGCTGGTCGAGATCGCTGTGTGACCTCAACCGAGAAGACTTACTCACTGCATTTGCTTATGTCAATCGGGGAGAGGATGGATAACTTTGCATGGGTTCTTGAGAAATTGAGGGGTTTATTTAGGAAACAGGATGAACTTCCGCAAGTCATACTTACTTCGACAGAGACACGTATGATGAATGCTCTGGCAGCAATATTTCCAACATCTGCAAACTTGTTGTGCCAATTTCACATTAAGAAAAATGTGAGGCCAAAGCAAGACTCATTGTGAAAGACCAAGTCGTTGTTAATGACATTATGGGTGCATTTCTATCTGTTGTCCATGCGAAGACTACTAAGAGTATGATTATGAGTTGGGTCTGCTTTAACGACTTGCGCGCCTTATCCCGCCATACAAGATGTCAAGACCACCGCTGGACCCCTTCAAGGAAAAGTTTATTGATGCATGGATAAATAAGCATATGCACCTTGGCAACACTACCACCAACAGAGTTGAGTCTGCACACTCTCACTTGAACCAGCTCCTGTTCTTACACCGAATCCTATTGTTACAGATGCTGCTGTTATGGATGTATTTAATACATACATAATAGGGATGCCGACATACATGCGTCCCTATGTTGAAAAACTTGTTAACGTGGTTGGTGATGGTAATCG
Source organism: Oxytropis ochrocephala (assembly GCA_020916435.1). Lineage (NCBI taxonomy): Eukaryota > Viridiplantae > Streptophyta > Magnoliopsida > Fabales > Fabaceae > Oxytropis > Oxytropis ochrocephala. The sequence continues at coordinate 121,142,750 of CM037088.1, forward strand.
TGGATTCCTGTGTATTGCGCAAAGATTTCTTGAAGAAGGCGAGGAGGCTTGACAATCTGTAACACCCCCTTTCTAGACAACCGTTAATCACTGTATTCTATCAGAGTTTTTAAATTTAAAATCACGAAAGGGAATGTCGCATTCCAACGCTTATAAAAACAATCACCATAGTAGTTAAAATCATAAGAAGTTTATAAAATATTAAAATGATACGCAAAGACATAGTTTAGGGTCGCCCTCAAACACCTGCTTTAGTTTACAAGATCAAATAAAGGACGCTTTCCAACACAAATGGAAGAATTACTAGTTTTTAACAAATCACTTAATACATCACCAATAAATGTCTAAAGCATCAAATAATAACAATAAAAGACGACTACGCCTCCCCGTGCTACATATCGTAGCCGAGACACGACTACTAGTAGCGGCATAAGGATGCCCTCACTCGCGAGTACTGCAGCTGCTGCCACATAAGAGCAACATTCCAAGCGTAATGGGTGAGTCTTTCATATACAAATAATAATAGTTAGGATAGGCATTATATATCGGCAAGGCAACAAATACTACAATCACCACACCACATCATCAACACATCATCACTAAGTTCATTAACATATGTATGAGTGTATGCATGTATGCAACATGCATGAGGATCCTTCATCACCACTATTTGCCTTGAGGGCACTCATCGCTTTGGACCGAGTCCCACGTCGCTTGGCCAAGCCTACACATCTTTTATGCATATGCATCATGAGTCTCTATGTCAATGCACCACAAATATATTAGGCTCACCATTTCTTTTAATTATTTATTCACCTCCATCTCACCAACAAAATTAGCCTCGAGGGCTCTCATCACTTCTTGGACCAAGTCCCACTTCGCTTTCACACTCCGCTTAATTACAACTTAATTTATACTCTTACGCTAGTATTTTAGCTCACAATCACTTCACAACACAAGAATTGCACTAACTAACACCCTAGTGGACCATAAGACACCTAGGAACCATACTAGCGCCACTGGGCGCCACTGGCAGCCACTTCGCGCCCCACCGCAACCCACTCACACATCCCCATGCATGCACCACCACCAACCTGCACAACAAATCCAAGGCGTATAAGTACGTAACGGGGTATAGGTAAATTGTTTTCCAAGTTCTAACTTTTCTCCCGGATTGCTTTGCTTTTATCCTCCTTATTCATCATACCTTTCTTTCTAATACTTTACCCAATTAAATTATTTGGTTCTCGATAACTTTAGCACAATGAAAGCAAAGATATGTTAAACTATATCCCTTTTTTTTTTTTATTATACGTCTCAAGTACAAACCAACTTAATAAGTGGTTAACTTTGCTAGTTAAAATTGTCTAACTTTAAAGGGGCACTATATATGTTTAATAGATGCTCTGGTGGGTTAAAACTACACCAATTCCTTTCTCACAGCAACCAACATGCCCTTTAGTTTCTTTCTCCTTTTCTACAACACGAACCAATAACAGTAGCTTAAATTCAAAAAAAGACTACCCTTTCAATTTACTGGAAAATTCACAGAAACGTGTAACCATGTGCTGTTTATCACCTAAGTTACATGGAAAACAAGGAACAACTAAACTTCAAAAACACCAATTGTGATAAAGGTACTCACAAACAATTCACATACACAATTCAATTCCATATACACATCCAAATAAGAAGAACTCATAACAATTTCAATTAGGCATTAAACACAACAACAAGAATGGTTTCACAGATACAGACACGCATTCAACACTCTCAACACCTAGCCTACATACAACACAAATCCTAATGATTATTATAGGTATTGAAAGAATCCCCATACCTTGCAAAATTGAAGAATTCAAATCACCAAAGAATCGAACCACCACACGCGCACGCTCCTCCTTCCTCTCCTTCAAAGACTGTGGATTCTCTCTGCTCTTGAAAGCGTGCGGAGGAGCGTAAACAACAAGGGGAAAATTGGAATCACGCTCGAATTCACAAGGAAGAAGAATGGAGAAAAAGGAAGAGATTCAGGCGTTACCTTGAAGCTTGAGGAGAAGAAATCGCCTCCAAGGAAAACACCACGGCGGCGTCTTCTTCTTCCTTCCTTCTAGAACCGAACGCTACAACTTCAGGGGAAGAGGAAAACAACAACGATGGAGGGTGAAAAATTGAAGGTTACCGCGTGAATAGGGAGGAAAAAGGAAGAGAAGGATTGAAAATCGTTACCTATTGAAGAGCTTGAGAAGAAGAATTCTTCTTTCTCCTTCCTTGCTTCAAGCGCGCGCTCTCACGCTCTCCCTCTCTCTCGATGCGTCACGCTTCGCGTTTGATGGATGAACGAGACCCATCGTAGGGTTTTGGGTTATTAGTGATGGGCCCGGGTCACTTAATGGCTTGGGCCCTAATTGCACCCCTTTAGTTACTCAATAGACCCTCTGCAATAAAATTAATTCCAACATTATTACTCAATTTAAATAACATCAGAATCCTCAAATAACTTAATTAAATAAATAATTAAATTATTTTAGTATGCTTACAACTCTCCCCACTTAAAGAATTTCGTCCTCGAAATTACCCGAGAGTCAAACAACTCCGGATAGCTTCTTTCATCTTACTCTCCAATTCCCAAGTCGCACTCTCGCCAACGGCTCCCAACCAAACTACTTTCACTAGCTTGATCTCCTTCCCCGCAACACCTTCACTTCACTTGCCTTCAATTCTAACCGCATAGTTTCCATCGTGAGGTTCTCCTCACCTCCACATTGTCCATCCGAATTACGTGTGACGGCCTGGGGACATACTTCCTCACCGAGATACATGGAACACGCCATGCAGATTAGACAGACAGTGGTAAGGCCACCCGATAGGCAACTTTTCCAACCCATTCCGAGATCCGTATGGGCCAATGAAACGAGGGGTCAACTTCTTAGACTTCAGGGCACGACCCACACCTGTCACCGGAGTGACTCTCAAGAATACATGATCACCAGCTTGAAACTCTAGATCTTTCCTTCTCTTATCGTGATAACTCTTCTGCCTACTCTGCGAGGCTCTCATCTTCTCTTGAATCATCTTCACCTTCTCTGTGGTCTCACGCACAATCTCCGGGCCTAACACCACACTCTCTCCCGATTCATACCAACACAAGGGTGTTCTGCATCTCCTACCATACAATGCCTCGAAAGGCGCCATCCCAATACTCGCGTGAAAACTATTGTTATAGGTGAATTCAACCAATGGCAAATGAGAATCCCAAGAACCTCCTTGCTCAAGAACGCATGCTCTCAACAAATCCTCCAAAGGATCGAATAGTCCTCTCTCCGCTCGCCCATCCGTGCAGGGGTGATAAGCGTAACTCGCCTCTCAATTTAGAACCTAAGGCCTCCTGCAAGCTCCTCCAAAATTCGAAGTAAACCTAGGATCCCGATCGGACACGATACTCACAGGAACACCATGCGGCTTCACAATTGTCTTAACATAAATATCTGCCAACTTCGGAACTGGATAAGTCATATTAATCGGCAAAAAGTGAGCAGACTTTGTCAACCTATCAACAATCACCCATATAGCGTCAAATCCCTTTATCGTATTCGCAATCCAGCTTACAAAATCCATAGAGATACTATCCCACTTCCATTCTCGGTACATCCAATGGTCGCATCAACCCCGCCGGCCGATGCTCTACCTTAGATTTCTCGACACGCCAAACAAGCATATACAAATCACTACATCACGCTTCATGCCGTGCCACCAAAACAATTTCTTCAAGTCTTGATACATCTTTGTGGCTCCCGGATGAATGCTCAATTTACTTCGATGTCCCTCTTCCGCAATTGATTTCTTAATCTCTTCATCTTCGTGGATACAGATCCTTCCCAGATCTCAACACGCCTCGTGCATCTATCTCATAATCCTTACTCTCTAAATGATCAATCCCCACCGCCAATTCCACTAGTTTAATATCTTGCTTTTGAGCCTCCCGAATAACGCCTAGAAATTCATTATGGATCTTCAACATTCCCACCAGCACACTTTTAGGCGTTATTCTGCATCAAACTCAAATCCCAAACCGCTCAATCAATTCGAGCTCTTTCACCATCAACGCCGACACATGAAGTGGACTTCCACTCTCAGGCATCGGCTACAACATTAGCCTTCCCGGATGGTAATTCAAACTAAAGTCATAGTCTTTCAACAATTCTAACCACCTCCTTTGTCTCATATTCAATTCTTTCGATCAAACAAATATCGCAACCCCTTATGGTCACCGAACACTTCAAACTTAGAACCATACAAATAAGTGCCTCCATATCTTCAAAGCAAACACAATCGCCGCAAGCTCCAAATCGTGAGTAGGGTAGTTCTTCTCATGAATCCTCAATCTGTCCGGGCGCATAGGCTACTACCTTACCCTCTCGCATTAGCACACCTCCCAAACCCATCTTAGAAGCATCGCAGTATACCACAAACGGTTGATCTGGAACCGACAATACTAAGATAGGAGATGTCGTCAACCTCCTCTTCAACTCATTGAAGCTCTCTTCACACCGGGCATCCCACACAAAAGCTTTCCCCTTACATGTCAATTGAGTCAACGGAAGGGCTAGCTTAGAAAAACCCTCTATAAACCTCCTGTAGTAACCAAACAACCCCAAGAAACTTCTCGATCTCGGGCCACCGACTTCTGCTCTCCCACCGCAACACAGCATCCACCTTGGCTGGGTCTACAGCTATACCATCACCGGAGATCACATGCCCAAGGAAACTCACCTTATGCAACCAAAATTCACACTTTGACAATTTCGCATAAAGCTTCTTTTCTCTTAGCACCTCTAGCACTAACCTCAAGTGTTCCGCGTGCTCTTCTTCCGTCTTGGAATAAATTAAAATGTCGTCTATAAATACCACCACAAAACGATCCAAGTGACTATGGAAAGTACGGCTCATGTACTCCATAAACACTCGGTGCGTTAGTAACACCGAAAGGCATCACAATATATTCATAGTGCCCATATCTAGTTCTCAAAGTCGTCTTCCGAACGCCATCATCTCTCACCTTGATTTGGTGGTAACCCGACCTCAAGTCGATCTTCACGAACACTTTAGCACCCACTACCCGATCCATCAGTCATCAATCCTCGGGAGCGGATACTTGTTCTTGATTGTCACCTTGTTCAACCGCTCTATAGTCTACGCAAAGTCTCATACTCCCATCCTTCTTCTTCACTAACAACACAGTGTGCTCCTGCTGGCGACACACTAGGCCTTATGAACTTCTTCTCAAGTAACTCTTCTAGTCTGCTTCTTCAACTCGGATAATTCAGACGCCGACATCCTGGTGACGGTGCCATAGACACAAAGCCGACTCCGCACAAGATCAATAGCGAATTCAACCTCCTCTCCGGCTGAACACTCGGAATCTCATCAGGGAATACCTCCGGAAACTCGCATACTACCTTCAACCCTTCAATGATATCTTGACTCTCAACAGATAGAGACGCCATCAAGGCAAATAGATGAACTTCCTCCTTCATTAATCTACGCAATTGACCAAAGAGCAAAGAAAGCAGATTCTTCCTCCTCGTGGCGAGGAAACTCACCGATCTATCGAAACAATTGATATGTACATGGTTATCAACTAACCACCCATACCAAGGATCACATCTAATCCTCCAAAGGTAAACAAATAAGGTCTACAATAAAATCCTCGCCAAGACCGACAGAGGACACTTAGCACACACTAGGGAGGTAGTTACCAACCCTTAGCCGAGTATCAATAACCATCTCCTCATCATGGCGCATAAATCAAGATTTAATTTCTCAAAGACACAATGAAGCAATGAAAGAATGAGTGGCACTGTATCTACTATAGCAATCAAAGGAGTATCAAAATAAGACAAGTACCTCGAATCTCGTTAGCATTCTCGGTCCTCGCTAGAGCAAACACCTTCCCTTTAGCTCTCTCTCTCTTGGCTTAGGACAGCTTAGCACTTATATGTCCCGCTTCATCACAATTAAAACAAATGACCCCTTTCTTTTCACAGCTTAGTAGCCATGTGGCCTTTCTTACCACACTTGAAACAAAGTGGCCTCGTGACACTCACTACTCTTATGACCGTGCTTCTTACAAGTAAAACACACCATACCCAAGAGGCACCTCCCCACTTGAACTCTTACCAAAGACTGGTTTCCACTTGCTCTTACCTCCAAAGAACATCATAGGGTTTTCCTCTAAACCGATTATTTCTCTTCTCCTTCACACGACCTTGTATGCAGCAGAGCTATCCTCCTCAAAGATTCTACACTTATCAACCAAATTTAGCAAAATCCCTAATCTCCCGATATCCAATCGCTTTCTTTGTCCCGCGCAGACCACTCTCAAACTTGACGCACTTGGAAAATTCAGAGTCGGCTTCATTGGCATAGTAAGGACAAAATTTGGCCAACTCCTCAAATTTGGCGGCATACTCAAATCATTGCCTTATTTCCTGTTTGACCTCCAGAACTCCACTTCCTTCTTAGCTCGCACATCCTCGTGGTAATACTTTCGCTTGAACTCTCTCGTGAAAACCTCCCAAGTAACTTCCTCACCAAAGACCTCCCAACCTTCGTGACACTCCCAACCACTGGGCCGCCGCCTTCCTCTCCCAAAGATATATGGGTCCCCAACTTCACTTTCTCAAAGAAGCAGCACTCCATGACCCTAAGATCCGCTCTATCTCCTTTAACTGTGCCAAGGCCCCATCTGGGTCATACCGACCCTTGAAGGTGGGTGGGTTTTCCTCTCAAACGTCGCTAAGTTACGAGCATTCACAAAGAAGACAAAGATTTTGATTCCCAACACTGGGCTATGGCTTGCAAGGCAAAGCAGCCAACGCAAAGATCATCGCTGCGTCTTGCCATCGAATCGAACTTCTACACAAAGGAACACAATTAGCTACAACAGATATAACACTTAGACACTTGGTCTGACAGACCAACTTCACTCGATACCACTAATGTAACACCCTTTCTAGACAACCGTTAATCAATCAGATTCTATCGTAGTTTTTAAATTTAAAATCACGAAAGGGAATGTCGCATTCCAACGCTTATAAAAACAATCACTCATAGTTAAAATCATAAGAAGTTTATAAAATATTAAAATGATACGCAAAGACATAGTTTAGGGTCTGCCCTCAAACACCAAGCTTTAGTTTACAAGATCAAAATAAAGGACGCTTTCCAACACAAATGAAGAATTACTAGTTTTTAACAAATCACTTAATACATCACCAATAAATGTCTAAAGCATCAAATAATAACAATAAAAGACGACTACGCCTCCCCGTGCTACATATCGTAGCCGAGACACGACTACTAGTAGCAGCATAAGGATGCCCTCACTGCATGAAGTACCGCAGCTGCTGCCACATAAGAGCAACATTCCAAGCGTAATGGGTGAGTCTTTCATATACAAATAATAATAGTTAGGATAGGCATTATATATCGGCAAGGCAACAAATACTACAATCACCACCACCATCATCAACACATCATCACTAAGTTCATTAACATATGTATGAGTGTATGCATGTATGCAACATGCATGAGGATCCTTCATCACCACTATTTGCCTTGAGGGCACTCATCGCTTTGGACCGAGTCCCACGCCGCTTTGGCCAAGCCTACACATCGCTTTATGCATATGCATCATGAGTCTCTATGTCAATGCACCACAAATATATTAGGCTCACCATTTCTTTTAATTATTTATTCACCTCCATCTCACCAACAAAATTAGCCTTGAGGGCTCTCATCACTTCTTGGACCGAAGTCCCACTTCGCTTTCACACTCCGCTTAATTACAACTTAATTTATACTCTTACGCTAGTATTTTAGCTCACAATCACTTCACAACACAAGAATTGCACCAACTAACACCCTAGGGACCATAAGACACCTAGGAACCATACTAGGCGCCACTTGGCGCCACGGGGCAGCCACTTCGGCGCCCCACCGCAACCCACTCACACATCCCCATGCACCACCAGCTCAACCGGTACAACAAATCCAAGGCAGATAAGTACGTAACGGGGTATAGGTAAATTGTTTTCCAAGTTCTAACTTTTCTCCTGGATTGCTGCTTTTATCCTCCTTATTCATCATACCTTTCTTTCTAATACTTTACCCAATTAAATTATTTGGTTCTGATAACTTTAGCACAATGAAAGCAAAGATATGTTAAACTATATCCCTTTTTTTTTTTTATACGTGTCTCAAGTACAAACCAACTTAATAAGTGGTTAACTTTGCTAGTTAAAATTGTCTAACTTTAAAGGGGCACTATATATGTTTAATAGATGCTCTGGTGGGTTAAAACTACACCAATTCCTTTCTCACAGCAACCAACATGCCCTTTAGTTTCTTTCTCCTTTTCTACAACACGAACCAATAACAGTAGCTTAAATTCAAAAAAAGACTACCCTTTCAATTTACTGGAAAATTCACAGAAACGTGTAACCATGTGCTGTTTATCACCTAAGTTACATGGAAAACAGCAACAACTAAACTTCAAAAACACCAATTGTGATAAAGGTACTCACAAACAATTCACATACACAATTCAATTCCATATACACATCCAGTCAGCAGCAACTCATAACAATTTCAATTAGGCATTAAACACAACAACAAGAATGGTTTCACAGATACAGACACGCATTCAACACTCTCAACACCTAGCCTACATACAACACAAATCCTAATGATTATTATAGGTATTGAAAGAATCCCCATACCTTGCAAAATTGAAGAATTCAAATCACCAAAGAATCGAACCACCACACGCACGCTCCTCCTTCCTCTCCTTCAAAGACTGTGGATTCTCTCTGTTTCGAGCGCATGCGGAGGAGCGAGAAACAAAGAAGGGGAAAATTGGAATCACGCTTACGAATTCACAAGGAAGAAGAATGGAGAAAAAGGAAGAGATTCAAATTACATACCTTGAAGCTTGAGGAGAAGAAATCGCCTCCAAGGAAAACACCACGAAGCAGCGTCTTCTTCCCTCCTTCTAGAACCGAACGCTACAACTTCAGGGGAAGAGGGAAAACAACAACGATGGAGGGTGAGAAATTGAAGGTTACCGCGTGAATAGGGAGGAAAAAGGAAGAGAAGGGATTGAAAATCGTTACCTATTGGAAGAGCTTGAGAAGAAGAATTCTTCTTTTCTCCTTCCTTGCTTGCGTCGCCGCTCTCACGTTCTCCCTCTCTGATGCGTTCGCTGCTTCGCGTTTGGATGGATGAATGAGACCCATCGTAGGGTTTTGGGTTATTAGTGATGGGCCTGGGTCACTTAATGGCTTAGGCCCTAATTGCACCCCTTTAGTTACTCAGCTAGACCCCCTCTGCAATAAAATTAATTCCAACATTATTACTCAATTTAAATAAATCTCAGTAATCCTCAAATAACTTAATTAAATAAATAATTAAATTATTTTAGTATGCTACACAATCGATCGAATCGATCGATGGAGGAGCTTAACCAATACAATGACTTCTACACTGATCGTATGGTGGTATTGGTAAGGTCACATTTTTGATGAAGTCGTTGTTGAGGGCACATCATGGGAACAATGTTGAAGATAATTGGATGACTATACCGGAAATGGGTATCCGATCGCGAATAAGTACAAAGTTGTCCCGAGTTGTTGGTCACCTAATTGTTGTTACACAATTTTTCCTTCAATGTTGCGCCATTCGTATGTCCGATAGCTTCAACATCCTTTTCGCATTTCGAACACAAACACTTTGTGCAGTAACGTGTCTTCTATTTAGATTCGGTGTAGTCATTCCAAAACATTACATAACATTATGTTTTTTGTTGTCTTTTGAAGATCTTTATGAAGCCCGAAGTCCAATGCCCTCACGGATTTGATGTGGATGACTAATAGGGCACCCATAGCAGCGGTCGGGACTCGCTTTTATTAGCCGAATGCAAAAGTGGAAGTGTTTGCTCATACAATCACAACCCCATCCCCTTCCTTGTGTAGATTTAAGTAAAGATAACGATGGTAGTCAATGTTAAATTAGATTTATACTTTTGGTACACGCGCTGTATATGAATATTGGTAGGCAATTTTGAAATCAAAAATCAGAGCTGCTTTAAATCGAAATCACCACAACCGTGTTTCGCTTTATTAAGTTTCGTTTCGCATAACAATAGTTCGAATGATACCATTCGAACGCCTGCTCGAACGCAACCCTTCGAACAGTTCGAATAAAGCCAATCGAGGCAACCAAAACACACCTCACACCATCGGTTGGCAATATTCCTTTACACGCATTGAGGTCGTTCGAACAGTTCAACGATGTCGCTCGAACATCATAAATTCCTTAACACGGACAAGGTCGTTCAACTCGTTTCGCACAACGCCGTTCGAATAAATACTTAAACCACGCAACACGAGCTGCGTTACGCGGCGGTCATTTTTGGAAAAAAAATATTTAGGGGCGTGCATAAAGTAGGAGGGGGTGTGGGAAAAGTAAAAGCCTTTTTTTTTTTTAAGCGATAATCTTGGATTCTTGAATGATTATAAATAAATAATAAAATCAATTTGAGATATTAATGGTTAATTTCCCCGTATTTTCTGGGATAGAAAGGGTTATAAAAAGATAGTAATAGTAATAGTAATAGCAGAACAGTTCTCTCGGTCCCCATCTCTTTCGTTTCAGGTACGCGCCGCCGCCAGTCTCGTTTTCATTATGCGTGCGACTTCTGTGCTTTTTTCACCATCATCATCATCGTCATCATCATCATATATATATATATATATATATATCGCAGGTTTTGTTTTGTCATACTTTCTTTTTTCATAGTTTATAGTTTAGATGAGGGAAAATTAAGGGTTTTTTTCTTATTTGTATATAGTTCATAAATATATATATAATCTTTGTTTGTATGTTGCAGTGGAGACTCCACGTACCTTGCTTGCCCTAATTCACTAGTCACTCACTCTCTCAATAAACTATATATTTTGATTCACATGTGGTTCTTCTTTAATTAGCAGCACATATATATATAATCGTTTTTCTCGATTGACTGTTTTCAGATACGTTTTCTAGTTAATAAATGGAGCAAGAGGACCGGTTTTCCAATTTGCCCATAACCATTCTCCATGATATTCTTTCAAGGCGGGCAACAATACATGCTGCTAGGACAAGTGTTTTGTCAAAGGCTTGGGCTGAAACATGGTCAACTTTTCCCAATTTGTTATTTTCTGATACTAATATCATAGGGAAGAAGAAGAGTGATCAGAACTTCATAGAATCAGAAGGTTATTTGAGTAAGAAAAACAAATTCCTTGATTATGTGGACAAAACATTGTTAAGGTTTCGTAGCCAAGGCTTACTTATCAAAAAATTTATGCTTAGTGTGAAGTGTTTCGACCTTCACAATCTATCAAAGGATGTTGATCTTTGGCTGAAATTGGTTAGTGAAAGTGGTGTTGAGGTGCTAGAGCTTTGGCAACCTTTGGATGTACTCAAAGAAGAAGATGTTAACGCCAAATGCTATATTCTTCCAACTTGTGTCCTTGAAGCCAAATCACTAACTAAGTTGGTGTTGAAGAGGAAAATTGGAGTTGATCATGTATCATCCATTGATCGTTCAATCAAGTTTTTCTCCTTACAAAATCTGTATTTGGAACGTGTCCTTTTCAGAGATGAACAGGCATTGAAGCATCTCATTTCTTGTTGTCCTTTGATTGAATATATAACTTTGAAGTTTTGTTATGTATTGAAATCTGGTGGCAGTGGTGAATGGCGTCTACATAAGTCTGATAGCTCTTGTATAAAATCTGTGTGCTTGTGTGGTCTATCGAGGCTCAAGAAACTGGTTCTAAGAATACAAGAGGTTTGTGTTGATTCTCCATGTCTTGAACATCTAGATTATATTCCTGGTAATTTTAATACACCTTTTAAGCTTGATTACGATAAGTGTAAAAATTTGAGACAGTTATACTTGTGGTTTTTGAAGAGTACTATTATCACAAGCAAGTGGTTTCATGAACTTTTCGCCAAATGCCCTTTCCTTGATACAGTGAGATTGGTGCGTTGTCGAATGAATGAGAGGATTGATATTTCAAGTGTTCGACTTAAGATTTTGAGCTTAAAAAGTTGTCCAAACTTGAAGGAAGTCAACATTGATGCTCCAAATCTATTATCATGTCACTATGAGGGTTATCATGCTGAAAACTCTATATCTTTTCAGAGGTATTCTAGCCAACTGAACGTCAATGCTATGATCCGCATTTATAATATGAATTTTAATAACTTGGGGAAACTCATCCAAAACTTCAAATCTCTGACTATTTTAACATCGGTGTCCCTACGTATTTATGAGGTTACGGTAAGTATAAATTAGCTAGCTATGTGATTGGTTCATTCATTTTTCATTTTTACTTGATAATTTTGCTTACATTACACGTACCCTAAATTATGTAGGATGCACTAGACGAGCCAGTTGGGATCCATGTTCCGTCTTTTCCGCCAAGCGTCAAACACTTGGACCTATCGATTCTACCGAAATATGAAGCTTTATATTCGGAGCTTCTCTGTAAGTTATTTTCAAGTTGTTGTCCGACAACAATTTCTGTGCACATGAGGAACTGTTGCAGAAAATTCATAGAGGTATATTGCATTGTCTTCCATGCTTCTTTAACTTTAGACTATGATTTTAGCAAACATTATATATATATATATATACTATGTGGAACTTTTAACTATTTATTAATTAATATTCTAAATTAATTTTCCACTACAGTTTCTCTATGAGACACTAATGGACAGAGATGAGTCCGGGTGCTTTTGCGATTCTTGTCATAATGGTCATTCTAAATGTTGGTTGCATCGCTTGAAGGATGTGAAACTCAACAGCCCTATGAATGTTGTTAAGAAGGTTGATTTTATGAACATGTTAGACAAGTTGGAAAATTCTCCATATCATCCGAGGAATATTATTAGTTTTGAATTAGAATTTTAATGTTGTGGTCATCAACTAATAGACATATATTTATGTGATGATTTACTTACTCTTTAGTTGCATACAGTTTGGGATCTATGAAACTTTTGATTTTGTATGAGTGGAGTAGAGGTTGCATAAAGGACCAAGGAGAGTATTTTTTTCAGATACCATTTCTTAATATCAAAAGCATTGGTTGCGTGAAGATTTATAATGGATACATTTTTTAACATGGGTGTTAATTTTATGAAACCCCATGCTCATTTTGGGGTGGCGGATCTTGACCAAAAAGTTGGGGTGGGCCGCTCATGAAAGAGTCATTGAAACTCAAAAATGTATGAACAGATACGCAGAAACGCAAATACAGTTAAAATTGATAAATATAAATTAAAATTATTTATAAACAAAATTAAATGACTAAAAATATAATTTTGATTTATATAAAGACTCAACTGATGTTGTTAGTCAAAATGTAGTTTTAAATTTATTTGATTATGATTTTAAAATGTTGAGATATTTTTTCGAAAATTATCAACCATATATTTACAATTTCTAGTTCTAATATAAGAGATGTGATGATATTAAACATCTCAATAAAATTTATATTCAAAAGATATAAATATACCATATATATAGTTATATATTACCTATATTAATGCGTGATTTAAATTATATATATATATATTAGGAATATGTGAAATTTCTACTAATAAAGACTTTTTTTTTGAAGCATATAATAAAGACTTGTGTCATAGTGGTTAGCAGTGGGAAAGTGGTGGGTGTAGAATCTAGCTGTATTTTCTTTTAACAAAAAAATTCAATTGAATTTCACCATGCACTTTCTCGAGAATACTATTAGACAGTGTTAAAAATATTCATAAATCATTTATTGGATCTTTGGCTGGTGCGTAAGGAAAATTATTTGTTAGGATAAGTAAACCCCTTAAATGAATTTCTGATACCTCCAAAGATTAGTCTTCACAGTTGTCGTGGAGGATACTTTTGTTCAAAGAAACAGGCTAATTTTCTTGGGTTTTTTAGTCCTCCTTTATTATAAAAAATGTTAAATTATTACATATTTTAAATCAAATCCCTACTACTCCCTCTGTTCCTAATCTTTAGTACTACTTCTTGTTTCATTTATAAGCAAAAAAATCATATGTATTGGTCTATATTATAGACCAGATACAACTATTATTTAATGAAGCTAAAAAGTGATTTTTTTTTTTTGCTTATAAATGAGACTAGAGGGAAGCACCATTATTTTGAGATAAAAATAAAAAAATTAGGAATGAAGATAGTATATTGTTAATGATAATAATTTAATCCTTAATTACGAGTAACATGGCAAGCATTATATTTTGAGATAAAAGAATGTAACAGTTTTTCTAAAAACCACCTTCTAATTGGCTATTATGGTTGCCCCAAAAGGGTGTGGAAACAGACTTGTGGGGAAAAATAAAGTCAAAATTGCAGAAATATAAAATGGAGTGTTGATGTGAATGCAAATACGCCTAATAATTTATTTTTTTGTGTCATTTTATAAAATCTAGAGTAGCTTTCAACTTAGTCCCAAGACCATTTTCTCTCTCATTTTGTCTTAAACTATAATAAGTAGTCTCTAAAAATTGATAAATCTATTACATTAGTCCTAAAATTTTATAATCAGTCAATAAAGTTTGGTCAAATCTATTTCATTAGTCCTTAAAAAAAGTTACTTATAAAAATTTATGGACAACTAATTTTTTAATATATGATTTCTAAAATACAAACAAATAAATAACATTCAAATAACTTTAATAAAATAATATTATTATTTTAAAAGACCAAGGTGAATGTTTACTTTAGGCCTTATTTATTGGGCCAGACCCTTTAGGATTTTTTTTGCACCCCCCATAACCCTTTTAAACCCCAAAATATCTTTGATTTCTATTTTTAAAAAAATGTTTTTAGAGATTCCCGAAAAGGCCTTATATGACTTAGTTTGCTAATTTATATCCTTTGCACAAACATCTCAATAACCTCTATCCTCATTCTAGCGTTTTCTCCTTACAACAACAGATATATTAGAATCTTTATATTTTACACCTATTTTTCCTACCATTCATTCCCTACAATTTTATATATATATACGACACTTAATTTCTCTTCTAGCATGTGTTGCACCTATTTTTCCTACCACACCTTCACATCCATTTAATCCCTACCACATATATAATGTTATATATAACAATAGTGGAACATTCAATGTCATTAATGAATTAGTTTTCGCAAACCCCGTTATCATTTTTTTCAAAATTTTCACATCCACTTTGTAAACACCTCCTTGTGCGTAGCACGGGTGTTTGCCCTAGTAATAAGTATTTCTGGTTTGCAATTTTTATTAAAAAAATAGTTTTTTAGGATTCCTGAAAATACCTCAAAATAAGTATTTTCGATTTATAATTTTCAAACCGAAAATACCTATTTTTGAGGTATTTCCGAGAATCCTAAACCCCCCAGTTTTTAGGATAATAAAAGATAAGTTTGGTGGGGGGTTTTGGGTTGCATACCAGAAATACCTATTTTTGAAGTATTTGCGGGAATCCCCAAAAATTACACTGAAGAGCCTAAACCCCCCAGTTTTTAGGATAATAAAAGAAATACCCAGTTTGTATATGCCAAGGTCGTAATGCAGAGGTGACTAGCCTTACAAGTTACACCGAAGAGCCTCGCCATATCATTGCTTTTGTTTTTGCAAATACTACCTCCGTTCCACTTTATAGGTAGTTTAAGGTTTTTGCATACATCTTAAGGTTTTTGCACACATCTTAAGAAAAATAATTAGTATTCTAGATTTTATAAAAAGTGTTGTTTAATTTACCATTTTACCATTTATCTCTCTACATTGATAAATGTGAATCATTTATTAACTATAAAATGTTGTAATAATTACGAAGGACAAAAGTGGAAAAGAATATCATATGCTTCCATAAAAATATAGAACAACGAATAATTCGGGACAAATTGATTTTGTTAAACTTACACATAAAATGGGACGGAGGTAGTATTTTTTTGGTAGAGTTTGTTTTCGTAATTATGTACTACATTTGGTCTCATTTATAAGAATAAAAAAAACACTTTTAAGTTCATTGAATTATCGGTGTATCTGGTTGATGTATATAGTCTATATTATGGACCAGATACACCGGTTTTCAATTTAAAAAAGTGTTTCTATTATCTGTTCCTGTATCCTCTAGGCAGTGTTGTCCCAAATTATTTAGGGGCTCTATGCAAATTTTATAAATTTGGGGCGAAGGTTCAATACCTGCAGTAAGCATTGTATGTCTTTTTTGTATTTTTGCTAAAAATAACTTAAACGAAAATAATATGTTCGATGGGGGATTCGAACCCACGCGACAGTAGCCAAGAGCGTGAATTTCGACCAATTGAACCAACACTTATTTCCATTGTATTAACCGAAATATGTAATATATACGTAGCTTCTAATCAACATTGGGCCCCTAAAAAATGGCCTTGGTCTGTCACTACAAAAAAAACGAGGTTTAGTTAGAGAATTAGCGAGGGAACATTGGTCCCTCGCAAAAACAAGAACATTGCGACGAAATTTGCGAGGAAATAAGAGCCCTCGTCTGTGTTGAGCATTAGCGACGAAATATGGGTAATTAGCGACGAAAAGTTTGTCACAAGCGTTAAGGCGCCAATTTGAATCTATGTGGCACGAAAATCAATGAACTTTAGCGACCGAATTAGCAGATCGCTCGCTAATTAGCGACGAACACTCACTCGCTAATTCCCTCGCAAATTGTAAACAAAAATTATAACAATCTGAACCAAACACACTCTCTCATTTACTCTCTTTTCTTCTCTCCCCTCTTAACTCTTCTCTCTTCTTCTCTCCCACATTCCCAAATTTTACTTCCACCACCACGCCACAACCACCACAAAAGTAGTTATCCTCTCACTCCTCTCTATCTTTCTCTCTCCTACGAACATTCACCCTCTCTCTCCTCAACCACACAACCACAACCTCTCTGTCTCCTCAACCACACAACCACAACCACCACTAAAGTAGTTACCATATCCTTCTTCACCACCACCACCACACCACCCTCCTCAACCACAACCTCTCCCACTTCGCTAATTCTCTAGCTTTCTTTCACTCTCTTTCTTCCACACCACCACCACCACCACATAGCTCTCTCTCACTCTCTTTCTTCCACACCACCACCACCATATAGATCTCTTTCACTCTCTTTCTCCCTCACTCTTCTTCTCTCTCTACCCTAATCCACCATTCACCACCACACCACCACCACTCTCACTCCTCTCTCTCTCTCTCTCTCTCTCTCTCTCTCTCTCTTTTGAAAGCTTGGTGGTGATGATGATAATAATAATAATAATAATAATAATAATAATAATAATAATAATAATAATTTGAATCACCCATACAATCCATTTAGATTGAGAAGCGTGTCTGCCAGACTTAGCGAGAGAATTAGCGACGGAATGGTCCCTAGCTAATTAGCGATTAACTCAAATTTTCCTCGCTAGAGGAATTAGCGAGGAGAGATTTAGCGATCGAACATGTCCCTCGCTAATTCCCTTGCAAATGCTCATTAGCAATGGAATTGAGCCTCATTAGGCCCCGTGCGTGCGTGTACACAGCCAAATATCCCAACAGTCCCCAACGTCGGCCCCCTCTCTAGGCACCAAGTGTTCATGGACACACCATTACCCGCACTTTAACATCAAAAAAATAATAATAAATAACCTTAACACATTATAATTAAACTTTAAAAGCCATTATTTTTTTATCTACTAATTAAAATATTACAGATGATAGCATTTAGTTAATTAAAAACATCCAAAATATTAATAGTTTGGATTTATTTTTTTAAAGTTTGATATACTTAAAATTTTAATAATAGTAACTACGTAAAGATGTAATATTAGTAATATGTGTGTGTGTGTGTGCGCGCGTGTGTGGTTGCTGGCCCGAAGCGGGTTGGACACTGTAGTGTCTGAACCCGCGCGTCCACGTGTGTGGGTAATTATTTGCCCGTGTGTGGGTAATTTTTTGCAGGTTCCTAATAGACATAGGTTAATTGTCATTCCTAATGCCAGACAAAAAATGAGTCTACGATATCTGTGAAATCGACTCAAACACCGAACTCGGTGAGTCTAATCCCACCCCTAATAGCCAATATAGCCTTACACCGAACCGAAGAATGTTAGCGTATCATTGCTTTTGTTTTCACAATTATGTAGTTTTGGTTTTAAAAATGCGCTTCTCTATTTCTTGGATTTAAACATAACTTTATTGAAAAAAAATATTAGAAAATAAATTGAAGGAAAACAGTTCACCTTGTGAATCTTATTGATTTGATTTAAAAATAAATCTCCTTTTATATGCCTTAGTTTAAGGCATAACCTCCTCACTAACTTTTTTTCTACCAAAATCAGTTTTAACTTGTTTGTAGATAATCATTCGATTTTTTTATAGAAGGATATATATAAATAAATACAAATAACAGAGTGCACTTTCATCCTCCTCAGCCCTCAACCCTCTTTCAATTCAGGTACGCTCCTCTTCTCTCTTCGAATTCCTTTTTTTTATCATCTGCAATTCCTCTTCTCTCTTTATAAAAACGGAATTTTATTTCACATTGCATCATGACTTCTAGACCAGTTCACTCATCTATTATTAGATTCTAATTTTATGTGAAAAATTCTTTCAATCATATTTTTTTTTATATTTGTATATTCGTTGCATGTTTTTAGTAGTTTCTTTGTCTACTGTCAAGTACTTTCTAGATGCGATTTTTTGCCTGATTTTTTTTTTTTGGTAATTAGTTGCTTGCCATGATTTTTATTGTTGCAATGAAGACTGATTCACAAATAGGTTCTTCTTTGGGTGTTATTTTTCGTACCCCCCTCATTCTCTCCCACACCCCTATTTTTCCATAAATGCCAATAATACCCCTGTGTTTTTAAAAAAAAAAAATTGAAAATTTTCGGAATTACCTCAAAATAAGGTAATTCCGGTTCAAAAAACAATGAAATTTTCGAATTACCATTTTTAGAGGTAATTCGGTTCATAAAATTTTCTAATTACCTCTAAAAATGGTAATTCGAAATTTGTATTTTTTTTTGTTTGTATATTAAATTAATATTTAAACGCGTTTTATTTTGGAAATATGATACTGAATCGGTTTATGATTTAAATAGCAATATGTCAAAATATATAAAATGAGCAACATAAAAAATATATAATGTACAAATACAACTACTATGGGTCCAAAATGTTTAACAATGATGAAAATAAGCACGTGAAGTGGGTGAACGCGGCGACATCTAAGGCATCCCGGTCAATGCAATGCTCTGCACCTTCTCCTCATAAGTCTCGGGACAAGCAGGCTCTCGATGATATGGTGGATCTGAGTGGGCGTGGCTTTAACTTTGCTCGCTCAGTGTGGTCTGCACCGAGTAAGACGCACCACGTTACTGATCGTATGCCAAGGAAGGTAATCGTGATTGCACTCCGTGGTAGCCCGCCAATCTACTAGCTCCGCCAAAATGTTCTGCGCTCGAATCGATACATCAAGAACCCCTCAGATGATCCTGTCGCGAGAGGAGCATTACGAAATGGGTGCTCTAGGGATCCTCAGTAGCCGCTCGAATCGCCAACGCACTGCGCGGCATGTAGGGAACGGCGTCATCGACCCAAAGCAACCAACCTCGGCAACAGAGATATGTTCGACAAAGGAACATACCGCTCTGTGTGGTCATCATAAGGGGTGAGGATGACATCCCCACCGCAGCAGAGCATCTATCCGCGCCTCTAAAGTCCACCAACTTGACTTTATCCGACTTTTGTTCCCCACCGGTGGCACGTGGGTCGATCGCGTCCTAGCTAACACTTTCCGACCAACGATCGTGGGAAGTGCTCGTAGATCGAAAGATCAAATAGTTAAATTAAAAATAATCGCTTATTAATATATGTTAAATTTAATTAAAAGTTTTAAATTAAAAAAATAAATAAATGATTACCAAGCGATGTCGAGTATCCGCCAAACCGCTTGGTCGTATAAAAGACCGCTTTAAATCACCGGGTGTAGAGGTAACTAAGAGCGGCTATACCCCAAGACCACCACCGCCACACTCTTTGAAGATCTCGGCGGATACATCCACCTCACGGCACTAATGTGTGACTCTTGTCGGCGAGAATGGTGGTGCCTATCGAGAAGAGCATGTAGCACCGCGCGCACCTTTCTCATAAGCACCCGTGCCATGTTCGCCTTGTAGGCGTCCTCTACACAGAGATCCTCGATATCGCCTGTTATCCTTAAGCTCCCGGATGACGAGAGAGTCGATCCATGCCCAAACGATCCACGGCCATGTGAAAAGCCTCAGCAGAATCAAAATCGGCTTGTGGTCCATGGGGTGCCATCCAAATGCAAGTGGAGCAAAGACAACCACATCATCCAAGGTGACTGCCATCTCCCCAAAGGGGCATGTGGAATGAACAGTCTCGGGATGCCACCTCTCCACAAAAGCGTATATCAACTCATGGTTGATTCCCGCCGAGGTGTGATGTCCAACTCGAAAGCTTAGCGAGACGCAACGCAAAGGTGCTCTACACGTGGTGGTCAGTAGGTCTAATTTTAGAAAACTTCTGGCCGTGAGATACAACCTTTAGTTTCCGAGGCTGAAAAAATTCAAATTAAACCAAACGTTATTAAAAATAAGTAATTAATTGTTGTTAAGTAAAATTAAAATAAAAAATTAAAATATTACCTCGCATCTATCTATCCAAGACGCCAGCAGCGGCGTATCCCAAAGGTGTAAATATAAGGGTGTGTGCTCCACAGCTGGGGCAGGCTGAACCTCCTCCTCCTCAACCTCCTCCTGAACCTCCCCCTCCTCAACCTCCTCCTGAACATCCTCCTCCTCAACCTCCTCCTCCTCAACCTCCTCCTGAACCTCCTCCAAAGCCTCCCAACCGTCATGATACAGCTCTGGGTACTCCTGTTGGTGCCGCATATTGTACTCATAATCAGGGTGGTCCTGTATCCGCCGCTTTCATCCCGGGCCGAGGCCGAGGTCAGCCGAGGCCGAGGCTCGAGCTCAACCATCTCTACCACTCTGGCACGGGCTCTCTCGCGCCTCTGACGCTCAGAAGCATGCCCGGTGAGCTCACGAGCCTCTGTAAAGTGTCCGGAGAAGGAGTATCGCTACTCACCGCCTCCCCATCATCGTGCTGCTCGCCGTCGGCCGCGGTGTCTTCTCCGAAGACTCTGCTCGCTCTACGTTGTCTGATCGTCTACTCGCCACTGTTCAAAAAATAAATGTAATTAGAAAATATTAAAAATTGAAAAAAAAAATTAGATTTTCGGAATTACTAGGTAATTCGAAAAATTTTGAAATACCTCAGTAGAGGTAATTCCGTTCATATTTCTGAGCCTAATTACCTCACTTCGAGGTATTTCCGAAATCTTTCTAATTACCTAGTAATTCCAAAATCCCATTCGAATTTACTTACTTTTTCCGAAATTGTGAAATGTGAAATGTGAAATGTGATTTTTGTAAATTTTCAGGGGTATTTTTGTCCAATTGGGAAATTATAGGGGTGTGGTAGGGAATTTGGGGGGTACGAAAAATAATACCCTTCTTCTTTTTGCAGTACATGACTATTATGATTTAATAAAGTGTCTTGATTCTACGGTTTTCTGACACACTTTTTGGTTAATAAATGGAGCGGGAGGACCGGTTATCCAATCTGCCCATAGTCATTCTCCATGACATTCTGTCAAGGTTGTCAATTAAGGGTTTTTTTTTTGTACCCCCACCCCATCCCTTCCCACCCCCACCCACACTGAAAACCCTAAAATACCCTTCTGAAAACGTATTTTTTTTAAAAATTTTTTGGCTAATCGTATATACACCTGAGGGGGGTATATATACGACCCTTTTTTTTGCCCATCGTATATACACCCCAAGGTGTATATACGATTAACACACTTCACTTTAATCGTATATACGCCTTGAGGGGGTGTATATACGACCTTTTTTTGCCCATCGTATATACACCCCCAAGGCGTATATACGATTGACACACTTCATCTAAATCGTATATACGCCTGGGGGGTGTATATACGATGGGCAAAAAAAAAGTCGTATATATACCCCCCCAGGTGTATATACGACCCCATTGTATTTTTTTTAAAATTTTTTTAAGTTCAAATAAAAATTATATAAGTCCCGAAAATAGGTTTTGTGTGTAGTTCGTTAAAATGTGGCGATGTTATACGTCGAACGAATAATTTAGGCTAAAAATCGGTTTTGGGCAACATACTCCGATCGAAATGAAACTACACCATTAGAAGCGAAAAATCAAAAATCAAGACTCGTAGAAGGAACTTCTTACGGGACTACGACCTCAAAATCCCAAATTCCATCAAGCACTATTTTTTACGATTTTTTTAATTTTTATAGTCTCCAAAAATCTAAAAAAATTTGCATAGCCTTATTGTGGTTTTGTTAGATTTTCAGTGGTGTTTTTATAATTTTTGGAGTAGTTTTGACTAGTTAACGAATTTTTAGTAGCCTTTTAGTAATAAAAATTAAAACAAATTATTAAAAAAATAAAAAACTCATCGTATATACCCTTTTGAGTGCGTATATACGATTGGACATAAATAGCCATCGTATATACATACTCAAGGGGTATATACGATTTTCTTTTTTTTTTTAAAAAAAATTAAGTTTCAAAGGGCATTTTGGGGTTTTTGTTATTGGGTGGGGGTGGGAAGGGATGGGGTGGGGGTACAGAAAAAAAAAACCGTCAATTAAATATGTTGCTCAGACAAGTGTTTTGTCGAAAACTTGGGCTAAAATATGGTCTACATTTCCCTACTTATATTTCCCAGATACTAGCATCATAGGGGAAATAAAAAAGAACTTGATTGAATCAGAAGATTACTTGGGTAAGAGAAAGAAATTCATTTGTTATGTGGACAAAACATTGCTAAGGTTTTGTAACCAAGGTTTATCTATTAAACAATTCAACCTCAGTTTGAAATGTCTTGACCTTCACAACTTGTCAAAAGATGTTGATCTTTGGCTGAAGTTGGTTAGTGAAAGTGTTGAGGTGCTAAAGCTTTGGCAACCTTTGGATGAACGCGAAGAAGAGGAAGTTGACGACAAATGCTATATCCTTCCAACTTGTGTCTTTGAAGCCAAATCACTAACTATATTGTGGTTGGCGGGGCAAATCGGAGTTGATCTGAGAGGATTAATATTTTAAGTGTTCAACTTAAGGTTTTGAAATTAATATGTTGCCCAAACTTGAAGGAAGTCAACATTGACGCCTCAAATCTATTATCATGTGACTATGAGGGTTCTCCTATTGAAAAGGTCAATGCTATTATCCACATTTATGATCTGGATTTTTATAACTTCAGGGAATTCATCCAAAACTTCAAACCTCTAGTTGTTTTAACTTCAGTATCTCTATGTATTTATGAGCTAATGGTAAGTATAAATTAGTTACGTGATTGGTTCATTTAATTTTCATTTTTACTTAATATTTCTGTTTATATGTATCATGTAGGATGGATTGGACCCAATTGACTTCCAAGTTCCATCCCTTCCACCAAGCATCAAACACTTGGACCTACAAGTTGAACTGAAAGAAGAAGCTCTTTATTTGCACATTGTCTATGGATTATTTTCAAATTGTTGCCCGACAACAATTTCTATGAGCTTACATTCTTATCGTTGCAGAAAATTCATCGAGGTATGGCGCATTGTCTCTCGTGTTTCTTTAATTTTAGACTATACTTTTAGCACACACATTGTGACTATCTCATCCAATTTAAAGAAAATAAAAACTTGTATTGCTATGTTTTAAGTTTTTTTTTCTAACATGTCCCATTTATACTCATATGGTTCTTACTTTTATTTAAAAAAATGTTACGCGGAACTTCTAACTATTTATTAATTAATATTCTAATTAAATTGTCTCTTACAGTTTCTCTATGTGACGCTAATGGACAGAAATGAGTTTGGGTGCTATGATAAATCTTGCCATTATGGTGATTCCAAATGTTGGTTGCATCGCTTGAAAGATGTGAAACTCGCAAGCCCTATGAAGATTGTTAAGGATGTTGGTTTTAAGAACATGTTAGACAAGTTTGAAAATTCTGAGAGCTATATTATCTTTAAGTTAGAATTTTAATGTTGTGGTCATCGACTAATAGACATGTTTATGTGATCGTTTACTATGTAGTCGCATATAATTTGAGATCTATGAAATTTTTGATTTTTAAATAATTTTTTTTGCAACAAAAAGCATTGAAAAAATGTTCAGCCCTTATATATCAAGAAAGAAATAAACAAAACACATTTCAACACATTAAGAAAAGCTGTCACCAACAAAATTTGGTGAGTTACAACTATAATATGCAATGTTAATAGACACAAATTCATCTTTATCCTAAAATTATTACTTCCTATGACAATTTTACACAAATATTGACCTTGTAGCAAAAAAAGTAGACTTTGAAACATTGTCAAATTAAAATCAAATTCCCAACACAACAAAATAATCAATGAAAAAATGATGAACTGCATGTTTTCCATTGCTGCATCCCATAAGAAATAAATAAACTATCTATCTGAGCAAAAAGAAAAGAACTACATTTTATCTTTTTATCTTTATATCTGTTGTAGGAGAGCTACAATCACATTTTCTTCTTCATTTGCAAGCCAAACACAATATCAACTGCACCTTCTTTTTTAGAAGATACAGAGAAAAAGGGGTAGAAAGAATGTTAGAATTGGAAGGATGAAAAGAGAAAATAAAATCTGCCTACCCATGAACTTTGAAACAGCCACTTCTGAATCTTTGAAGGGCACTCACTTTGTAGTGTGAAAGTTAATGTAGCTTTCCCTCAATGGTTTGGTATTGTAAGAAGGGTTTTCTCTCTCACAGCAACCCAAAAACAGGTTAAACAAGCAAATATATATGTCTCTCTCTCCTTATGCATAGTACATGTATAAGCTATTTGCAGCAGCACATGCAATTGAGTTTTCAGATGGGTGCCATGCTAAGTGCAGCAACTTTGTTGTGAAGTCAAAAGAATTTCCATTTGCATCAACACTTGTGTTTTCAGCTCCTGTTCAAGATTAGCAAAAAATATTTAATGTTTTGATATGCTAACAAGTAACAAGACATTATCAAAGTTTAAGAGTCTGACAAGGTTGTTATATAGAAAACTGACCGCGTCTTACAACTCTTGTTATACTGTTTCCCAATGATCTCGAAGGCCTTGAAGGTGTCGGAACTTGACGTCTGAGGAAATTAAAATGTTCATATAAATGCCATAATGTTTACTAAACCACTA
Source organism: Oxytropis ochrocephala (assembly GCA_020916435.1). Lineage (NCBI taxonomy): Eukaryota > Viridiplantae > Streptophyta > Magnoliopsida > Fabales > Fabaceae > Oxytropis > Oxytropis ochrocephala. The sequence goes on from CM037088.1 coordinate 121,168,163, forward strand.
TTGGTGTGACCGTGTGCGAATTTTTGAAAAAAAAATTACCTCATTGGGTTTTTACTGGCTTCCAAGGTGGTAGCCTCAGTACTTCCCGAGGCACAACCAAATACACGGAATAGATTGCTGTTGTCAAACGAAATAAAATAGTAAGATGTTGGCTCAAAGATAACAAAATCAAAGATAGATGCAGTTTGAATGAGAGACCTGTAAGAACCAGTTGAAACACGTGATCCATCACCACTCAGACAACACTCAAACTTATCAAAAATTGAATCATTTTCGTATAAATCACAAAGCTGCACATTGAAAGAAGAGAAACTAGTTATTATGACGAGCAGCGGAAATTCATGAATCATCAGTTATCTAACCAAGGGAATCTAACCTTTGGCCTTAAATACTCGTGAACCTTAAATGATGCTACTGGGCCAGAATCCATATTGATGTCCCACAACTGATAAACAAGGAAGAAAATCATCATGCTTGAGATCTTATCCAAACAAAGGAAAATAATGACAAAGCATGCTTTGCCTACATAACAACTGAAAGTCCATGCAGCAATAAAGCTTAAACAACAGAATGGAACAATAAAGCTTTCAAACCTTAAGAGTCATGTAATCACGACTAAGTATATATCTTCCATCCTTTGCGAATTTTATGTCTGATATAGAAGCAATGATCTCTGTGAAAAATGATCTGGACCCAGGGGCCTCCTGTTCCTCAAATCTGTACAGAAGGTAATTGACTGTGAGTCTACCACACAGGAGAAATTACGTAAATGCACATCATGATTGTCGCTGTCAAAAGGAAGCAAATCCTCAGCTTCCTTTTGATTTTCCCAATAATCTTAATACATTGTTAAGAGTAAGCCATAAGGGACATATATAAGAATATCAGCAGAGAATAGGCTTACAGTTTGGCATGGGAATCACACAATGCTGACTGCCGCAAATCAACAAGACGTATTGAACCCTTTGAACTGCTATATGCCAATGTATTACAATGTGTGGGGTGAAATTCTGCTGATGTTATAACCTCTGCAATGATAATATTTACAGTCAAGAACTCGGCCAATACTAACAAAAAGGGATCAAAATTCTATTCCTCGTGATTCAGGATTCTATTCGTCATTCTTCATGAACTATACGAGGTTTATCCACACAAGTATAATACTTTCTTTTAAACATAAGATCACATTAAGTATGGCAACATATATAGCACCGACACAGACACAGACACCCGGACATGACAAGGACACACAAACACCGATTTTAATTTGAAAAATACAAGTCTTCAACCGGAAGAGTTTGTGTTGGTGTCGGCGTCTAACACAATATGTGTCGGACACCGGACACGTCTTCAACCGGAAGTGTCGGTGCTACAGAGATGGCAACATATTGCTATCAGCCAGATTGTGGTGCCATTAACTACTCGATGTAATTGCAATAAAAATGTAACCAATCCAACCGTAAAATCCAACCAATTACTTGTGAATTCCCCTTACGAAAGTACACTCCATGAACCTTGAATTCCGTTCTGATCTACCCATGATTCACCCAGAAAACACTCATTCTGATTTGAATCCTAATCTTACTGCCACTTTGCACATGAAAAATGAACACTAATAAGAAAACCATGACTTATATGTTGCTATTTCTTCTTTAACTAGACAAATGATACTAAGTTACAAACAGGGTAAATGGGTAAGGACTTCAGCAGAGCATAAAAATATAATAGCGAAACCTTACCAGTCAGATCCTCCATATTTGCAGGCTTTACATCAACAATGTTAAAACTTTGACTGCTAATTTCCAGGTTCCAAAGATTTATTCGCAAATCATCAGCCGATATGAAAGTTTCACCATCGCTAGAAGATATTTTTGAAACATACCAACGTTAAAATGTGATCAGATTTCGGAAAAGCATGCAAGACAATAAAAGTCGAAGGCACAAAAAAGCATACAGATATGAAACAACACTGAATAGAGAAAATTAGTCAACACTTTCAAATCAACACTAAATGAAGAGAAATAAAGATAAAGAAAAAGCAAGATTTGACACTGAAAACCTACACAAGAGTCCCCGAGATTTGTCAACTCTGTCTATCCAAAATTTACTACGAAAAAAATAATACAATAACATCACTAGAATCACCTGTTATTCGAAATAGAATTGATATGATAATCATGAGCATGTGCATATACTCTACGACATCGAGCCATCGGACTGGTCTCATGGCTAGTTACCTACATATTTTACAATGCACGTGTAAGCACTAGCTGCACCACAAAGTATCAAAGAAGTAATTGTCAAGGTTCAAAAGTGAAGCTCAGAAATGTAACTACTCTTTTCTTATGAAGTATCAGTGAAAATGCTAACACACACTGCAAGGATGGAACAACAAAAACAATAAATTAAATGCAACTGTTTCTCTTCCTGCTCCTTTTCCATTTCAACTTTCTTTATGAAGTGGTCTATGTATAGTCTGTATAGCACCGATACTTCTGGTTGGAGACATGCCCAGTGTCTGACAGGTATCATGTTGAACATCGAAATTGACACTTCAATTACGTGTATTTTTGAAAAAAAATTCAAATTAAAGCAGGTGTATGTGTGTCCATGTTCGTGTCGTGTCCCTGTCGATGCTTCATAGTTTTCGGGATATCAACTACAGCGTGATGTTCTTGCTGTTTAGCACCTTTAATGAAACAGATCAATTGTATTCATTGAATTACTGAGCTTTGTATGTTTCATCGTCCACATTAATCTACCAATTTTTGGGTGTTCAAAGTTAAAAAATTATTATAAAAATTTCTATACCCATGAAAAAATAAATTGGATAAAAGAATTCAACTGGAAGGGCTGAATACAACTACCGAGGGTAATCTTAGCGAAGCTATGCCTCCTGGTGGAAAAGAGAAATCACTGCTCAGATAACTGTATGATTTATCTGAAGATCCTCCATTTGCAAGATATGGCTTAGAGCTACTAGAATTACTTGAACTAGCAACTGAACCATTTCCCGCTGCTTTTGAAGGGTCAATATTCATGTCGGAAATTTTCTTCACCTTCTTTTCTTGGACCTGTTCAAATTATAAAGACAAAATAAGAATAAGTGGCCTAGGAGACAGATCAATCATATTAATTCATATGCAACGCAAAACTACTAGGAAATACAATCACATTCACTCTAAATACATGCATAAGAAAACACTCGTTAAAGATTCCATTCAGATTTATGTAACAGCATAGCCATTTTCAGATTTAATTCTCACAATAGTGCACTCTTTTCATACCTTCCAAAATTTGATTGTTTTATCATTTGTAGATAGAAGGAAGACGGCGCCATTAGCTGTTTGGCACCATTTGATTTTGTTAATTTTCTCTTCGATTTCCAAACTCTTAAGATAGTCAAACTGAAACAAAAATCAGACGTTAGAGATATTAACAACTCTGAGACAAAAGTAGTTTAAGCCACATTAACTTGTGTCTGACGACTGAAAATTACCTCAGGCTCATGACTCTGAAACTCTGTTTTATAGCGGAACTCAGGATGCCTACTAAGAGAATGGTCCATCCTCTCCAAATCCCTTCTTGATTCATGATGCTATGTTATATAGCATACATACACAGATATAACAATATTAAGTTTGTTGCACGGGATCTTTCAAAACTATGTTTGCTTAAAAAAAATAGCAGAAGCAAGAATCAACTTACATCTTTTGCATCTGTCCGCTCAAAGAGAACTACTCGACCACCGCGATCACCAGTGGCAAGATGATCACCAGACTTGTCAAATTCAATAGCAGAAATTATGTCCACTGTAGAAACAAATTTGAGTAAATAAATAGGAAACTTGCACATTAACCTGAAACAAAAGCTAATTTGAATTGGGCAAAACACAGATTGCTATTCTTTAATAAACATAAACCTCAGTTACAGCTTAACATGAGCAACACATGTTTCATGTGAGTTAAACCATCCTTCCAAAAGCAGGTTTCTCGGGAAAAAGAAACGATGACCTTCTACCAACTCCAAATCTATACCACCATGATGAGTCATGATCTGGCAATAGTACTAAGTCAAAAGTACCCAAAACTATCCATGTGCAGAATCAAATCATCCAGATCAAACAGATTTGATTTCTAGAGAAGTCATCTTTTGCTCTCTCGCATCAAAAAATACTAAATGAATCTGTTTCGCATTCCAATTGCACTCTGTTAACGACAGAGACAAATGTCTACTCTCTTTAAGTCCTTATTTTCTCTTTCTTGGGGTCCTGACTGGGAATATGGGAGATTCAAGTTTAATGCTTCTCTGTGATCTATTTTCTTCAATTATCATTAACAACCTATAAATTAGAATATAGCACAGCCTATAAATAACAAACATCCAGTGGGATAGATGTTTGCAAACCATATAGGCTAATAGTCAACAAACAGACAAAACTGAATTACCAAACGTTGATTGCACCAGCAACAACTAAAAACTAATACTCCTGTTACAAAATATAAGCAAAAACTGGTCAACCAAAGTTAATGTATCTGGTTCAAATTTTGGAACAGATACATCAACTTTCGTTGACCAGTTTTTGCTTATATTCTGTAACAGAGGGAGTATAAATAGTGCAATCATCAAATGCTGCATTAGCATAACATTAACAACACAACATATCTAAGTCTAACTATCTAACTATTACGGAAAACTAAAACATCACTTCAAATTTAGCAACATATATATTCCTTGCTCCCATGAGAGTGAGACCAACAACACATTTGCCACATGTCCATCTTCAAAAACATCATCCCAGATATACCAAAAATCCGACCAATCAAACCCCACCAACATGAATCTTGAACCCAATCTTCAATGTCACTCATCAAACTACACATCATTAAGATCTAACCCCTAGCACTCAAACTCATTATAAGAACTAATCAAATCTATTCCATTCACCACAGCAAGAACTGCTTGGAAAATAAGCAAAAGCTAAATACACCAAGATCAAAACAACACCCTCCCCCCAATTATTAAGCCTAAAAGCTAAGTTTGACACTCACATCAATCCAACCAAGTAAAAAATTCACAATGCAAAAACCACAACTTCCTTCCAAATAAAATCACACATCGATTAAGCAATGACCAAGAAGCCAAAACAATCAAAGGAGCAACGAAACAACGATCTAAAACAGATCCAAAGCAAAGAAACCAAACCCTAATCACAATAAGTGGATCCGACAACATGGTACCCACGACAAACACAACGTAGGAACAAACAATTACCTTCCTGAACTTCCTCCCCAGCCGCACGTTCGCCGAAAACCTGCGAGAATTTCCACTCCAACGGTTGCACTGGACCAGCCGGAGCTTCAACGACCTCATCGCCACCGTTCATTTCTCAATCAACGGTACACGAAAAATCGCAACAAATCTCTATCTATATCAACGCATCGAAGATTTACTTTCTGGTGTTTAGATTCACAAGATCATAGTTTCAAACACACTCGTCAAAAAAAAGTTACAATTTTTTCTTCAATCGTGTTTAGATTCTCAGTTCAACCATTTCAACATCCAAAAGAAAAAACAAAATTTTTTTTTCTCTCTCTTTCTCTCAACCTTCAACTTTTCTCTCTCTAAAAAGGAGAAAAATGGGAAAATAATTTTTGGGGATTAAAATGACTGAAGCAAACGGTTCTTTGGATTTGGAGATGCTAAAAAACACACACGCACACACTCTCTTCTTCTCTGTCTACTTCTCTCTCTCAATAATAGATTTCTGTTTGTTCTTTTCGTACGTAAATTTTATTTATTATTAATTTCCTCGTTTTTGATAATCTCACGTGTCTGTCACATGAGTTTGTGAAGTGCTTAGTTTGGTTGGATTGTGATGTATGGTGGTGGTGGTGAAAGTGGCATTGAATCAACGGTCTGTGATGGACCAAGTGGGTGAGGCAAGAGAATATTATTTGGTTTGATTGAATTTTTTCATTAATTAACAAAAGTACTTGTGATAGGATCAAAACTTTTTTTTTTTTTTGACGCAAGATCAAAACTTGTGTTGTGGGATAAGTGATATTGTGAGAAATGACATTCATGTCCTTGCCTTTTCATCTATCAGATATATTCATTCAATCACCACCACTCCTCAGATCTTGTAGTATTATTATATTACACATTACACATAGGATAGCGGGGGAAACAATACCATGTCGATCATAATGATCAAAAAAATACCAAGTCGACCTGATCCAACGGTTCAAGACTATATAAGGGATTTTATTTTCATAAAAAAAAATGCAAATTGACTGAATAACCATTTTAGTTCCTTGATAAAAATTTGATGCTTATGGATTGGTCGGTATATGAAAAAACATTTGTCGGAAGAGATTAATCCCTTAAATGGATCTCAAATGCTTTGAATGATTGGTCTCTACGGTCATCGTGAAGGATACATTGGTTTACCAAAAAAAATTGATGTTCAAATTGGTCTCTGTGAATAAATTATCCTTGATTAGTCACTGACATTTTAAAACGGGGACATGTTAGTCTCTCTGTTAAATTTCGTTCAAAAAATCATGTTTGGTTTTGAGCATTCTTAGTCTCAACAATTGGTATCAAAACTTTGTAAAGGGCCAAATACAAGAAGTGAAATACAAGAATACGTGTAGAAATTCAAAAACACATTCGTTGCGAAAGATCAACCATGGCAGAGAATGGAAACAACAATTATACGCGACCATCAATTCCGATGTTTGATGAGCACTACGATCATTGGTGTATGTTGATGGGAAACTCGCTAGATGGAAGGAATATTGGAGTATTGTAGAAGAAGGTGTTCCAACCATGTCGGCGAACCCTACACCGGAACAAAAGAAGAACGCGGAGGAAAGTAGGCCAAAGGATCTTAAAGTGAATAATTATTTGTTACAATCAATTGACATACGCATAATTGACACGATTCTTGACAAAGATTCATTGTAGGCGATTTGGGATTCAATGAAACGCAAGTATCAAGGTCCGTCGAAGGTCAAGAGGGCTCAATTACAAGCCCTGAGAATGGAATTCGAGGTTCTTGCGATGAAAATGGGTGAAATCATGGATGAGTACCTCGCGAGGACTTTGGAGATTGCAAACAAAAGATTCACGGTGAGAACGTGCAAGAAAGAATAGTTGTAAAAAAGGTATTAAGGTCGATGACAAAGAAATTCAACTACGTGGTGTGTGTCATTGAGGAGTCTAATAATGTTGAAACTATGTCAATCGATGAATTGCATGGAAGCCTTTTGGTCCATGAACAAATTAGATGAAAGTTCACAATGAAGAGGAACATGTGCTCAAGGTCTCAAACGGTGGCGGAACAAGAAGTAGAGGTAGAGGACGTGCAACGAAAGGAGGATGTGGAAAGAGGTAGGCAATCTTCCCTAAAAGAAACTGTAGAATGCTATAAGTGTCGTGAGTTAGATCATTATCAATATGAATGCCCTAACCTTGAAACAAATGCAAATTATATACAATGATGAGGAAGAGGTTTTGTTAATGGCTTATAATATAGAGGTGGAAACACTGATGAGAGATCTGAGTCGAAGTTCTTCAAAGATTTCTGATTTGTTATACTTGTATATTTTTCTTGAAGATTTCTGATTTTAGGGTTCTTTACGTTTGATTTGTGAGGCTAGGGTTTTGTATTTGGGAGTGCGAGAGGAAGAGGGTTTTGTAACATTGTGAGGAAGATGGAGAGAGAAGAGAAAGAGAGCTGAGATTTGAGGAAGAGAGCTGAGAAGGAGAATGTTGAGAGTTGAGAGTGAGTGAGAACGTGCGAGAGTGAGATCGATGGGTGAGAACGAGAGCGAGAGTTCTAAGAGAAGGAGAGAACGCATTTAGAAAAACTTAACGGACCCTTTAGTATCGGTTGTTTAAAAGACCGATACTAAATGTGTTTGAGATACACATTTAGTATCGGTTGTTTAAACAACCGATGCTAAATGTAAGCGTTAAAATTGAAAACTTCCATTTAATTTCAAAATTGCCACCGCGTCTACATTTAGTATCGACTGTTTAAACAACCGATACTAAATGGTGCTGTCTAAAGTCATTTTTGCACTAGTGCGAAGGGAAGGAAGAAGAGAGAGTTGGGATAAATGAAGTTTTCCTATCTTAGAGCTCACTCATATTAGTCATTCCTCACCTTACATCTCCATTCCACCTTGCTATACTCACAATACCAGAAAATTGATCCTCAAATTTTCTTAAAATCGAATTTAAAGATAACTCACTTGTATGTGTGTTTTAGAATTCAATCTAAAGTTAGGGAGTTTTCTTATTGTTTGGGAACACTCAAGATAGGGGTTTATTGTTGGCATCTTCAAATTGAGGGATTTGGAATACTTTCCATCTTTTGGGAAGAAACCATTTATTTGTTTTCAAAGGATTTGTGTAATTCATGTGAGTTTCTAACTCCCTATTCTGGTTAATTCTAGGGTTTTAAGTACTACATTGTACTCAAACCCTATTTAATGCTCAATTTCGAAATGGTCTTGTGTGTGATCATTGCCATTGAAAGAATTATGTGTTAGAATTGTTTAAACTCACATGTTAAGTTTATGGTATGCTTGCTATATTTATATGCCTAATTTGGAATTGGTAAATTTGTACTTGCATGTGTTGTTCTAGCCATTTTATGTGTATTATCCAATCAAAAATGAACTCGTAAAATTTGGTATAAAAACAGAATGAATGAAAGACACCAAAGCAACATATAACCACTTCTGATAGATCAACACGACTTGTGTTGCTCAACATAGGTACCCATGTTGGCTTCACCTATTCTGCAATTTTTTTAAAATGCAACTGATGAACCTACTTGGAGTAAAAGAAAAAATAGATGTCTTAGGGGTGAGATGGTATCTAAAATAAACATCCCTACTGACGAATATATGTTGTGGCTTAGGGAAAACTTTAAGCTAAAACTAAGTGTCCTAGAACAACTATGGGATCTTGTGGTGTTGCGAAAGATTAAATTTTTTGATTGAGTAGGCTATCCCATCAACCCGAACAACAAAGGCGTAATATCCTTCGCCAATTTGGCTCCCCTAGTTACTATCGGTGATAATCTCTGGCCTATAGAAAAAATGATCTTAGCGATAATATGTTTGGTCTGGATATGGATACTCTCAAATCATATCAATATATGAGGTCCTCATAGGAGTTTGGCGAGTCGTTGTAGCCCAATCAACATGGCATCTCGATTTAAATGAAGTTTTACAGCAGGACAACAACCTACTTCTTTCCCCATTGACGAAGAAAACCTCACTCCTCACCGTCCATGTCATAATCTCTGGCTACCACAATGTGCGGTATGGCACCATTTAAGTGTCCAATTATTGTGACCAGTAATATTTAAGTGTCCAGTTTTGTAACACCGAAAGTAATTTTCAATTATTTTATCTACTAAGTGATTTAATCCTTGTTTGAATGATTGATTGTGGAATTATTATGTGAATTGTACGTTGAGGTAATTGTTTCTGTATGTGTTACTTATAGAAGGGATTTTTGGGTGAGAACCTTAATTTACAATAGGGAGCCAAACCACATTTCAAATGTTTAGTTACCAAAGTGTCCTTCATTAACTCAAACACCACAAAACACACACACAATCATATATTGAAACAAAAGAGGAAGACGCAAAGAGAAATAGAGAGAGAGGTGAAAGAAAGAAGAGAGAAATCACGGTTACCTTCCAACCTTTGTTACACTCATCACAAAGTCATCTATTTCCTTGATTCTTCACGACACCTTAGCAAAGTGAAAATAACAAATATGAACAGTATATTGTTTTGGCTTATTTCATCTCAACCTTAGAGTTTATATACTTTCTAAATAAAGAGGCTCGACGATACAACATCTATACATAGGAGTGACTAACCCACGTTCCTTTGCTATGTTTGTTGCATGTTCAATATTTGTTTATACCAAGGAAATGGGATTGTAAGTTGTATAATAAGAGGGAATATATAGAAGTGAAATTAATAGTCATATATATCGCACAATTAGAAAAAAAGTCATAGGAGTGACTAACCCACGTTCCTTTGCTATTGGAATTGAACATCCACTAATAATAAGAAGAAAAAAAGTCTAAAAACTTTTAATAACGTTATCTATATTCATCAAATGTAAATATAAAAACTTAACCCATAATTAAAGAGAAAGGAAGATAACACAATTAGAAAGTGAAACACGTACATAGGTATCATGCAGAGTTTTGATTTAAAACTAAACACCAGTTTAAGTCTAATACTCGTTGGTGTGAACTTATAAAAATAAATAAGAGAACACATTTAAAAAACTGTTTATGGCTTTTACATTCCTAATAGCTGAAACCTATAGAAGTCATAGACTAATCAAAATAGCAATCACACTCAAAGACTACCTCATCAATTTCTTAAAATCTATTACACTATCCACAAAAAAGGTGAATAAAATGAGAAGGAATCTATTTGGTAATAGGTAGCCTCCCAAAAACAAACATTGCACCTTTGATATTAAAAATTCTTAGATGCATGTCATAGGCTATGTTCAGGTTGATAAGAAAAGATAAAAAAAATTATAACTACATCTACAAATGAAGACACAATGTGGTGACAAAGTAATCAACCTCCTTTTAAAAAAAATTGTAGTTAAACAACTAATATAAGAGAATATCACAAAAACTTCTCAAAAAGAACCCAATACCTCTTTGCACAGATGCATAAGGAGAGATAAAACCTAAGGAGAACTACATGCCTTTTCCAGAAATGTATGACAGAAGAGTATGCGGCGGCGAAGCTTTGCTGTGGTGAGGCTTTGTAGCAGCGAGGTCTCAAATTAGTATTACTCATTCTATCTTGTAGAATTCTGTGATTAGAGAGCAAATCCATCAAGAGTCACTTGGTTTCTTAAAGAGCCACTTGTTCTACCACACCTCCAGAAGTCATTACTGATGAGCGCATTGTACTCTCTGAGCACCACCACCGTGCATATCATCATCCTCATCATACGTCGCTTGCTGCTGAGCTTGCTGCCTCCTTCTTGCCTCTTCCTCTATGTTGACATCATGAAGTGTAGACTCCTCACACTTATCCAGCTCCATGTCTGTCAACTGTGATACAGGCCTTGGTGGCAGAATAGTCTCTAAAGCCTTCACCTGATCAAGACCAAGAGAATCAGAAAATTCCACAGTGAAGTGAACATAAAACTTCCCCTTCATGAAAGGCCTCTGGTACATTGGCATTCCCTCATCATCTATTGCCTTGTACGAATCTGAATTCAAACAGAAGATAGAAAATTTCAATAACTAAGCCAACAAATAAATCTAAGTAATCAACAGCAAGCTAGGTATCGTATTGAGTAATCTACATACCAGCCTTGACAATTTCTTCAGGGTTTGATTTAATCAAGAGTTGTCGGCCATCCAAGTGAGTCAGCACAAACTGGAAGCCACATAAGGACTCAGTGAGGGAGAGTGCGTGCTCTACAAAAAGATCTTCACCATTTCTCCTGAACTTGGGGTGTTCCTTCTGTTGTAGTATAAAGACAATATCCCCAGTCATTGTATCAGGCTGCAAAACAGATGAAAGATCAGTCGGTGTCTAAATTCGGTAATCCAACTCAAAATCAACAAAACCATGATCCACATACCGCCTCATCAGCTTCACCAGGGAATGTAATCTTCTGTCCATTCTGCATTCCCTTCTCCACAACAACTTCAAGTACTTTCTTCTCTTGAACAACCTTTTCTCCCTTGCACTGTGGGCATCTGTCTTTGTCATTGATTGTCTCTCCAGTACCCTTACATTCATTGCAAGGATGTTGCATTTGTTGAATCATAGAGGGACCCAAGTGCCTAATAGAAACCTTCATACCAGTACCTTAACAACCAGCACACTTCAAGGAAGCCCCAGACTTGGACCCTTTCCTGTAATCAAACCTAGCCAGTAATGTAAGAAATTAAGGAGTCAATAAAAAACCAACAATCGCACAAATAGACGTTGAATGATACACACCCACTGCATTTTGAGCACAAGGCATTTCTTGAAAGGGATAGCTTCTTAGATATCCCAAGGTAAAGATCCTCCAAAGAAACCTTCAAGGGGTGAACCACATCTTCTCCCCTTCTCTGCCTCCTTCCTCTACCACCACCACCTGAAGCATTTAGACCATTTTTCTTTGTAGCTATTAAACCATAACTTAGAAAAAACCTACAGCAAATTAAAGCAAATAGTGCTTTTTTTTTCTGCATATATCAATTTTCTATGTAGCAATAAATAATTTAGCATAGTCAAAGGTGGGACATATGTTACCTACAATAGCAATTAGATCCAACCAAACAAAACCAATGAATATAACAATTATTCATGTCAGGTGTAGATAGGAAATTAACTCAATTTGCATTTTATTATATGACATGAATGAGCATTATACAACATGTGAAGATCATACCTTTAGGTAGGTCTTAACTTATGTGTATGCATTTTACTTGTCTTATTATAATTCCACACAGAAAACTTGTTTATGATCAAATATGAGAAGGAATAAAACAGTAAAGTTCAGAGTAAAGTTTGATGCATATAGCTAGTCGTATAGACATATGTTGCATCAATTATCTAAGCATGCTTTCATGATTTTACGACCACTCAATCAATCTAATATAAGCTTTATATGAGATTGAGATTTGAATATACCTCCTTGAGTAATTTTCTTACCTTGAGATTTATGTGATGAATTGATCCTCACTTATTAGCAGAGTATTTATTCCTCACATGATAGTTTGAGGATTTGATGTCAGAAGATATAGTTCAGTTCCTTTCTCTTGACATGAGCAATCCATCTTCTTTTGAGAGTTGCTGATAGATCATCATCATCTTGTAGGAATCTTATGTAATCTTCTTAGAAAAGGGTTACATAGATTTCTTTATAGGAGACTTAATTTAGAGTGAGTTTGATTGCTAGAGGATAATGTTTATGAGCTTAATCAAAATGCTTATAATATCAATACATAATTTTGGTCTTTGATGGATGACATAGAGTTATGAACAACTTTATAAGATTTATATGAAAACATTTACTCATTTATCATTCCTTATAATCATTTTGAAATATTAAGCACAAAGATCATATATACTTCTTGGCGAACATGCGACTCAAAATTTGAACTTTTAGTTTTCTGTTTTTATCAGTATGAGTTGATTTTTCTACAAGACAGCTATTAGAATTGTTTTGATATATGAGATGCTTAGCACATTTCAAAGAACCTTCTATGCAAATGATAAAATTTGATTTAGAAGATACTCTAATGGTCTGATACCCAATAAAAAATAGTATGCATGCAATATTATTTCGAATCTATGCATACAGTAGAAGAAGAAGAGTGAAATGAATCAAATGAAAAGGGAAGATCTCCCCTTACCAAAGAGAAGCAGTCTAGAAGAACCACTGTCATGACGAATCGTCCAGAGTTGCGCCACCACCCACCCTCGTCACAAATCGTCCAGAGTTGTGCCACCACGACCGTTGGTTCCGCTCTCTATGGAACCTCCTCACTCTGTCTCTCTCTCTCGCCTTCATCTCTCTTTCATCTCGCCCCTCTTCTGCACATCCCACCATCTCCTACTCCTCCATTATTCTCTCCACTTCACCCACCATGGATGTTCTTCTCCCCAACTTTCCTTTTATCACAGTCTTCTAATCCTCTGTCTCTAACCCCCTTTGATCTATCACTTTTTTCCATTTCTTCTTTCCACCTCTCTTGCATGCAAAAATAAAAGAGATGTGTTGGACAGTAAGAAGAAACGTGTTGCCACTCAAGACAACATATTGATTGATATATAAAACTGGGAACGAAAAAATAAGGTGCATACACGTTGGCACCTACAAAATTGCAATGAAAGGACAGGTGTGTGTAGATGAATCAAAGTTACATTTTAGCAATGGAAAAAGGCAAGACACGTTTCAAATAAGGGAGATTGGAAAGGCTATCAAATAGACACGTTATCATGTCAGGAAGTTAAGAAAGACAAAACGCATTTTTTTGGAAGAAAAAAAAAACTACATTTGGCGCCAAATCAATGACAAGCTGCATACATATAAGTAGATGTCTGATTTTTGGATTTACGTTGTAGCAACTACATGTGTGGTGTAAAAAAAAGGTTTATAGACCTAGATGGCAACTTTAGAGAGACTATAAGGTGATGGGCAAGGGAAACATTAAACTCCAAGTGAATGGTTATGTGCAGGTCATTACTGGGGTTTACTACATTCTGAAATGGGAAGGTCTGGTTTTTGGATTTGGGTTGTAGCAACCACATGTGCGGTGTAAAAGAATGGTTTATAGAACTAGATGGAAACTTTAGAGAGTTTGTAAGGCTATGAGACAACTCTCAGATGAAGGTGGGCAAGGGAAACATTAAACTCCAAGTGAATGGTTATGTGCATGTCATTACTAGGGTTTACTACATTCCCAAATTGAAGAATAATTTGCTAAGTATTGGTCAACTTCAACATAGGGGATTGACTGTGATTTTCAAAGATGATGTTTGCAAGGATTATTATCAAGAAAGAGGACGGTTAGTGGCTTTGAAGATGTCAACAAACAAGTTGTTTCCCATCAATGCAATTCAAATCGCAAGTGAAGATATGACATATCCATGCATTGTAGATATGGTCATTTGAATTTGAAGGGACCTAAGACAATGATGCAGAAGAATATGATTATTGGGCTGCCTGATTTACAAAGATTCATCATAAGTATGCACAAACTACATGACTACACAGAGAACTGATTCCAAAGAGTAACACATGGAGGGCTTCCAAAAGACTTGAACTCATCCACTCAAATTCATAAATACCAAGACAAAACATTTCTTCCTAAAAATAATAGTAGTAGTAAAGTAAAGTGTTTTCATAGGATTTAAGAATACAGTGAATTACTTAATTTTGGTGGGGTTCAAATCGAGGAGCTAGTAGAGGTGTTAATTGCCTTAATTGGGACATGTTAACTATGCGTAAGGAGTTTGGTGGGATGGGCTTTTGACATTTCTATGGTTTCAAAAAACGATATATTTATAGGGACTAAAAACATATTTAAGCCTTAAGAAGAACTAGGGTTCTTCTTCATCCCACCCATTCCATGAACTCATCTTCATCTTTAGTTGGGATTGTTCTTGAGTTGTTCTCATTTATTTCTAGTTTCCTTCAGCCGAAGAAAACGTCAGTTACGCTACATTACATTCCCTCTTTTTAAGCCCAAGTTGTTATTTTCTCTTCACGCTTTAAAAATGTTTGTTTCAGGTTAATTATTTGTTTTGGAATCAAAACAAATAATTAATCACAGCAAGCAGGCATACATAAAAATTGTTTTAATTATTCCCACTTGCTTTCGAAAATCACTCTCAAATATCAAGAGATTTCATCGATGGCAACGAGAAAAAGATGTTTTATTTTCGTGGGTTTTTTAATTAAAGAGGAAGAAGAGGTCAATTGATTCACTCCATCGTAAATTGCTACAGTTCTTTCTTGAATTTGGGGAAGGGTTCGAATGAGAAAGTTGCTGGAAAAAAAGATGAACATAAACCCAATTTTTTTTTTTATTATTAAAAAGCTTTATTAAAAAATTTTGGAAAGTCTAATTGGATTTGTCACACGTCAGTAATGTTATAGACACATCACCATTATAACAACCACATCACCATCGTTACTGCCATGTCACCATTTTTGAAACGAAATTTGAAAAAAGACTAACTGTATACACAAATTTAAGTGGTAAAAAAAATATTTAAAAGACCAATTTATTACAAATAAATAATTTAAAGGACCACGGTTGTAATTTATCCCTAATACTAATTCAGGCACATCATTGCAATTTCTTAGTAACGAAAAAGAAAACCATCAACACAATCTATAGCAATGTTGATATATAATTGTATTAGATAGAAATCAAAAGTTTCTTGGAGAAAATTCATAAAAGCGAACCAAATGAGAAAAACAAAGAAAGCCTATAGATTTGAAATGATAGGAAACTAAGAATCTAGGGTCGAATTGGGAGAACTTTTGGCAAGGATTGTGGAATAGATAGACTTTGCAGCTTGCAATCTGATGAAAGGAATTGAGCATTTTCTTCCATGATAATTTTATTAATCAACTGCATCAGAATTTGTTCTTGATCTTGTCCATCAATCCAACCATGGATTTCAGCTTTAAGAAGTGAAGGGTCTTTGCATATTAAATCCCAAACTGGAAACTTCATTCTTGGCATCATGAAATCTCTCTCTTTAAGCCTTAAGCTTGGGCAATAATCCCCTGCACCATCACCAAGATAGATAATCCTCTTGTTGTCTCCTTCAGCAATTGAATTTTGGATTTTGTCCATAATTAAACCCTGTAATCGTAAATAGAAGAAAAAAAAAATGTAAGTATATTTTCTTCACATGATTCCAAAATATAGAGAATAATTATTTTATTTTTTTTAAATTTTAAATGGAATCCATGTAACAAAATTATTCTCTATTTTATATTTTCACTCAATCAAGTGGATTCAAATAATAGACAAAAAAAACCACCAAAAATAGGTTGTTTGTTAAAGCTAGTAAGGTAACAAACAACTATGAGCTATCCAATCTTATAGGATCAAGCCACACTATCTCAAATATTTAATAATAATAATAAGTTTTTAATAATCAAAGACATCATAAAATTCTCCTCCAGAAGCTAGAACCAGTTAAGATAAACTGGACACCAATATTTATAAATATTAAGAACTTATATTATTTTTTTAAAAAACAAAAATATTTATATACCTTGCACATATTTGGAGGGCACAAACTGCAGCCATGAGAAGCCTTGTTGAAATCATGATAAGGCAAAATTCTTAACCTTCCTTCTTCATTAACATAACTTGGATTAGTGTTAATCTCTGAGAAACATTCACTTATTCCCAAATGATTCAAAATTGTCTCAATGAAAAACACATTAGCATCACTCACAATCCTCAAATCACACCTGAACAAAAAAAAAACACAAATGCCAACATAAATTTTTGTCCCATAGTAAAACTACAACAATAAAAAAAAACACAACTACATATGTTATGAAAATAAGGAAAGAGAGAGACATACCCTAAAGCATGAGCAGCTTTAATAGAAGGTATAATTCTAGGATGAATAGGAATCCTATGAAGAATTTCTTCAATGTCTTGAATGGTTTTACCATGTGAATGAATCTCCATCATCATCGTATCCATGAGAGAGTTCCATGGCATGGTAGGAAGGAGGTGATTGAACTGATCTGTGAAACCCAATTCATCAATAACCCAATTATCACTATCACAATCTATTATTGTTTTGTCAAAATCAAAAACAACCATAATTCCAGACATTTTTTGTGACAAAAATCTGAATGACCCAGAAGGAAAAAACGCTTTGAAAAGAAATAGGATGTTATTGGGTGTCTAGCAATGCTCTTAAAATGAGTTCTTGGTGTGGATTTGTTATCCATCAAGAGAAGTTATTTATAGTGAACAAAAAGAAAAGCCACAACGGAAAATATTGGAATCTTTGACTTTGATTCCAAAGGAATATTACGTACTAGCTAGTAATATGGGAAGTCATGGTAAATTTGATTTAAAACGTTTTATCTGATCTTAATTCATGTGTTTGTTATTTTTAGTTCGATCTTAGCCGTTGATTTGCTGAAATTAAGGTTTGTTAGATGATGATCAAAACGGTGTAGCATGTTTTTGGGTCACGAGAAGAAAAGAGAAGCATAAAAAGGAATATTCGAGAGAATGAATGCATATTAGGTAGACACCTACCTCTTTATTTGTGTGACTGTAAAATGCACTTCACCACACCACCTCAGAAATTAGAATGCAATGCACGAGAATATTCTTGGTATAGTTCGGTTCTATATACGCTACAAAATCGTGCGTTTAATTTTGCCTACAAGCAATTCCGAAACTATATATACTCCCTCCGGACTTATTTATAAGCAAAAAGTCACTTTTTAGGCTCATTGGAAAACTAATGTATTTAGACTACAATGTAGTCTAAATACATTAGTTTTCCAATAAACCTAAAAAGTGACTTTTTGCTTATAAATAGGTCCAGAGGGAGTATATTTTGAGGGAGTTACGATTTATTAAAAGAGTTTAATTAGCATTCCACGTAGTATACATATTAAAGTATATACAAATTATGTTACTTTTTCCATTATTTATTATTATATAAACATTTACGAAGAAATAAAAAAAATTAGGTTTTGTAAAAAATAAAAATAAGATGATATTTTATTATTATTGTGAATAATTTTTTTTTCAATTATATCTAATTAATATTTTTAAGAAAAATAAGTAATACTATTAAATATTATTTTTGAAAAAAAAATTGTCAATCGGCTTTTAGTAAAAAAAATTCTTTGACAATTTTTTGTAACAAATTTTGAGCTCTTTTTATTTTTATTTTTTTGGTCTTTTCCGAAAATGTCTGAGTTTGATGCGTGCTAGATAGCCCATTTTTCCAACTATAAATTATTATTAGTATTATTATTATTACTATTATTATTATTATTATTTATTTTTTGAAGCAATTATTACTATTATTATTATTATATGATGATTGTGGATGGTAAATGACTCGCAAAGCATGTATGGATGTTTTGTCAAAAAAAGAAAGAAGCATGTATGGATGAGAATTCGAGCTCAAATTGAAGTCTACCTCTAAGTATATATCTGAATTATTTTTCTTTTGTTGTTGCATGGCTATTAAGAGGTCAATCTTTTTCTTATATATAAAGGGTCAAAATTCAAACTTCGTAGGTCTATTGAAAATCATGTTGTCAGGAACCTTCCCTTGTTGTAAAAAAAAAAAAAAACTTTTCATATAACTTATTTATTCGTTTAAATATATGTTTTATCTTTGTGAATATACATTTGATCTAATTTACTCCTTATTAAAATAAAAGGAAAATAATAAATGTTACGAGAGATTTTTCCAAGAAATAGAAGAATGATAGGTAGGCATGGCAACAAAACCCAAACCCGCAGTGATCATCCACCCGACTCCCCCGAGCTTGTGAGGAATCACCGCTGGGCCAGGGGGACGAGGGCGGGTTCGAGGATGTCGTCACCCCGACTTCCACCCAAACCCGCTCAACAACACATTAACTATTTATTTCATTTTATTTTATGCAAATATATTCATTGATTTTGTTTCATAATTTTGTTTATTTTAAGTTTTGATCTGTTTTGAAAAGAAAAGTCTATTTTAATATTTTTAACTTTATTTTATCATTGTATAAAAGCTATTATTTTATTAAATTAATTATCGTAAATATAATTTTTTTATTTTTCGTAAGTTAGTGACGAAAGACGCATGAGATGAACCCGACCATTGGGGCGGGGGATGGGGATATAAAACCGACCGCTAGAGAGTAGGGCGGGGACGGGGATCTGGCCCGCGCCCGACCCGCCCGTTGCCATGCCTAATGATAGGTGGTGGTATGTAACACTTACAATTGTAACTACCCACTCTTCCATATGTATTGTTAGTCAGTTGTTATCAAATAGTCATGCATTTTTATGTATTATTCTCTTTCTTGCAAAATTTCTTTGTAACAAATCGCAATGCTCAAAATAAAATTTTATTTTTCGTCCTTGGAAATATACATTTGATCTAATATATGTAAAATATTTGATTTGATTTTAGTCTCTCCAATATGAGCGACAAAAAAAACTAAAATTAAATATTTTACATATTATAAGGACCAAATTGGATAAAATGTATTTCCATCATATTTTCGTGCAAAGATAGAAAATTCCATCATTAGGTGGCACCATTTTTATATTCAAGTTAATTTAATGTTTTTGTCCAAATTGCATTTCATTCACGGGAGTTACTTATCCCACACCCCTTCCTACTCAAACACACCCCCTAACTTCTTAAATCTCCAAAATACCCCTAAATAAAAAAATAAAATTCCTCCGGTCCCCCCCAATCCCTCCACACCTTGTCACTCCTCTCATTCCCAACACTCTCATTCCCACACTTCTCCCCCTTCATCATGAACCCAAAATCCCTTTCTCTCCCTCTCACTAAACTCCTTCTTCTCTCTCAATATCTCACTCCAACCTCTCATTTATCCATCAACACCCTCCAATTGTTCGTTCCATCAACAACCATCCAATCGTTCATCCAATCGTTCCATTTAATTGAAGGTAAGCCTCCCCTCTGATCTGCGTTTTGGGTTTTTTTCTCTGCGTAACTGCTCTGTTCGAACGCACGCTTCGGCGAATTAATTGAAATAGTAAACGACCTCGGATTTCGACAAATAAATACTCGTTGGAAAGCCACGGATGTGTAGTTTCTGAAAATATCTTTAAAGTTTCAAAACAATGAGCCAATTAGTACAGTTTTTAGAAATAACCCAAACAGTTTTCAGACTTGACAGATTCTGGCCTCCTATTTCATTTCACGCTAAACTGACTCAAACTTGACCCAATGGAACAAAACTTTAGCCCGAATGAAAGCATTTTGCATGTAGTTTCTAATGGAAAAGAATCGTTCAAAACGGAGTTCATTTGGAGGTATAAAACTTGCAAAAACTGAACCTACCCACTGATTGATTCTATAAATTTGACTCGATTTTGGAGATTCATAACTGGAGCTACACAACTCCGAATTTAACGAAATCAGCGCCAAAACGACCGGCTTTAAGTCTATTTTCGAAAACACTTAGCCAAATAATTTTTGACTCAACCAAACAGTACCAGTTTTCAAAAGACTGAAACAGTGTCCAGATTGTCTTCCAGAATTTTAACCTAACTTGTTTCACCTATAACTCGAGTTCTACAACTCCGAATTCAACCCAATCAGTGGCAAATTAACAAGCATTCAATCAAGTTTTCGAAATGACAAACCACATAATTTTTCAATTGACCAAACAATACCAGTTTTTAAAAGACTGAAACAGCATCCAGTAACGCACCGAAATCATACGCAAGTAAAACTCACCATTATCAATCACCAAACCAGTTACAATCATCACGTACTTATGCATTTCATCAAACATCAAATAAGCATAACCAATCATGCAACAACTTAAACAGGCAATTTCGAAAGATTTAAACATGTAGGCATCTTCAATTTTCTTTATTCCTAGGGATTTGTTAACATGCAATTTTACAACTTCCCTAGAAAACGTTATGGGTACATATTTCTACCAAATTGAATCGAATTCCTATCACAAATAATACAACCCACACATGTTTTATAATACAATTGTTTTGATACAAGACTTGATATTAGTTTAAACAAATGAAATTACATACTCTTGTTAACATTTAGCAAAGAAACCCAATCAAGTGAGACAAGTGCACAAAAATCTGGTTGCACGGTTTTTCATCATTAAATTTATATCCCACGTAACACAATTTTTAAGAAGTGACAGTTAACACTAGCGATAGCAGCCACAATGTCAAAGTTAAGTCGTAATCGAACAAAATTTTCACAATTATAGTTCACAGTCAAGAAGTGCTTAAAATTGTTTACAGTTGTTTCTAAAACCTTGACAATTATTATCGGACTCACATTCTCGTAGCCTAAAATTTTTTAACTCATTTAATCATGCAATTTATGTCTAATCTCCTAATTTTTCAAACATCATTAAATCACAACCTAATCGGTTCAAAAGCTGAATTTATGTCACATTTTGAAATAAGATCTTAGAACATTTTGGAAACATAATTCGACACTAACTTGACCTCACATTCATTGTCCAATAGCATAAAATTTTCCAAGTACCGTTTCCTTTTGAAAATCATAAAACTCATTGTTTTTGTCAACTATATGCAAACTTCAACTTTACTATCACTCAAGCATGCCACCACATAAACAACTACTTATCAGTTCAAAATTTGATTTCCAACATAAACCCAGAAGGTAAGAGAAGTTAGTCATTTAGTCTTTGACAAATCACATTATGCTCACGAAACAAGTCAAATTGAAACATTAAAAATGTCAAAACTCCAAGTTATGCAATCTTAATTGAGATAATGAAAATATAGCATTACACAACATTTCATTTTAGCACACTAACTTCAAACAATTAAGCACAAGTCAAACTTAAACTCATATACATCACAAGAATAATCAACCTATAGCAGAGACGTCAATCAAGTGCAACAATTTTCAACAAGCAATCTTCAAATATTGTTCAGTGTATACTTACCACGGTTAGATCATATAAAAATTACTTTCCATATTCTAACAAGCTAATCAAGCAATCAATCAAATTAAAATTAGTGTATGCATCTAAAGTTAATAATAACTATGAGTTATTGTCGCCTCTTTTCGGTGGTGATGAGTGATTGGGGTGATCACCCCTCCTACTCATACAACCAACTAATTAAGGTCACAAAACTATTTCCTCTCAAATTTATAACTACCACATTAAAAGACTTTTAACGTTGTCCGAGTGCGAAGGCGTCGTCACGACTTTCACTCCTCTCGGCGTCGTTAGAACTCTTTTAATCACACATATCTTAATGATAAAAACAACGATCCACGAATGACAAAATCAATGCTACAACCATCGCCATACGCCTCGACCACATAGACCTCAATAATACAATATAACTTTCAATCGTAATCTAACAAATAAGTCACAAGGCACGCCAATGAATTAACAAACCAACAAAGTTAACAGAATAAGCGGCAATATAATTATGATTTTAGAACGAGTACCAAGACTCGAGGTTGTGACTTCGACAACTTGGCGGACGGACCGAACCGCTCGATACCACTTATGTAACACCCCTTCTACTAAATACTAAATTAATTAATAAAAATCAGAGTTTTTTCAAAAACTTTTCCACGCACCTTAAAGAGAGTGCTACATTTTATAAAAACATCATCAAGGCACATTTAAAATTCAAACGCATCTAGTGCGTGAAATACATACCATAGCCACGTGGGTTCAAACCCTCAAAACCTGTTTAGAGTTTACAATAATCCAGAAATGTTTTCACAGCACAGCGGAAATAAAACAAGTTCAATATACGCAGCGATATAATCCAAATCACCAAATACATAATATAAAATAACTACACTACGATCCCGCCACGGGTGTCACTAATCAGAGCTGACTCGATGACTCAAGAAGGCATGGCACCTTCACTCAGAATCACATGCATGTCGCCACGAGAGCAGGCAACATAAAAATTGTTAGGGTGAGTCTCTTTACATAAATAATAACAAGTAAGATAAACATTATATTAGGAAAACATCTAGCAACAACAATCCACAGAGATCAAGGCATTTACCATTCAATTAAAATACCAACAATCAACAATAATGAATTAATTATTCATCAACAAGAATTCTAAGAATGCATGGTTATATGCATGTGTGCAATATGCATGTGGATCCATAACCACCTCAATAACCCCGTCGGGCACCACCACGTTTGGCCGAAGCCACCCACCATGTTTTGGCCGAAGCCATACCACCACTTTTGAAATGCATATGATTTATGTGACACTATGACAATGCATCACAACATCACATATTTATCACATCAAGTATTAACCCACCACTTTGGCCGAAGCCCACATCATTTATTAACCACCTCTTTGGCCGAAGCCCACATCATTTATTAACCACCTCTTTGGCCGAAGCCCACATCATTTATTAACCACCACTTTATCATTTTCCCACCTCCACACTCCATATATTAAATTGAATCTCACCTAAGGACCAAAACACTTCAGAAAGACATTTTCAACACCTAAGGCCATTTTTGACACACCCAAGACTAATTTAGTATTTAGGGAATTATTGGACACATTTGGATTAACTTTGGTACTTACGAATTATTTTGACATGTTAGGCTTAATTGGATACTAAGGGAATATTTTGTCACTCCAAGGATTAATTTAATTCTTAGGAACCATTTGTCACACCAAGGATTAAATTAATTCTTAGGGACTAAAAGACTCACTTAGGTTCCATTTAAGCACCCTAG
Source organism: Oxytropis ochrocephala (assembly GCA_020916435.1). Classification (NCBI taxonomy): domain Eukaryota; kingdom Viridiplantae; phylum Streptophyta; class Magnoliopsida; order Fabales; family Fabaceae; genus Oxytropis; species Oxytropis ochrocephala. The sequence goes on from CM037088.1 coordinate 121,192,199, forward strand.
GCGCCAAGGGGCAGCCATTTTGGCGCCTCACCTAGCGCAGCACAGCCCATGGCACGCACACACTCACAGTGGGCGCCAAGTTCCCAGCGAACTGGCGCCCTTCCCTGCACCCACGCACGCATCAGACAGCCACGGCGCCCAAGCAGGCGCCTATTCTCCCTGCAATCCGCGCCCCCTGCACACACTCACCCACGCGCGTTTGCAGCAATGCCACAGCGCACATCCTGGCGCCAATGCTCCCAAAGATTTGCGCGCCGCACGGCACAAACACACACACCAAAGACTGAACCACCTACCTGGCGCCAATTTGCCTAGCAAATGGCGCCCCTCCTCAGCAACACACCACACCCAGCCAGAAAAATAGTGACAGGGCGCCATTTGCCTATGCATTTGGCGCCCCTCCCTCCAATCCTCCTTCCAAACCACTTCAAACCTACTTTTCACTCAACAATTTAATTCCCACTTAAACAACACACATATATGCATTAAATCAACTTCATTAAATTACCATCACCACACATTTCTTCACATTGAAACATTTCATCCAACATATAACATGCATATTTAATAACTCATATCTTTCCAACAACACGCAACATGATATCACCAAATTAAGCATCAAATACAACAACCAACATATATTTAACATGAAGTTCACACAATCAAGCCATTCCTAGAGCTATTCCACACATAATACACATCCTACAACTTATTATAAATGTAGTGGAGAATCCCCTAACCTTGAAATTGGAGAAACTCAAGCACTTTCTCTCCTAGAACTTCAAGAACTACCAATGCTTACCCACCCACACCTTGAGCTTCAACTTCATCCATGGGAAAATGAAATTGGAAAGGAATGAGACTATAAAACTCATATAAATGGAATAAGGGAAAGAAATGGGGAAGATTGAGACCAAGTTCTCCTTACCTAGAGTCAAAGTGAGCAAAACTCCATTAATGGCCAAGGTGAGCTTTGAACATGGAATTAGAAGGGAAGAAATCAAAACACCATAATGGAGAAGTAATTGAACAGCAAATGGCTTTCTAAACCTCCAATGTGAAAATCCACATTCCCAAGCTTCCTCCCATCTCTCCCTCACGCCCTCACCTCTCACCCTCCCTATTTTCCTTCGTTTTCTTACTCTCTCTCTGCCGTAAGCATTCTTTCTTTCTCTCAATTCCATTCCTTTTAATTGTCATTTAACCCTAGGCCCAATCAATTTGGGCCTTAATACTTACACCCCCTTTTTACTATCACCACTCCTAATACTTAAACACCTCCTAACTAATATAAAACTCCAAATTAATTAATCTTCTTAAATAAATGTTGTAACCCTTAAGTAACTTAATTAAATAAATAATCAAATGAATAATTAAATAAATAGTTAAATTATTTTGGGCGCATAAAGAGTTTTGAGGCCCCACCCGATGAGTTGAGCATCAGGAGGAGGAGGTGGAGGATGCTCCTTAGGAGGAGGAGGTGGAGAGGCTGTTCCTCAGGAGGAGGAGGATGAGGCTGCTCCTGAAGACGACGCTAGTTCTAGTTCTTATTCTACTGATTCTGATTATCGGGCATATCTTGACGGTTATCCTAGGAGTGATGCTAATGGGAGTGATGTTGATGGGAGTGCTGCTGATGGGAGTGCTGTGACCAATCTTTAAATTATATTGTTGTATTATAGTTTCAATAATTTTGCAAACTGGTGTATTGATATTTATGACTGAATTAGTACTTACTAATCTATGTTACAGTGGTGTTTAAGTTAGACAAATAGTTTATTATTAAAAAGCATAACCGTACATCAAATACGAAAGACAACAAATACGAAAGACATGAAATACAAAAGACATAAAACCAACATAATCAAACAACATAAGCAAACAACTAACTAAGAAACTAGTGTTTCGCTAGTCCCTGTTCCAGAAGATAAATGACCTCTTCTGGAGTGCGTCTTGTGTCCACGTACAGCTCCAAGATCCTACGTCCCATTGGAACGTTAGCTAGATGTTCCATCATTGCGCGGACGTCGTCGTCGCTTCGGATCTCCAAGACAAAATAATGGACAGTCCCATCATCTATACAATTGTACTTTCTGAAATGTATACGATCCACGTCTTTACGCCATGCTCCCTCTGGACAAATCTTCCTCTCAGCCTTTTCCTTCAGTTGGGCGAAGGTGATGTCCTTACTCATCCTGCAGAAGATATGGTTAGGACAACTAAACACAACACCATGTTCGTCAGTGGTGACAGTCTCATGGTGATGAAGGGCCGTTAGAAATTTGTCGTTTGAGTACTGGGTTGGGCACAATTGCCATTCCATTTCAGGTTGGTTGTATCAGTGAAGAAGGAGAGTAATCTGTGAAGGAGAGTAGGGTTTAGTGAAGAAGCAAATTAGGGTTTGGTGAAGGTGTGAGGTTGTGGTGAAGAAATTGAAACCCCTTTTATAATGGCGTGGTAAAATTTCAGCCGTTGATTTCATTTTTAGATCACAAATCTGAGCCGTTTAAATTCTATCCGTTCAGGCACATTTTCCCAAGGGAATGACATCCACTCCTTTATCTGACACATTTGACTGATTGTAAGCCGTTGATTAAAACTGTCGGTGGAATCTGAGACGTCCAATATCTGTCATTCTGCAACACTGGTTCGAACACCCTCATGTGAACTTGTTCGCATACCCTCATGCGAACCTGTTCGCATGACCCCATTCGAGCAGGTGAAAAACGCCCAAGAGCATGTGAGTCCATATTTAACACGCGAACGACCTTGTTCGAACCCTCGCTCAAGGCCCGTGTTCGAACAGTGAAATTTCGTGGAAAAAAAAGAGGTTTTGGCTCGCATTTTGGTCTTTTCACACCCTTATGGGGTGTGTTTTGAGTAGGAGGGGTGTGGGAAAAGCAAACCCCTTCATTCACAGAGAAAACGGATCAAAGCCCAAAACACACTCAAGGCCGGCCTGGCCCAACTTCACCATAAAGGCAGCACAATAACATGTAGGCTCATTCTTGTGCACAACCCCACTACTCTCCTACTCCCCCTTAAATTTTCAAAAACCATGAACTCTTCCACACTCCCAATTCACCCCCACTCAGCGATGAGCTCCCCTCATGTGCTTAAGGTGCTCTATACCAAATACTAATAGGTATGTGAAGCCATCAAAAAAGGAAATGACTACGATCGGGTCAGTGCCTATAAAGTGAAAGTCATCGTGAAATGGGATGGTAATGTTAGGAGTCCCATATTGAGTAGATAAGAAGACTCAATGTATAGTACTTAAGTCATGAAGTTCTTCCACCTAATTCGCTGTTGTTGAAGAAGAGATGTCAATGGGTTTGAAGAGATGTGGGTTTTTTTGATAGAAAGATGTCACTGGGTTTTTTAATTTAGTGAAGAATTTTGAATGTTTTAATTTTGATTAATTTTGTTTTTAATTTACTGTTTTAAATTTTATTAATTATTTAAGTTATTTTAGTATGACGTGGCATGTACACGTGGATCATTAAATGACATGGCAATCATGTGTCGTGCCTACGTGTGCTGCCACATGATTTAATGAGAGTCACGTCAAATTTTTTTCCGACAGACTTCCAAAATCAACAAAAAAAATTAAAATATCTCTCTTTTGACTAAATATTGGAATTTTTTAAATAGAGGGACTAAATGCATAAGTTTTAAAACAGGGAGACCAAATGTCTAATGTTTTGAAAATACGAGGACCAAAACTATAATTTAGTCTTATATTTATTAAACGTTAATTATTCATTTAAATATTCAAATAATATTTTTCTTTGGGCTTAAATTTATATTTTGTCTGCAATATTTTGTTGTTGTTATGATGTCTAATAATAAATTTTTGACCAAACAAATATGCTTTAGGGCCCGTTTGTTTTGGATTAAAAAATACGTGATTTTGTTGTTTAATAATCACTAATGGCGACATGTTGTCTATTTGTTACATATTCTTAAAAAAATGAAAAGCTGAAAATAATCTAAAAATTGCTTCATATGAGAAGCTGTTTTGAGTATAGCTTCTCATGAGAATCAGTTTTTTAAGAATGATTTTTTTAAAATAAGTGATTTTCAGTATGTTACACAAACACAAAACAACTTCTCATTTTTTAAAAAATCTCTAAAACTAATCTCTAAATTATTTAACAACAAAATCACTTATTTTTTGATCTCAGAATAAACGGGCCCTTAGAGATTAGTTTTTAGAGATTTTTAAGAAAATGAGAAGTTATTTTGTGTTTGTCTAACATACTGAAAATCACTTATTTTTTTATAAAAAAAATCATTCTTAAAAAACTGATTTTTATGAGAAGCTACTCAAAACAACTTATCATATGAAGCCGTTTTTAGATTATTTTTAGCTTTTCAATTTTTTAAGAATCTGTAACAAACAGACAACATGTCGTCATAAGTGATAATTTTTTTAAAAAAATAAGATGTACAAACGGACTCTTAAATTCTAGGAAATTAGAGTTAAAATTTTATTGCATCTGATTTTAAGGTTGATTGATTTATATGATCTTGTAGGCCTCACCTCAATTTGCTTTAAGTTTCAGTATTAGGTTGTTGGACTAATTCTATATCTAAGGGATAAATCCAATATCATTGCAAAGCTATACTCCAAATAGTTGCTGATAAATTGTTCACTTCTTGTTTTTTTTTTTACAAAAGCTTAGGTGAGTTGGACTTTAGGGACTCATTAGGGTTAGAGTAAGCCTCAAGCCTCTTTGAGCGCTAACAAAGGTATTTACTTACAGATCAACCACCCATCAAAAATATACTCATGCTGACGGCGGGAGTAGAGCACACGCTCTTGCGGGGTGCGAGTGTTCGCGTTTGTGTAGTAGTATGAATTTTCGCAATTATAGTGCAAGTATACACATCGTACAAGTAATAAAGTGGATATAAGTAAGAGATCGTTCCCACGAGGATTGGTGTGCTTTCAAAGTTCAAGTTTCAAAACACAAGAGAATCAAGTATCAAATCGGCAATAAGAGTTGGTTTAAAAGCTAAAGATGTAAATAGAATAAGTAAACAAATGTTGGTTGTGATTATGGATGAGAGATGAGTTGAGTTGTTGCATGCAGATAAATCCTTCCTACCCGACGTTATAACGCTTAGACGTTATGACGCTCAAATGCTATTCTCAGAGAGACGTGGCCACGTCTGAACGCTGTTGCAAAAGAGCTATGCTTTTCAGCGACAAAACGCCGAGTTTCAAGTACAAGAAATCCTATGTCTAGGTTCTAAATAGGCCCACTCCTGTATTTTAAGTACCCACAGCAATGTTCTATGAACTATTATCCATTCTATGTCTAGACTTAGATAAAGATGCCTAAATGTCTTTAGTGCATTGTTCATTCATATAAATCTTTGATTTCTTTCCATAGACCATGTCCAGACTCTATGAATCTACCCATTTTAAGAGGCCAACCTCAAAACAAGTTTGGAAATATTATTACACAAAGATTTAAAACAGGCAACGCCAATACTTCATAGCATTAACTAGAAATTCATTAATAGCAAAACAACAACTCAACTACAAAGTGTTTAGCTCATGCTGAGCATCATTACAGAATGAAAAGGATGTGAAATCCTAATACCATACATAACAGAAAAGAACTCAAGTGCAAAAGATACACCCAAATATCTTCTTAGCATGTACGCTGTATAGACGTTACAACGTCTGAGCTTTACAAAATGCAGAAAATGAAAACTAAGTTCAGACAAGCTAAATATAGAAGTCTGTTTCCAGATCTTCTTTACAAAACTAGTTCTGAATTTAAATGGAGGGATGGTGAGGAGATGAAGATGAAGTGATTCTGAAGTTGGTGGAAGGGATGCTCCTTGAGAGAGAGCTGAGCTGAGCTTTAAATAGCCTCCTTGCTTACGCGTGCTGATGTCACTTGCCCACCTACCATATATGTTTCTTCTATTTTTCCTGACACTGTTCAGAGCTACAGTGCTCTTGTGCGTCAGCTTATGGGGAACAGAAAATCTTCTGACTTTTATATCTTTGACTTATCATTGCTTAGCGCGCCAAAATGAAGATCTTTTCACCCTTTCTCTGCTACACTTTAGTAGACGTGGTGAGGGACGTGGTAACGTTCAGCACTAATTTCCTGCACAAGCACAAAAAAGCATCAAAACGCTCTCAAGGGCACCACTTGGTGCCTAAATGCACAGATTTATCACTTCATCTTATTTATTTACCAAAGACTCAGAAATTACATAAAACTAGTTAAATAACCTTTGTATTGCTAGAGAACTTGCATGGCTTATTCTTTGAATGAGTATAAATAACTCATATAAATATGAGTTATCACACCCCCAAACTTAAGCCATTGCTTGTCCTCAAGCAATCAAGATAACAGCAAAACAAAACATGAAATCAACTACACTAGCAGGTTATGCTCTTACTAAATCAATAGATCAAAAATTCATTCTCAAGGGGCTAATTCCTCACACACTCACACACCACTTGCATGATTAAATTCCAGATTCATTAAAGCTCAACTTGAGTGTGTGATCTCTGCATTTAAATCTTCCTCTAGCTAGTTCGAAAACAGCTTTTGCCTATGAAAGAGTGGCTTCCCAAATGGTGACAGTAAAACATTTTTCAAAACAAAGAATAGGCTAACATTTTCACATAAGAAATGGGAGTTCATTTGAAGCTTGACAAAGGGTCTTAATTGGGTGCTAGGACTAGGTTAGTGCAACTAATTTATTGACTCACACACACAAAAAAAAAAAAAGGATCAGAACCCCTCCTTTCTCGAGCAACTCTCTTTATTTTGCTCCATTTTGGAGTTTTTTTTTTTTTTTTTTTAGAGTGCTCAAAGATTTGTTTCAGGTATTACAGAGATTACATGTGGATTTTCCACTTATTTGTATCAACACACTCTTTTTGGTATTTTTGGGAATAGACGTTACAACGTTTATAGGTGAGACGTTGCAACGCCCGAGCACACAACACTACACACACACGGCAGACGTTATAACGTTACGGGTAGACGCGTTACAACGTTGCACTCACGCTACACCGCACTTAACCATCCTATAGTCTTTGCACCCACTTTTTAGTACGACTTGATTTACCCCCAAACTTAGCTTCTCTGCGCTATTCTAGGTTTTTAATCAAGTTTTATTTTCACCAAAGTTCACCAAAACTAGCTTCAACACAAAATATTCCTAGCTAACTAGATTCCTTCTTAAAACAGAGTTTGTGTAGGAGCAACAATCAATTCTTTACATCTAATCATGCATAGGTTACTCACACACATGTTTTCACTAACTTTAGCCCAAAGAGAATTATTTTCATGCTTGACAGAGTAAGAACAAAAGCTACTTTTGCATTTGATTTTATGTACAATCACAAACAGGATTTAAAACATCGAGATCCCCACACTTAAAGATGAGCAGTGTCCTCACCGCTCACGATATAAACAACATTTTTTTTTTTAGGGGTTCTCACACCGAATGTAAAAGAAAAACTACTAAAATTATCATTAAAACTAAAAAAATCAAAAACTACAACTATTATTGAAATTAATGGGGACTTACTTGTTTGATGCACTGCACCTAAGCCTTCCGCTTTGTCCGTGGGTACCGCCGCGCTGCCTTCTCCTTTCTTTCTTCTTCTCCTTTTTCTCTGTCTTGACCTTCACTCCTCCTCGCTTCGGTGGTGGTGGTTGTTGTTGTTTCATCGATTCTTTCTCTTTTGTACTTGCTCCAACACTTCCACCAAAGAAGACTTCGAGGCTTCAAAGAATCCTCTTTTTTAGCTTCCTCCCACATCCTCATTGCTAACTCAGCAGGGTTGACTTGCATTGGCTCGGGGTATCACCGGGCTTTTTCCACCTCTGCTCTTTAGACGTCGCCACGCCTCGATGATGATACTCCGCCCAAAGAATCGCACCACGGGCTTGCTTCAACAAGTGCTCGCCGGCTTCTGTGTGGCCTCCTCCATTGCTTCTTTGCCTAACTTTCTCCATGGCGGCTACTCTTTCATTAGTGACTTGCATTTCGCAAGTTTTGCACGCAGCCTTCTTTTTCGCAGACGTTGCAACGCTCTGCGCAGCGCTTCTTCAAAGAATAGCGGAAGCGGCTTTTCGAAACACTAGTGGCTACGAATGCAAAGACTAGTGGCGTGAGCAGTTTCCTGCAAAGACTTTGGGTCTTTCTTATCACGGAAGCTTCACCGAGTGTTGTGGTGGTCGCAACTTCCTCTTTTCTCCACTCCCCTTGAGCTTGATTTGACTCAGCAAATTATCCATTGTCTCTTTTCTTCCAAATGGATTGTATGCAAGCGCGATTTTCACTCGGTTTTCTTGGGTGGGAAATGGGTTCTTGTGGGTTGCTTTCAGATTTGTTGGCTCAGGCGCCGCCACGTCCCGCTCTTGTGTTTTCTGGGGTGATGGTTGCTTTTCCGTTCGAGTTGGGGTGAGGTGGTTTTGTTGGTTGGTCTTGAGCTTTGGATTGTGGGGTATTTGGGGTGTTTTGGTTATGGGTGGAGGTTCTTTTGGTGAAGGGGTGGTTGTGTGGTTTGTGGGGATTGTGCTTTGGGGCTAGGTGTTTTGGATTTTTCTTGGCCGGCTCTCTTTGCTTGTTTGGTTGGTTGGGGACTCACTTACGCCTCTTCTCACTCGAACTCCCTTTTTCTTCAGTGGCTCTCTTCCTCTTCTTCCTCACTAATTATTTCCATACTTACTTTCTTGGATTCCTCTCGCATCACATTCGAAATATCATCTAAATCATCGAATTAAAATCTTCTTCACTACTTACCTTCTTTTGCTTCTTCTTTGGCTCGCTCTTGCCTCTTTGGTGGGCTTCTTGCGCGCGCTTTGCTCTTTCCTTCTTCACACTCTCTTCTTTGGATTGTAGACAGGGGCACTTCATCATCTTCTTCTTCTAGCATCCAATCTGCAATGCAGCTCTTCAATTGCTTTCTTTCCTTAGACATCCGGGCAAATACCTTCTTTTGCCACTCAAATTGCTCCTTGATAAATTTGGCGAATTCTCGCTTTCCTCCAGACGTTGTAACGTCTGAGCATCAACAGAACTAGCAGCACCTGCAGTCTTCACTCTAGGCTTAAATTTTGTTGAAAAGGGGCCTTGGGGCTGCTCCCTAAGTTCAGATGCTTCAATCTCCACTCCTGCCTCCATGCACAAGTCAGTTATCATGCACGGAAATACAAATAGCCGCCCTTCCCCGTTTCTTCCACTTGTTGAGCTCACGGTTGATCACCTTCCCAACCTCCACTTTGTCTCTTGACATGATTGCATCGATTACTATCAACCTCTCTTTATCTACCCAGGATGTATGAGAGGTGGGAATTAAGCAGTGCCTTATGAAATGAAACCAAGTGTTGGCTTCATCACAAAGGTACCTCTTCATGATTTTGAATTCACTACCGTGCTCTCCACACCTTTCCCAAACAAAGACCTTCAATACATATCCTATCCTTGATAGCATCCATCTCAAATGCACCATAGTTCTTTTGCTTGGTTTCCACACTTTTCCGTAATACCCTAGCCCAAAGTAATCATTGATGACTCTCACTCCAAACTTCACTTCCTCCTCGCACCTTAGACACAATGGATGGCTCTCCTTCAGCCTCTCCACGATTCCCTTGTAGAAATCATGAACCGGAGTAGCAATATACTCTTTCTGCATATAACAAATTTTTGCCATCCCAATGTCGCGACGGTTGCGAGAGAAAGTCCGGATTGGGGTTTTTCGACTCAAACCCCTCTCGTGAAGTAGGGCTTTCTTTTGGATGGGTTGGGTGTTTCAGGGAATGGGGGTGAAGATGAACTCAGTCGGCATGCTTGCCTTTCCTGCAGGATTTGGTGGTGATTGTTTCACTTTAGTCATGGTGTTTGCGAGAAATTGTTTGGAAAGAAAAGGGGATTTTTGGGTTTTAGGTTTTTAGAGAAAGAGAAGGGAGATTTCTGGGTTCAGAGAAAGAAATTAGAAAGAGATTTCAGGAGGTGGAATGGTGGTGAGTGGTTAGATTTTTATGGGGAAGAGGTTATGGGAGTTGAGAAATGGAAGAGTGGAGTAATGGAGAAAGTAACCGCTTGATTAGACATGTTAAGTGAGGGGATGACGTCGTGGTCGCTTACCACGCTCATGGTTCGTAGGAAATCATTTCGCCACGTCATCATTTACGCCTTTGACTTCATTTAAATCGCCTTGATCGCCTGCGACGCGTGCCCACGCCTAATGCTTTCGAGACGCATGACGCCTACCCTCTTATTCCCGCAACATAAAAATTAAAATTAAAAATCCTTGGGTTGCCTCCCAAGAGCGCTTGCTTTAAGAGTCTTCACCGACTTTTGTTTCTTTCATTCAAGATTTGTTGAAGGACATTTGGATCTTGTCCCTCTCTACATGCTCTCCATGATATGGTTTCACACGTTGGCCATTAACTTTGAACATGGTGTTTGTCTTTTCATCAAATAATTCCACAAAGACCATGAGGATATATCTTCATTAATTTAAAAGGACTCACCACCTTGACTTCAACTTTCCCGAAACAATTTCACCTTGAATTGAATAGCAATACCTGCCGCCTTCTACCGCTTCTCCTTTGAATTCTTTGATCATGCCACTTCTTTGTCTTCTCCTTGTACATTGCTGAGTTTTCATAGGCATGGTGTCTAAACTCTTCTAACTCATTCAATTGCAATAATCTTGCCTCAACAACCTTTGCATGATCCAGATTTAATTGCTTTAACGCCCAATAGGCCTTATGTTGGAGCTCAATTGGTAGGTGACAGCCTTACCATAAACTAGCTTGTAAGAGACATGCCCAATGGTGTTTTGTATGTCGCTCAGAGGCCCAAAGTGCATCATCCAAGTGTAATGACCACTCCTTTCTCATTGGGGCCAACCATCTTCTCTAGTATTCTTTTAATCTCCCCGTTGGATATTTCGGCTTGGCCACCGGTTTGGGGGGTGATAAGTCAGAGCAATTCGTGTTTTACTCCATATTTAGCCAAGAGGTTCTCAATTAACTTATTGCAAAAATGAGAGCCTTCATCACCGATTATGGCTCTTGAGTACCAAATCTTGTGAATATATTCTTTTTCGTGAACTTGCTAATGATTTTTGGCTTCATTGTTTGGTAATGCCACCGCTTCAACCCACTTTGACACGTAATCCACAAATACTACGTAATGTAGAGATTTCCATGAGACATAGGAAATGGTCCCATGAAGTCCATTCCCATACATCAAACAATTCAACTTCCGAATGTTTGTGAGTGGCATCTCCGTCCCGCTTGATATATTCCCTGCTTCTTTGGCACTTATCACATCTTCTTACCAACTCATGTGCATCTTTGAATAAAGTTGGCCAATAGTAGCCTGATTGTAGAACCTTAGTCATTGCTCGGTACCTCCAAAATGTCCACCATAAGGTCTTTGAATGACATTGTTGCAAAGACATGGAGTTGCTTTCTTCTTCACTAGGCATCTTCTTAGTAACCGATCCGGACACAATTTGTACAAGTATGGTTCATCCTGCAAATAGTGCTTTATAGTGTGGAAGAACCTCTTCTTCACGATAGTTGAATCCTACAGTGCACAATTCTCGCTAACAAGGAAGTTAACTATGTCGAGATACCATGGAGCAATGAGTATCGGGACGTTATGACGCTTGACGAAAGTGTCATAGACGTGGCACGTCTTCACCACCGAGGCTACTAACAATAGTCTCTCATCGGAAATTTTTCTTGTATATCCTTTTCACCGCACTGCATCAACATTCTCAAGCCTAGAAAGATGATCAAAGAACTTGGTTCTCCACCCTTTTTTGTCACGAATTTCCAAGTCAAATTCTTGGAGGAGGAGAACCCATCTAATAAGCCTTGGCTTTGCATCTTTTTTGAAATTAAGTACTTAATGGTGAGTGATCAAGAAAAACAATAACTTTTGCACCCACTAAGTAAGATCTAAACTTATCAAATGCAAACACAACACCCAAAAAGTTCTTTTTCACCACAAAGATAATTCAATTGGGCATCATCTAAGGTTTTACTGGCATAATAAATAGAATGAAAAGTTTTTCCATACCTTTGCCCCAATACAGCTCCCACAGCATAATCACTGGCATCACACATCAACTCAAATGGTTTTGACCAATCTGGGGTGACTATTACAGGAGCAGTCACCAAGGCAGTCTTTAGTTTGTTGAAAGCTTCATGACATTGTTCATCAAAGTTGAAGACGTTGTCACGTTGTAACAACAGACACAGGGGTTTTGAAATTTTTGAGAAATCCTTGATGAACCTTCTGTAAAACCCTGCATGTCCTAAGAAACTTCTGACTCCTTTGATAGTTGTTGGTGGAGGTAGCTTGTCAATAACATCAATCTTTGCTTTGTCTACCTCTAATCCTTTCTTTGATATTCTGTGTCCCAACACTATTCCTTCTTGTACCATGAAATGGCATTTTTCCCAATTGAGCACTAGGTTGGTTTCTTCACACCTTATCAGAACTCCTTCCAAATTATCCAAGCATGCCTTGTGTTATACCCCAATTTTGTCCGTCTTCTTTTTCTCGCTTTAGTCGTTTATTTTTAGTAAGGACGTGTTTCGAGTCGCATGATTACAAGAATTATCGCAGTAGTAGTCTCTGCTACCAATCCAAACCAATTCCAAATCACTCGTTCACCTAAACTCGAAATACCATTGTTTAAATTAGGCATGCGCGCGAATGATCGATCTTCTCGCATGCGTTCTTCAATTTAATTATCTCGTATTTGAGTTTAGTCGTATGTGAGCAGTCCACCTAAAGTCATTTTTCTCAAAATTTGGTTTAAATTCGGACTAATGCGATTCCGAGTTAATCGTGTGGGGTTTGTAGTTAACACGCCCATTTTTGGTTTAGTTTTAGCGTATTTGTCGAGTCCGCCCGTCCTCGCTCTTTGTATTTGGCTCGACTCATTTTTCTTATTATTTTATTCGTATTTTGTTTATTTAATTTATTTAAGCATATATACAGACCCAAAAATGTCAAAAATTCTATTTAGTTTAATTTACAATTTAAGATCACTTAATAGTCCAAAAGTCCAAAAATACAAAAATGATAATATAAAAATACAAATAATATAAAAACGAAAATTAAATAAATGAGCAAAGATCGTGAATCTCTCGGAGTCCATTTCTTGCTCTCCAAGACTACTCAAAGTGCCCACATTATCGATCTCAAAAAAGCCCAAAAACCATTAATGCTAAAACCTAATTTCTACCTATAAATAAGCGGCTAGCCTAGAGTCTAAAACACACAGAGACAACAACACTGAAAAATCACCTAAAACAAGGATTAGGGTTCAAAGTCAGAATCCTAATCCACCGAAACACGGTTTCAAAAATTTTGAGTAAAGGGAAGAATCAGGAAGCAACGGTTGCTATTTGGGTTTGTAAGCCGCGTTATCTTCTTCATCAATCGACGACTTCGTCCTCTCTTCCATTTTCTCTGCAACAACATTTCCTTCAAAGTAAGTTTCTCCTCCCTAATACACTGTGCCACCTTCACTTCTCCCACTTCCTTTTGCTCCCATTTTTCTTCCTTATTTAATCATACAAAATGCAATACTGTCAATGAGAAATTAATGTTTTTCTGCCCATGTTTGTTTGTTCTATCTATGAGATTTATCTATAAGTGGTTGTCGTTGTTATTATCGATTATCATTAGTTTCAGAGATTAAGATATACTCCCTCCCTGATTTCAAGCTCTCTTCTAAATCTAATCTCTCCATTTTTTTCCTTTTTGACCCATAACTTTTTTTCCTCTCTCCTAATATATGTATATATATGTGTGCGGCGCTGATGATGGAGAGTGGTGAGGATTAGGGCTTTTGTTAGTTTATTTTCTCTTATTATATCTATTTAATTTAAGTTTGCTTTATTACATTTTTTTTAATGTCAGAATTATAATTACACCATTATGCTTTTGCACCCCCAGTGTTAATAATACAATCTCTCACTACTAGTTACATTCATGTAATACTATTTTCACCCCTTTCTCGTTCCTTAATTAATTCTCTTCAAAATAAACAAATTCTCATAAATTAAAAACCATAATTAAATATTTTTCTACCCCAAAATCAAATAAAAGACTAAGTCGGTTGTACAACCGGGTTAGTCATCATCCTAGGACCAATGAGCTGTACAGTTCAGTAATCCTAAAAATACGAATAAACTATTTTTCCTAAAAATAGGGGATTAAGTCGGTTGTACAACCGGATTAGTCAGCGTTCTAGAACTAATGAGCTGTACAGTTCAGGAGTTCTAGAATACCTATTCTAAAACCAACTCACCTCACACCAAACAATCTTTTTTTCAAAAAAAAAACTCAAAAACCATTTTCAAAAAGTAGGGGACTAAGTCGGTTGTACAATCGGGTTAGTCAGCGTCCTAGGAATCAGTGAGTTGTACAGTTCAAGGAATCCTAGGACCCCTACACTAAAAAACACCAACCCACAAACCTTTTTCAGGAAGAACTACGTAGCTTTGATTCCTCCATTGCATCCGGAGGTACGTAGGAGCAAGAGTCCACTCTTGTCAAGCACTAAAAATTAAAAATTTAATTAAGTCTTTTTCACTATAAATAAAAAAGGGTAAATATTAATAAACCATAAATAATTAGACGAAGGATGTTGTGGGGTGCTAATACCTTCCCCACGCATATCGACTCCCGAACCTTTAAACTTGCCTTATCCTAAAACTAAAAGGGATTTTCCGAATTTGCCCTTAAACTAAAATTTGGTGGCGGCTTCCTTTCGAACTTCGAAGAATCCTTTCCCGGATTTTTCGGTCGCTACAGCTGGCGACTCCACTGGGGACTTAATTCTTTTTAGAGAGTCAAAACCTAGTCTAATTATTTAGGATTAATTTAATTTTTACCCTTCCCTTATTTATTTTTGCATGTTATACTTTTATGTGATATATAAACCCTAGGGTAGAAGACGATATTTGTATGAATATTTGTTTTGATTGCAGCTTCAAGGTTTATTTTAAACCGCTCCTACACACACTTCACATCTACACATCACACACATGTGAGAAAAGTCCTCTACCCGGACTCGAGTATAAACCTAAGTTAGAACGAGATTGCGTAGTGATGGCCTGCGGGACGTACGTCTCGTTGGGTGGTCACGAAAATCTCACCTAGAGTTTGATTCCTTTTGAGGATGCTATCCCTTCTAATAGCTTGCCTATTCACTGGGTCGATGTTCTTGACTGGGGTCCTTGGCTCTAGGAACCATGTGTAGGATTCTTTAGAACCATCCCTGTAAGGTTCACTATAAAAGAAACCATAGACCCACTCTGTAAGATGCATTTCTAGGGTCACAAAGGAGCTTTACACCCTTGCATTCAAACAAATATTTAGGCATACAGTCTTTTATCGAAAAAAAATCAAAAAAAAAAAACCAAGAATCGTTTTTTCTTTTACTACCTTTTTAGAAAATATACCACATGCATACAAAGAAATAAGCATCTATCACAGCATGCACTTTTGTGACCGTCAGGGAATTTAAATCTTTACCTTGGAGAGAAGCCGTGCACGCTGAAGTCAAAATTAAATTTTGTACTTTACTCTCCGACATGACGAATAAAATCATATATTATCATTTCATACACATACATCACATTCGCATTTCACATACATTCATTCGTTCATTCGCATTCTCATTTCATGCGCATTCATTCATTTGCATACTTACATCATGCATTATAAAAACAAAAACTCAAAAAAAACACAATTTTAGAGAAAGAGTGTGATGAGAGGTGAGACATTCTTGTGAGATAAATAATTCTTTTTGAAACAGTTTAGCCATATTAGTTGCAAGCTCAAGGTGTTTCAAGGCACTCAATTTTTTTAAATTAGCACTGTTCACATTTTTTCTAACAAAGTGTTGCATCCCATGATGAATGACCAAAATGGTCTCATCAAAAATTTCTATCATGTTTTAAATGTTAATTCTCTACTAAAACATTTGTGTAGTGACTTGGGTAACATGTGTGTTTATTTTTGTCTCGAGTCGGTTAAGCGTCCCTACCTTACCATATCCCCTGTCAAAGTCTAATCCCACCCCGACCACCCATAAAGTACATACTCCCCACATCAGTACATAGTTGACGTTTCTGGTTGGTTCCCCTAGTGAAATAACACTTGAGACCCTCACACTGGGGGAAATTTGTGATCTCTAAAATACCTTGTCGACGTTGTATTCCCTTGGTGCAAGTCCTTTACAAAAAAATTCAAAAAGGCCCGTTAGGTTGAAAACTCGTAAGAGCGGCCTAAGCAAAAAATTAGGGCATAAAAAAATAATAAAGAAAAGAGCAAATATTTTGTAAATAAGTAAATTATTGTCCTTAAGTTAATTTTTGAGAAAACTAGCAATCATATTCTGAAATGAAGTTGAACCATCTTCCCATATCCTCAAAAACCTTTTGCCACCCACCTTAAGCAAAAAAATCCCAAAAATCTCTCAATCACCCTAGACAAGGATCAATTCCACATAAAAATGGTGTATCATTTTTATTAAGTCACTCAGCTCGAAAGAAAGAAAAAAAAGAAAAAATCAAAAAAAACTGAAATCCAAAATGAGGATCCAAACACCACGAAAAAGCAAAAGTGGTACAATTATGAGCTGATACTTCTTACCATTAAGTGCATAAGAAATCCTTGTCTAAAATAAATCCTCAAACACTTCCTTTAACCTCAATATCCTCCATAAACCCTTAGCCACGTTAAATTCCTAAACAAGTCCATCCAACCATGAGGCACATCAATTACTCAATAAAATCTCAAACACTCCTTTGAGCCTAAAAATCATTTCCTTCATAAATCATCACCCATTAGCCAAGTTACATCACCAAATCATTTGTCCCATCAATCATCAAACACCTCTTTGAGCCCAATTATCCCTTCCTTCATAAATCATTAACCACCGGCCACATTACAACCCTCTAGAGTTCATTCTGATCATTGACTGATTGCTTTTGTTTTCTCAAAGTTTTAATTTCAGGACAAGTAAGTTTATTTATTTATAATATGTTTGCTCAAAAAAAATATATCTAAAAAAAACTCAAAAAAAAAGAAAATCAAAAGGCTTGCACCACAAGATTCATTCAAGTTACAGTTATACTAAGACAAGGTCTAGTGATCACCAAGTGTAGTTTTCATCATAGCAAACTCAAGATTATTGTAGTCTGAGAGTCATAACCAAAAGTTTATACTAGGATCGTCGCCTAGATCCTAAAGTGGGGCATCCCTTTCGCCATCTATTCCATTTGAACTTGGGGAAATTTGTACAAAGTCATCACCACACCCACCTATTGCCATACCGCATAAACTCCAAAACCCATTACCTTAACTCCGCTTTTTCACAACCTCACCAAAACAACCGTCTGAATTCCCGTTTATCAAGTGGGGCAACCTGTCACCCTTCACTCCACCTACAAATGGGAACATTCACCATACACCCATCTCATCCCCTTGTTATATCCACATCAACAAAACCATACCGGGCAATTTCTCAACTCATTACCCTATATTTTGCTACTCTAGTCTGGGGCAATCCTGTCTCTACCATAAATGGGGCAACACCAAACTCTACGGGTTGAGACAATATCTATTGCTGTCCACCTTTCATTCCAAAGCCGCATTTCCCCATTCATCATTTTCTACACCTCTAGCTTGTTAGCACTAGATGTGGGCAAGTTATTCACTCACAATCATCAAATCTAAATTGGGGCAATCTCGGCTTGGAAAAACCTACCATTCATGACATTGACGAAGACCACCATTCATCCTATCATGCGTCGCATTCGCCTCATACCCTTGAACCAAGTTAATCGACTCATTCATCTATGTTTGCACTACTATACATGTTTTCTTAACAATGCTTCGAGAGAGATAGAACACAAGTTGATAATGTGATAACGAAAATCCACTTATCATGGGGCATCAAAATGGAAGAGAAAATGAGCGAGTTAGCAAGTTCTTTTCACATCGTTGTCTATAAATAACAACCTTGAGATTGCCGAATTTTGAATCGAATCTAATCTTTCCAAAGAATGGATCAATATTCATCTCCACCTCTCGCATCCAAAGCCTCACATCTCATCATCACAAAAAATGTTTCTACACCCAATCAATCATTTCATATTATCACGCCATGCACCATAGCATTTGCATTCAAACATTTCATTTGCATCATATTAACATTCATACTTCATGCATCCATCAGATAAATACATAAAAAAGCAAAAGAAAAAAAAAAAAAAAAACAACAACAACAAAAAGAGAAAGGAATCACCTATTTCATCCACTACCCCACCAAAAATCACCTGTTGCATGTGCATGTATTATTGGTGTCGTATGATGTATTGCTTCTGAATCGACTTCAAGTGTCGATACCCATATTTTGTTCCTCTAAGATCAAAGCTCTAAGCGTTGATCCCGTATCGCATCACAGATCACCGAGTGATCCCGCACCCGAGTGGTCCTTCGAGCACTACGCCCTTCGCGCCCTAAGTGGCCCGTGTCGCAAACGTCGAGTCGAGCCCGCGGACCTTCCGCACTCCCGCGTGGTCCTTCGGACTAGTTGTGTCCTCTAAGACACGGTGTGTACGCCCTTCATGGTCAACATATCGATTCTAGACCGATCTTGACCCATCATGGCCGCCGAGTATAAAGGCCCCCTCGCATCCGCTTAATTAGTACCGTAGCTAGTTGCGCTCCTTCGCACCACGATGGTCCTTCAATTAAGGCCTGGCGACCTTCCGGACCTTAAGTGGTCCTTCAGAGCCTTATCGCTCCTTCGGACCTCGAGTGGTCCTTCAGAGCCTTAGTGCTCCTTCAGGTCTTTGTTGACCCTTCATTCAACTCTCGGTTAATGCGCCAAGCATTAACCATTCCTTGCTCCACTTAAAACTTCCTTGCTTCCCCCTTAAACGGACAAAATTAGCGTCTATCTTATCTTTATTCCTATTTCTACTACGAAAGTTCTAGAGCTCAGCACTTTCTAGTAAAATATTAATAAAGAGGGGCAGCTGTTATACCCCAATTTTGTCCGTCTTCTTTTTCTCGCTTTAGTCGTTTATTTTTAGTAAGGACGTGTTTCGGAGTCGCATGATTACAAGAATTATCGATTGTAGAGTCTCTGCTTACCAATCCAAACCAATTCCAGTCACTCTCGTTCAATTAAACTCGAAATACCATTGTTTAAATTAGGCATGCGCGCGAATGATCGATCTTCTCGTGCGTTCTTCAATTTAATTATCTGGTATTTGAGTTTAGTCGTATGTGAGCAGTCCACCTAAAGTCATTTTTCTCAAAATTTGGTTTAAATTCGGACTAATGCGATTCCGAGTTAATCGTGGGGTTTGTAGTTAACACGCCCATTTTTGGTTTAGTTTTAGCGTATTTGTCGAGTCCGCCCGTCCTCGCCTCTTTGTATTTGGCTCGACTCATTTTTCTTATTATTTTATTCGTATTTTGTTTATTTAATTTATTTAAGCATATATACAAACCCAAAAATGTCAAAAAATTCTATTTAGTTTAATTTACAATTTAAGATCACTTAATAGTCCAAAAAGTCCAAAAATACAAAAATGATAATATAAAAATACAAATAATATAAAAACGAAAATTAAATAAATGAGCAAAGATCGTGAATCTCTCGGGTCCGTTCTTGCTCTCCAAGACTACTCAAAGAGAGCCCACATTATCGATCTGCAAAAGCCCAAAAACAACCATTAATGCTAAAACCTAATTTCTACCTATAAATAAGCGGCTAGCCTAGAGTCTAAAACACACAGAGACAAACAACACCGAAAAATCACCTAAAACAAGGATTAGGGTTCAAAGTCGAATCCTAATCCACCAAACACTGATTTCAAAAATTTTGAGTAAAGGGAAGAATCGAGAAGCAACGGTTGCTATTTGGGTTTGTAAGTCGCGTTATCTTCTTCATCAATCGACGACTTCGCCCCTCTCTTCCATTTTCTCTGCAACAACATT
This sequence comes from Oxytropis ochrocephala, assembly GCA_020916435.1. Lineage (NCBI taxonomy): Eukaryota > Viridiplantae > Streptophyta > Magnoliopsida > Fabales > Fabaceae > Oxytropis > Oxytropis ochrocephala. The sequence continues at coordinate 121,212,254 of CM037088.1, forward strand.
TCCTTCAAAGTAAGTTTCTCCTCCCTAATACATCTGTGCCACCTTCACTTCTCCCACTTCCTTTTGCTCCCATTTTTCTTCCTTATTTAATCATACAAAATGCAATCATCACAATGAGAAATTAATGTTTTTCTCGCCCATGTTTGTTTGTTCTATCTATGAGATTTATCTATAAGTGGTTGTCGTTGTTATTATCGATTATCATTAGTTTCAGAGATTAAGATATACTCCTCCCCGATTTCAAGCTCTCTTCTAAATCTAATCTCTCCATTTTTTCCTTTTTGACCCATAACTTTTTTTCTCTCTCTAATATATATATATATATATATGTGTGCAAGCGATGATGGAGAGTGGTGAGGATTAGGGCTTTTGTTAGTTTATTTTCTCTTATTATATCTATTTAATTTAAGTTTGCTTTATTACATTTTTTTTAATGTCAGAATTATAATTACACCATTATGCTTTTGCACCCCCAGTGTTAATAATACAATCTCTCACTACTAGTTACATTCATGTAATACTATTTTCACCCCTTTCTCGCTCCTTAATTAATTCTCTTCAAAATAAACAAATTCTCATAAATTAAAAACCATAATTAAATATTTTTCTACCCCAAAATCAAATAAAAGACTAAGTCGGTTGTACAACCGGGTTAGTCATCATCCTAGGACCAATGAGCTGTACAGTTCAGTAATCCTAAAAATACGAATAAACTATTTTTCCTAAAAATAGGGGATTAAGTCGGTTGTACAACCGGGATTAGTCGTTTTCTAGAACTAATGAGTCAGATGCAGCTTCAGGAGTTCTAGAATACCTATTCTAAAACCAACTCACCTCACACCAAACAATCTTTTTTCAAAAAAAAAAACTCAAAAACCATTTTCAAAAAGTAGGGGACTAAGTCGGTTGTACAATCCCAAGTTAGTCAACGTCTAGAATCGATGAGTCAGATGCAGTTCAAGGAATCCTAGGACCCCTACACTAAAAAACACCAACCCACAAACCTTTTTCAGGAAGAACTACGTAGCTTTGATTCCTCCATTGCATCCGGAGGTACGTAGGAGCAAGAGTCCACTCTTGTCAAGCACTAAAAATTAAAAATTTAATTAAGTCTTTTTCACTATAAATAAAAAAGGGTAAATATTAATAAACCATAAATAATTAGACGAAGGATGTTGTGGGGTGCTAATACCTTCCCCACGCATATCGACTCCCGAACCTTTAAACTTGCCTTATCCTAAAACTAAAAGGGATTTTCCGAATTTGCCCTTAAACTAAAATTTGGTGGCGGCTTCCTTTCGAACTTCGAAGAATCCTTTCCCGGATTTTTCGGTCGCTACACCTTGTATGAATCTCCATAGACTGAGAAATCGTCCATGAAGACTTCCATGGAATTTTCAATGAAATCTGAAAATAGGGCCATCATGCACCTCTGAAATGTTGCAGGAGCATTACACAGCCCAAATGGCATCCTTCTGAAAGCAAAGGTACCATAGGGACAAGTGAATGTTGTCTTCTCTTGATCTTCAGGTGCTATGGCTATCTGGTTGTAACCTGAATAACCATCAAGGAAACAGTAGAAATCTTTCCCTGCGAGCCTGTCTAGCATTTGATCAATGAATGGAAGAGGGAAGTGATCCTTCTTAGTTGCCTTGTTTAGCTTTCTGTAATCCATGCATATCCTCCAGCCTGTTACTGTCCTTGTTGGAATTAGCTCATTTTTGTCATTTGTTACCACTGTAACTCCTCCTTTCTTGGGCACACACTGAACTGGACTTACCCAGGAGCTATCACTAATAGGGTAGATGATTCCTGCATCCAACCATTTGATGATTTCTTTCTTCACCACCTCCTTCATTATGGGGTTCAATCTCCTCTGCCCTTCAATGCTATTCTTGGCATTCTCCTCCAAGACTATTCTATGCATGCAGATTGTGGGATGATGCCTTTGATGTCCGCCATTTGCCACCAATTGCCTTTTATGTCTTTTTCGGGGTAGTAATGAGATCATTTTCCTGCTCTTGAGTGAGCTTGGAAGAAATGATCACCGTAACGAATCATTTTCCCTAAAAAGACATACTTTAAGTGATCAGGTAACACCTTTAGCTCCAAGGTGGGTGGTTCTTTGATGGAAGGCACATTCTTCTTCAGATTTGACTCCTCTTGCCCTAAAGATTCATACCTCTTTGTCCAAGACTTTGGTGCGGGGGGGCTCGGGACGTGGCCGTCTTTCAACAGACGTTACAACGCCTGAGGAACAACTTCTTCTCGCTAACAACTCTTGTATTTCATTATTCCCGTGAGCTTCTCCGGATGATTATTGTCTTTGTTGAACCGCTTTTTTGGACCATATGATCAATGGCAACCACATAAGAACACTCCTCCGTATTTGGTTACGGATACTTGAGCGCATTGAGGACGTTGAACTTGACTTCTTGGTCATTGACTCTCATGATTAATTCTCCTTTCTGCACATCAATGATTGTCCTTCCAAAGAGCTAAGAATGGTCTCCCGGAATGATGGGAACTTCTTTATCCGCATCAAAATCCAAAATAACAAAATCCACTGGAAACACAAACTTGTCAACTTTAATCAAAACATCTTCTAATATGCCTTCGTGATAAACTCGCTTTTATCACCTAAAGTTAAGCTTAAAGAAGTAGGCCTGCGCTTCCTATACCAAGTTTGTCATAAATGGACTTGGGCATCAAGTTGATACTTGCTCCCAAGTCACATAAAGCTTTGCCAATGTAAAAATCTCCAATGGAGCATGGTATAGTAAACCGCCAGATCCTTGAGTTTTCTAGGAAGCTTATTTTGCATGATTAAACCGCATTCCTCGGTGAGAGCAACAGCTTTCAAATTCTTCTAGCCTTCTTCTTTTGGTGATGATGTCTTTTAAGAACTTGGCATAGTTTGGCATCTCATTGTAATGCCTCAACCAAAGGAAGGTTGATGTGTAACTGTTTTAGTATCTCCAGGAACTTGCTGAATTGCTTTTCTTCATGAGCTTTCTTCAATCTTTGAGGGTATGGTGGTGGAGGATACTCAGGTACAATTCTGGGTGCAGCTTTAATTCTGGTTCAAAGTTAGACGTCAGTAGCGTGCGGGTTGGACATCACAATGTCCGGAGCATCTTTCACACCACTTGAGCTTGCCTCTTTCCTTTCTTTTTCTCTGATACTTCTTTTTGCTTATCCTGCACTTCTTCATTCACATGTATAGGTGGTTCAGGATATTCAGTACTCACTTCTTAAAGAAATTGCATTTACTGTCCATTTACCCCATTATTACCATTGGGGTGGATGATGATGGTGTTTCATTGTAGAAGGAAGAGTTCCATTCTGCCTTTGGTGAGAGAGTGAAGCTATCTCGCCCAATTTGGTTTTCCGAGTTTTGATTGAAGACTCGTGAGTTTGCAAAGTTGTCTTACAATCACTTATGAAGCTCTTCATCATGGCCTCCAAATTGCTATTGTTGTTACTCTGCACATACCGCCTCTGTTGTTGTTGAGAGGAAATCCTGGAGGTATGGCGGGAGCGATGATTCTTTGGCATTCAATGCATTGTTGTTTCTCCAACCGAAATTTGGATGATTTCTCCGGTTTGAATTGTAGGAATTGGAATAGGGCCATTTCCTTTGCTCACGAGAGACAAAGTTTACAAATTGAGGTTGTAGGGACATTCCTCATACACATGTCCTTCTTCACAATAAACACAAACTACTCCACCGAATGGGTAGGTTCAATCTATTGCAGCGATGCATTCTCAGACGTGGGCCACGTTTGGAGTACTCAAAGTTTTGATCATGTTGGTTAGGGTAGCCACTTGAGCGAGAAAGAGCAAGAATTTCACTTATCTCATGAACACCGCCTTCTTCCCGTGAGTAAATCTATCGATGGCCAATGAGAGTTGTGGGTGGCTATGTCATCAATGAGCTTGCATGCCTCGAGAAAGGACATGTTGAGAATGACACCACCGATGAAGCGTCAAGTATCAACCTTGTTGGTGATCTAAACCATTATAGAAAGTCTCCATTTGGATTACCACTAGAATGCCATGGTGAGGACACATTCTTAGTAATTCCTTCCATCTTTCCCAAGCTTCGAATAATGATTCCCCTTCCCTTTGTTTGAAGGAAGTGATATCATTTCTCAGCTTAGCATTTTTGTTGGGAGGAAAGTATTTGGCAAGGAACTTTTCTGCTAGCTCATCCCATGTGTGAATAGAATTTGGCTCTAAGGAGTTTAACCAATTTTTAGCCTTATCCTTGAGTGAGTATGGGAAGAGCTTCAATCTAAAGGCATCCTCTGAAACTCCAGGGATGACAAAGTTGCTGCACACATCCAGGAATTGTCTCAGGTGAGAATATGGATCTTCTTGAGGGAAACCTCCAAATTGGCCTGCAGTTTGCAGCATTTGGAACATCATTGGCTTGAACTCAAAGTGACCAGTATGTAGGGTTGGTCTTGCAATGCCTGTTTGTAAATGAAAGCGAGGTTGAGCACGGCGTAATCACGCATAGGCACATCCCATGTCATTGACCATGTCTTGTGGTCCCGCATTGATGAGTTCTTTGCCTTTGGTAATGCTCATCATCAACAATGATTGTCTCTGATGTGTCATGGTCCCACGACCATGTCCTCGACCTCCTCTTGGTGTATGTCCACCTCTAGAACCGGTGTTATGCTCGGACATGGTTGGGTGTTGCTCTTGTTATTCTTTGCCTCCTTCTTAACCTTTGTTGTCTCCTTAGTTATGCGAAAGTTCTTTCGTGTTCGGATCAAACTCGAGTTCGATTCACTCCTTGGTTCAGTTGAACTAGAGCTTGAGTTGGAACTAAGCATACGCTGTAACGTCTACCTGTTCAAACACAGAAACAACAAACAACACACTAAAGTCCTTTCAACTTGTGCTTTAATACTTTTGAACAATAAAAGTTTTACAATCCCCGGCAACGGCGCCAAAAACTTGTTCGCGTTTGTGTAGTAGTATGAATTTTCGCAATTATAGTGCAAGTATACACATCGTACAAGTAATAAAGTGGATATAAGTAAGAGATCGTTCCCACGAGGATTGGTGTGCTTTCAAAGTTCAAGTTTCAAAACACAAGAGAATCAAGTATCAAATCGGCAATAAGAGTTGGTTTAAAAGCTAAAGATGTAAATAGAATAAGTAAACAAATGTTGGTTGTGATTATGGATGAGAGATGAGTTGAGTTGTTGCATGCAGATAAATCCTTCCTAGCCAGACGTTATAACGTTTAGACGTTATGACGTTCAAATGCTATTCAGAGAGGCGTGGCCACGCCTCGAACGCTGCTGTTGAAAAGAGCTATGCTTTTCAAAGACAAAACGTCCGAGTTTCAAGTACAAGAAATCCTATGTCTAGGTTCTAAATAGGCCCACTCTGTATTTTAAGTACCCACAAAGAATGTTCTATGAACTATTATCCATTCTATGTCTAGACTTAGATAAAGATGCCTAAATGTCTTTAGTGCATTGTTCATTCATATAAATCTTTGATTTCTTTCCATAGACCATGTCTGTACCTATGAATCTACCCATTTTAAGAGGCCAACCTCAAAACAAGTTTGGAAATATTATTACACAAAGATTTAAAACAGGCAACGCCAATACTTCATAGCATTAACTAGAAATTCATTAATAGCAAAACAACAACTCAACTACAAAGTGTTTAGCTCATGCTGAGCATCATTACAGAATGAAAAGGATGTGAAATCCTAATACCATACATAACAGAAAAAGAACTCAAGTGCAAAAGATACACCCAAATATCTTCTTAGCATGTACATTTGTATAGACGTTACAACGTCCGAGCTTTACAAAATGCGAGAAAATGAAAACTAAGTTCGAGACAAGCTAAATATAGAAGTCTGTTTCCGGATCTTCTTTACAAAACTAGTTACGAATTTAAATGGAGGGATGGTGAGGAGATGAAGATGAAGTGATTACGAAGTTGGTGGAAGGATGCTCCTTGAGAGAGAGTGAAATGAAATGAGCTTTAAATAGCCTCCTTTCTTACGCGCGTCTTGATGTCACTTGCCCACCTACCATATCTGTTTCTTCTATTTTTCCCGACCTTGCCGCTCGAGCTACGATTGCTCTTGTGCGTCGACTTATGAAACGAGAAAATCTTCCGACTTTTATATCTTTGACTTATCATTGCTTAGCGCGCCAAAATGAAGATCTTTTCACCCTTTCTCTGCTACACTTTAGTAGACGTGGTGAGGGACGTGGTAACGTTCAAAGACTAATTTCTGCACAAGCACAAAAAGCATCAAAACGCTCTCTCGAGGCACCACTTGGTGCCTAAATGCACATTTATCACTTCATCTTATTTATTTACCAAAGACTCAGAAATTACATAAAACTAGTTAAATAACCTTTGTATTGCTAGAGAACTTGCATGGCTTATTCTTTGAATGAGTATAAATAACTCATATAAATATGAGTTATCAGCGAGCCAACTACAAACTGAGCTAACATTCATTGACTCTAAGTGTCTATTGATGGTGATTTTTGGTTTGAAATCAAGTCTATCAACACAAAATTAAAATCAAACAAAAACGGGATCTCCCATAAATAGGTAAGTCTAATCACAAGTTTAAAGCAATAGAGAACAATTCATTCACATCGCCAATCGAACCATGAAAAGCACTCAATATTGGTAAAAATGAATAGAATTCGAAAATGAAATAGTAAAAATGGGGCTTAAAAAAAACGAGAATCAAAGCTATGACGGAATGAACATCATGAATCTTTTAAGCTGAAATCATAAAGAAAATAAAAGTAAAAATATGAAAGAAGATACTGGAATTGAAATGGTTAGGAACATTGTAGTAACCCGTTGATCCCTGAGCGTCAGCGGGGACTTAGGACATGTAGGGTGTTTACAAGTTCCAACAATCCTTGTTACAATGAATTACAAGTATATATAGGTAAATAAAATAACTTCCTAATTACAGAGATCATGACAAGTGTCTCTTGGAGTAACTTCCCTAATTTACGACATACACTTATCTTATTTGAAACAATAACTAAACTATTAATAACTATCCTAGTAATTTTCTTGTCAGAACTTCCATCAATTGTCTAAGTCACCAAAGCCTTCAATAATCATTTATTCTTCTATTTAATTTGCTCCATAAACAAACAAGAAAATTATATCTTTGACATGGTATGAAATATAATTTTCGACACTAAAATGTCACACTATTTTTGCGAGATAAAGTGACGTCAGATAAAGTGTCACTCTAAGTTGTTTTCATCTCTAGAGAACAAACTCATAAATCTCGTGGGCAGATGGACAAACGAAGAGGATGTGGCAGCTGGACAAAAGAAGAGGACATGACAGCTGGACATTGGTTCGTACTGAGGTATTGGCTGCACGACTACCTAGGTGGCAAGCGTAGATCAGGTCCAAATGGGCGATCCTCTCCCAATAGAACACCTTAGGAATTTCGTTGTATTTTAAATAGCTCATGCTTCTATTGTATTAAAGACTATTATTGGTTAAACATGACAACAAAACTCGACAGTGTCGTTACTCGCTCGACAAAACATTAGTTAATTATTTTATTTTATGCATAGATACTCATTCATTTTGTTTCATAAATTTTGTTTATTTTTATTTTTTAATTTTGATCTATTTTCAGTAGAAAAGTCTAGTTTAATAGTTTTAACCTTATTATATTTTTTTTTTTATAATTTCAAAAATATCATTTGTTAGTTTTCCTAAATTTGTGGTGGAAATGAGTACCCACGAGGAACCAGTCTCTGTTTGGGACGAGGATGGGTGATGTAAAACCGACTCTAATAGAGATAGGGGCGGAGACAAAGGATGCAAAACCCACCCGCCACCCCAACCCGCCCCTTTAAGAGGTCTCCTTTAATAAGGCTATCCTTAAGGTTGCATCACCCCATTTTACATACAACAAGACTCATATAACTACTCAAAGAAGTGAGCGATAGTTTCGGATTTCGTTATAGAAACGAACTACACCAAGAAAGATGGTAGTGAAGTGCATTTCACAGTCACATAAAGAGATGGCCACCTAATATGCATTCTCCGAATATTCCTTTTTATGCTTCTATCTTTTATTCTCATCACCCAAAACATGCTACACCCTTGGATCATCTAAACAAACCATAATTTCAGCATATCAACGACATAGATCAAATTTAAAATGACAAACATACGGATTAAGATCAAATAATCAAACGGCTAATATAGAATATTCCTTTGGAATAAAAGTCGAAGATTCCCATATTGGCTTTTCTTTTGTTCACTATAAATAACTTCTCTTGGAAGATAACAAATCCAGACCAAGAACTCATTTTGAGAGCATTGCTAGACACCCAATAACATCCTATTTCTCTTCAAAGAGTTTTTTCCTTCTGGGTCATTCAGATTTTTGTTACCAAAAATGTCTGGAATTATGGTTGTTTTTGATTTTGACAAAACAATAATAGATTGTGATAGTGATAATTGGGTTATTGATGAATTGGGTTTCACAGATCAGTTCAATCACCTCCTTCCTACCATGCCATGGAACTCTCTCATGGATACGATGATGATGGAGATTCATTCACATGGTAAAACCATTGAAGACATTGAAGAAATTCTTCATAGGATTCCTATTCATCCTAGAATTATACCTTCTATTAAAGCTGCTCATGCTTTAGGGTATGTCTCTCTCTTTCCTTATTTTCATAACATATGTAGCTGTGTTTTTTTTTTTATTGTTGTAGTTTTACTATGGGACAAAAATTTATGTTGGCATTTGTGTTTTTTTTGTTTGTTCAGGTGTGATTTGAGGATTGTGAGTGATGCTAATGTGTTTTCATTGAGACAATTTTGAATCATTTGGGAATAAGTGAATGCTTCTCAGAGATTAACACTAATCCAAGTTATGTTAATGAAGAAGGAAAGTTAAGAATTTTGCCTTATCATGATTTCAACAAGGCTTCTCATGGCTGCAGTTTGTGCCCTCCAAATATGTGCAAGGTATATAAATATTTTTGTTTTTTAAAAAAATAATATAAGTGTCTTAGTATAAATATTGCTTTCAAGTTTATCTGATTATTTAAAAAAAAAAATTAAATATTTGAGATATATAGGTGTTACGTGACTCAATTTGATTATGAGTAGTGACTTTATCCTATAAGATTGGATAGCTATTTGTTACTTTACTAGCCTAAACAAACAACCTAAAATTTAGTGATTTTTTTTGTCTCTTATTTGAATCCAGTAGATTGAATGCAAATATAAAATAGAGAGTACTTAGTTGTGTTACATGGCTTCCATTTTAAATTAAAAAACAATTTAATCATTATTTACATTTTGAAATATGTGATGAAAATATACTTACAATTTTTCTTCTATTTACCATTACAGGGTTTAATCATGGACAAAATCCAAAATTCAATTGCTGAAGAAGACAACAAGAGGATCATCTATCTTGGTGATGGTGCAGGGGATTATTGCCCAAGCTTAAGGCTTAAAGAGAGGGATTTCATGATGCCAAGAATGAACTTTCCAGTGTGGGATTTGATATGCAAAGACCCTTCACTTATTAAAGCTGAAATTCATGGTTGGATTGATGGACAAGATCAAGAACAAATTTTGTTGCAGTTGATTAACAAAATTATCATGGAAGAAAATGCTCAATTCATCTGTTCAGATTGCAAGCTGCAAAGTCTATCTATTCCTGAATCATTGCCTAAAGTTCTCCCAATTCGACCATAGATTCTTAGTTTACTATCATTTCAAATGTATAGGCTTCTTTTGTTTTTGTCATTTGGTTAGCTTTTATGAATTTTCTCTAAGATTGTTGTTGATCTTGAAATTTGGTCCAAAATGGAAACCTTTGATTTCTATCTAATACAATTATCAACATTGCTATAGATTGTGCTGATAGTTTTCTTTTTCGTTACTAAAAATTGCAATGATGTGGCTCAATTAGTATTAGTTATTTCTTAGTAGGATCTTTAAAATACACACTGTGCGGATCTTTGTCGTGTTCATTTATGAATGAACTTAGAGAAATTAAATAGTCTAACATTCTGCGTGAAAATAAAGAAAAATTTAAGGAGATAAAAAAATGAATCTCTAATAAAAAAAATAAATATTAAAATCTAAAAATATAAAGTATCATTTAAAAATAATCTGTGCAGTTTTCCCGTGTTTTTTAATATATCAGTGTTGATATCCCGTGTTTTTATATATCGATTGCATCATTGCGATTAGACAAATTTAAATAGTTTAAACATTACCCGTGAAAATAAAGAAAAATTTAAGGAGATAAAAAAGAAATCTCTAATAAAAAGATAAATATTAAAATCTAAAAATATAAAGTATCATTTAAAAATAATGCATGCGATTATCCTGTGTTTCTTAATATATCGATGTTGATATCCCGTGTTTTTATATATCGATTGCATCATTGCGATTAGACAAATTTAAATAGTCGAACATTACCCGTGAAAATAAAGAAAAATTTAAGGAGATAAAAAAGAATCTCTAATAAAAAAGATAAATATTAAAATCTAAAAATATAAAGTATCATTTAAAAATAATATGTGCGATTATCCGTGTTTTTAATATATAAGTGTTGATATCCCGTGTTTTTATATATCGATTGCATCATTGCGATTATCTCGTATTTTTATATATCGATTGCAATTATCCCATGTTTTTATATATCACCTGCGATTATCTCATAGTTTTAGTTGATTATTTTAGTTGATTAATATATTATAATAGATAGTAGACTATAAATAAAAATAATATTAATTATCTCGTGTTTTTTATAAATCGTGACAATTATTTGTCCTTTCTAGGTATTAGTGACAAATGTTTGTCACATGTGTTTTAAATATTAATCAATGGTTTTAAATAGTCATCAAGTCTTCTTGTTTTTTTGGATAGTAGGTTTATATTAGTCTTCGAACCTTATAATTATCAAAGACAAATATGAATATCGTGTTTTTATATATCAGTGCAGCTATCTCGTGTTTATTTTATATATCAGTGCAGTTATCTCGTAGTTTCATTTGATTATTTTTGTTGATTAGTAGATTATAGTAGATAGTAAAAGATAGATAGTAGATTATCAATAAGAAATATTTGTTTTAAATATTAATCAGTAGTTAAAATAGTAATAAGTCTTCTTGTTATTTATATAGTAGGTTTGTAGTAGTATTCAAAAACTTTAATTATCAATGCCAAATATTAATCCGTGTTTTTTTATATAGCAATGCGGTTATCCGTGTTTTTTTATATATCAGTGCTACTATCTCGTAGTTTCAATAGATTATTTTAGTTGATTAGTAGATTATAGTAGATAGTAAAAGAGAGATAGTAGGTTATCAATAAAAAACATTTGTTTTAAATATTAATAAGTAGCTTAAATTCTCATTAAATCTTCTTGTTTTTTAGATAGTAGGTTTATATTAGTCTTCAAAAATTATAATTTTCAATGAAAAATATAAATCTTGTATTTTTTTTATATCAGTGCAGTTATCCCGTGTTTTCTTATATATTATTACAGTTATCTCGTAGTTTCAATTGATTAATTTAGTTGATTAGTAGATTATAGTATATGGTAAAATATAGGTAGTAGGTTTATCAATAACAAATATTAATCTCGTGCTTTTTATATAATAGATTTATGGTAGTATTACAAAATATATGGAACAAATATTTAGATTAAATATGGATGTGAAAGAAAGTGGTATCAATGAGTATGGATATGTGTGAAAAAGATTTAAATTTTAGTCCAATTACCATTGTATCTTTTCTCATTAAATTAAGCTATCTAAGTGTCAAATAAAGTGAAAGGCTAAAGATGAAATTTTAAGTGTAGCTTATTAGTATAAAAAGATATTAGATTAGATAATTAATAATAATAATAGTAATAATAATAATAACAGATTTATGAGGGAATTGGGAATATTGAAATTAGGAAAAGTGAAAGAGAGAGAAGGGGTTGGGAAAAGTGAAATTGGGAAAAGTGAAAAGTTGGAAAAAGTTAAAAGTTTGATCCATGAAATGACATTAGTACCCTTTGGTCTTGTATTAGTTAGTAGATGTGTCAATTAATGGTGATGGCTAATTTTGGAAGTTCAATGGCGATGTTTTTGTATATATAGATATATAGATTAGGTCAATAACAAATATTAATCCCGTGTTTTTTATATAATAGATTTATAGTAGTATTAAAAATATATTGAACAAATATTTAGATTAAATATGGATGTGAAAGAAAGTGGTACCAACATTTGAGTATGGATATGTGTGAAAAAGATTTAAATTTTAGTCCAATTACCATTGTATGTTTTCTCATTAAATTAAGCTATCTAAGTGTCAAATAAAGTGAAAGGCTAAAGATAGAATTTTAAGTGTAGTTTATTAGTATAAATAGATATTAGAAGATATTAGATTAGATAATTAATAATAATAATAATAATAATAGATTTGTGAGTGAGTTGGAAAAAGTAAATGAGAGAGAGATAAGGGGTTGGGAAAAGTGAAAAGTTAGAAAAAGTTAAAAGTTTGATCCATAAAATGACATTAGTACCCTTTGACATTGTATTAGTTAGTAGATGTGTCAATTAATGGTAAGGACTAATTTTGGAAGTTCAATGGTGATGTTTTTGTATATATAGATTGTATGTTTTCTCATTAAATTAAGCTATCTAAGTGTCAAATAAATTGAATGGCTAAAGATGGAATTTTAAGTGTAGTTTATTAATATAAATAAATATTAGAAGATATTAGATTAGATAATTAATAATAATAATAATAATAATAATAGATTTGTGAGTGAGTTGGGAAAAGTAAAGGAGAGAGAGAGAAGGGGTTGGGAAAAGTGAATTGGGAAAAGTGAAAAGTTAGAAAAAGTTAAAAGTTTGATCCATAAAATGATATTAGTACCCTTTGACCTTGTATTAGTTAGTAGATGTATTAATGGTGAGGGCTAATTTTGGAAGTTCAATGGTGATGTTTTTGTATATATAGATATATAGATATTAGATTAAGGAGAGTACAATGGATACCAAATCCATTTATTAACTTGGGACTTCGTTAAAACCTCTATAGACCAAAAAGAATAACCCAAGGAGAACAAGGCGATAAAACTAATTGTACTTTGAAACAAAAATTAAATACAACAAGAAACGAAACAATAAAATGCCAGCAACAAAACAACACTCCAGCAAAGACCAATGCGCCAAACAACAACACATCATAACAACAATCTGATAACACTAAGAAAGACCAAACAATAGTAGTGTGAGCGCAGGCTGCCTGCGCCAAAATAACACTCTGCAAAGACCAATGCACCAAGCGACAACACATCATAACAACACCAAAACCAAAGCACGCTTTGCAAAGACCAAGCGAGTAGTAGTGTGGCGCAAGCCGCTGCACACACCAAAACAACACTCCAGCAAAGACCAATGCACCAAACGACAACACATCATAACAGCAATCTGACAGCGTCCACACAACACACCAGCAAAGACCAAACTGCGACACAACACCATAAAAAGACACCCTGCAAAAGAAAACTAGAAACAAGACAACCAAGAGTTCCACCAATCGGAGACATGGAAGCTTGAAGAAACACCTGCTTTGTCAAGAAACCACCCTAATAAATACATTTGATTTTGTTCACTACAAGAAGTGTGTCTGCCAAATTCCCACCAAAGACCATAATATTTCTTTCCCTCCAAATGATCCACATAGCTTCAGTTATGTAATAGTTTTGGTCAAAAAAAAAAAGTTATAGTTTTTTTTTTATAAGCAAATGTTAGTGGGGAGTGGGGGAATGTTAGTTTCCGGGGTTTGAACTCGGGACCTCCTTGTTGCAAATTGTAACTCCTTCATGTCCTTTAACTCGTCAATTGAGCTACCTTCCTGAGAAAAAAAGAAGTAATTACTGTGTACAAAATTGTAAACCGGATAATTTGATCATTTAAAGAATATATAATAATTTTGGATCAGTTTGAAGAAAAAAAAAAGATTTTGGGCTTTTTATTCACTGCATTTTGAAATCATGTATTCTAATATATTTACAACTTTTGTCTTCTATTTACCATTATACAGGGTTTAATCATGGACAAAATCCAGAATTCAATTTCTGAAGGGGAAAACAAGAGGATTATCTATCTTGGTGATGGTGCAGGGGAACCCAAAGGTTGTAGGGTCTATTAGGAGTAGGTCCAGGGATCCTGTGGTGAGCTTCATTGTAGTCTTCTACAAATTTTGCATTTTTTTGAAGCTATCAAGATATGATCGAAGACATTATTGTTGGAAATGAGATCATTCCCTGCCTTCCAAATCCTCTAGAGGGTGATGCTAAAAATATGCTTAACGAGAGCATTATCAATAGAAAACCAGTGCAAAACCCAATCCAGAAACTCTGATTTATAGGGAACCCGATACTTAGGGAAGAGGAGAACTATTGGAAAAAAGCCCCACATCGATCAGTAGTGAAAGGTAGAGTGGCAAAATGGGCGGGCTCGTTGGGCGGATCGGGCTAACCCGAAAAACATAGGGCTTGGGCCAAAAAAATCGAGCCCATTTATTTCCGGGCTTTTAGCCCAGCCTAAAAAGCCCAAGCTCTGTCTTAGGAGCTAGCCCGACCGCCATGGGTAGCCCGCAAGCCCACAAATTTTTTTTTAATTTCATTACTGGCAAAAGCCCAATATTAGTAACCCATACCAAAATCACAAACACAATTACACAATGCACAAATTAAAGTGTAAGTCAATAACTGTGTATTCACTTTAACATGCTAAAGAATATGGTATCATTGTTAGCGTCATTCTCTCTTCACGTGTTGGCCAATCCAAAGCTGATTAATATAGTTTTTTTCGTTGTTTAGCACACAAAGTCTGAGAGCCATGGATTGTGAATTTTACTGAAGGTTTCCCATGTTAAGTGTTATCATTGATCTCATTGTATTTAATTATGTTGAATAACTTCTTCCAGAATTTTATGGTACTTTAAATGCCTTGAGCTTTCTTCCGGTAGAGCATCACATGATGCTAATTTTTTTCTTTCTTACAGTTGGGTTGAAAAATAAAAAACATGTTTTATTTTATTTTTTTAGAAAAAAGTATTTTTTTAATAGTGTTGCCGCATATCGCAGGCTAGCCCGAAAAGCCCGCAAAGGGTCGGGCTTGGGCTGTAAAAGTTGAGCCCTAATTTCAATCTGGGATTTTTGGTCTAGTGCATAAAAGCCCGAGCCCGACATGTGTTGGCACGATGCGGGCCGGGTAGCCCGTTTTGCCAGCTCTAGTGAAAGGTCTCAAAAAAGTATATAATAAGAGGGCATCATCCACCTTACAAGCCGGTTTTATAGGGGTGAGTTAGATTTAAACCACATTCTTATTGGTATCAAAGTCTTCCCTAAATCCATTGGGCCACCCACCATTATCATCCAGGCACCAAACCCAATAGTGTTGGGCGAAAGGGGGTGTATTGGGAAAAACCCAAGTCCCACATCGACTTGTGATAAGGTCTGAAAATAGCATATAATGAAAGGACATCCCTCACCTTACAAGTCGGTTTTATAGGGTTGAGTTAGGCTTAAACCACATTCTAAGAACCATGGCTGCTTAACGAATTGGCAGTGCATGAATAGGTGGCTTGTAGTCTCGTTCTCACAGCTGCAAAAAGGGAAAATAGGATCAATTCGAAGGCCCTTCCTTTCAAGTCTCCCCTTGGTTGGAAGTATGCATGTCCTTGGATAGTCTCCACAAGAAATTCTTGACACAATTAGGGGCATCCACCTTCCACACAGCTTTCTAAAGCACTCTGCAAGAGGAGGAGGAGGTATCAATGTTGAAAATTAATTTAAGTGTGAGTGGCTAGTCCCATATGGCTATGAATGAGCTATATGATGGATATATAAGAGAGGAGACCCATATAGCCTTAAGATTTTGAGTGGTGATGTGACGTCCAAGTCTCTTAGTGGTCCGATTCATTGCCTAGCTTGTTATTGCTCAATCCCGACGCTCCCCCGAACTCCCCAACACTCAGGCACATTACTATTGCTTGCTTGGTATAATATTTTGTTTGAGTTAATTTATTTGTTTTGGATATATAGGTAAACTAGTTGAGCTACCCAAACCAACAAGGTAAGCTCGTGACATAAGCTACCTTGAAATATAGGAGATCGACCATGGCACCACCAGGTCCCCCCTTGCCTCCGCCCCTTGGTAGCGCTATTTGCTTTAGATAATCAGTGGAATAGTCGTGGGCCTCCTAAAGTTTTTGCTTTTGCATGGTGTGCCTTCCTTAATAGGTTCCCAACTCGGGCTAACATATTTCGTAGAAAGTTATTTCTGATCTGGCCGCTACTGGTTGTGCCTTTTGTGGAGAACATGAGGTGTCAGTTTGCAGTGAGGTTGTGGTACCTAGTATTTAGGTGGCTGGGGCTGGTAGTGGTGTTCCCTCCTAACCTCCCTACTTTATTTTCTATTCTCTATGCTGGGGTCAGCCCTAGAAAAAATAGAAATGAGCTAATCATGATCTGTCATTTGGACTATTTGGGAAGCTAGAAATGGGGTAATTTTTTCTAATAGAACTATTGACCTCTCCGAGACCTTCTTTTTGATCAAACTTTACTCGTGGAATTGGTTTCTGGTGAAGACTAAGTCTAGCCATTGCCTTTTCTACGAGTGGTCTGGAGTGTATTTCCAGGGGATAGGATTGGAGTTAGTGATTGTGTTGTCGTCTGCATTCCTACGAATGTGTGGACATGTGTAATTGATTCGATTTGGTTGTTTTGCTTTGATTGTATGCTCGATTCTTTGCTTGGACTATCTTAATTCATATGTACATAGATTTTTGTGTTCCTTTAAAAACACACCATATATATAATATACTACTCTTTGTTGTTCAAAGAAAAAAACTCCAAAATGGCGAGCTCTTCTTATTGTTTATTTGCATTTTGTATGTTGTGCACTCAACATAGATCGTAAGCAATATAATACTACAAATTTGTAACATTTATATACCAAGAAATACACTTGCCAACTTTTGCCATCAATAATCTTGCCATGTAATGCAATTGCTAAAAGAGTATTATTGTCTAGTTGAATGGTCAGCTTGAAAAGTCAACCTTATTGAAAGATATAAAAAAATAATACATCAAAGTCTCATATATACTAGATGCTTCTTGCTCTTCTGTTCCTGTTTTGGAGAAACGTCTGCAGTGATTTAAACGCCCTTACCCCCATATCTAATCTTGCATGCACTAAAATATTCCTGGCCTGCAATGCATGCATGCATTCATTCAAATCACGTGATGAGCACGTGAAGCTAAAAACTTTAAAATCAAACAGAATAGAACAATCAATCACGTACACATATATACCTGAAACTCTGTGACATCATAAGCATAAACCTTGCCATCATAAAAAAGGGTCAACGGTTTGTGCACCAATTGAGGGTTTAGTTGAAATGAGCTTCTAATTATCGTGGTGTGAAACGCATGCATCTAAATCACGTGATGAGTTAGACAACAAGTGAAAATTACACTACATGAATGAATATAAACTAATAAGATTAACTAACAGAATCAAGATTTCATCTTTTATGCATACATACATACATACCTGAAACTTTGTGACATGATCACGAACAAAATTCTCCCCATCATAGAAAATGGTCAGCTGATGTTGGTTGTCTTGTAATGGGGGATTCTCACGACGGGCTTCTTCTTCCATTCTTTATTGGAGAAACAAAACATCAAAAGAAAATAAAAAAAAAAGCGAAGATGATCATAGAACTAATTAATTCATAAATAATAATAAACTGAAACAAGAAAAAAAAAAAAAAAAAAAGGAGAAGGAAATGGTGGTTACGTAGAGAGTGGAAAAAGGCGAAGTTCTTCCATGTTCGAATTCATTGATAGATAGACAGAAAAAAGAAATTTCAACACCGGAGATGAAAGATTGTAAAAATGAAGTCTAGTTTAATTATTTGAATGAATAGTATCGTACGTATATATAGTCCCTAACCACTACAGTTAAACTAACTGAACTAAGATTAAATATACAACCGAACTACTATAACTAACCAAACAGAATTAGTTACAGATAAATAAGCTAACAAACTATATATATTAACAAACAAACTAACTAGTTTAATACGAGAAGCGATTATGAGAGATACGTGAGAGAGAGAGGAAAGAACGGAAAGAGAATGGAGAAAGATCTAAGTGAATGAGGGATTATTTTGAGAGAGGGAACCAAATATGGAATGAATGTTGGGAAACTTGTGTTTATTTGCAAGCATTAAAATATATAATGCATGCATGCATGCATCCAATTCACGTTACTCCATTTAGTACCTAGCTAGAACAAACTATGGGTCCAACTTTAACATGTCTTCTTTTTGACTTAATTGGAAAAAAGAGAATGTAGATTTCTGATTACTTTAGCTATATTCACTTGAAAACAAACACATTTCAGAAAATATAACCCACCACTCCACTCACATTTTTTCTATTTTTATGCATGGTTTAACACCAACTTATTTATTACTAACCCTTTAGTTCAGATCATGGTATCAAATTGCGGTTGATGTTGCGGGTGTTGCGGTTGCGGGCATTGCGGCTATTGGCCTATTGTGACGCGTATTGCGGTTGTTGCGGCGTGAATTTTTTTTTGTTAGCATCAAATTTTATATCTTATAGTTCATGCACATGTATTCTGTTTCTCTCTAAAATTTCATATAAATTTCATTATCAACCCTTCATCACTTTATAATATGTTTAGTCCTTTAAAGTACCCTCTAAATTTATGATATAAAGACATATGATGATAGAAAAATAATTCATGCGACCACTTTATCTTAGAATGTGGTTTTGGGCCTAACTCAACCCCACAAAACCGAGCATGTAGGTGAGGTTGTCATCCACTTATAAACTCTTTTTGCGAGGCCATATATCACATCCGATGTGGGACTCTTAACACACCCCCCTCACGCCCAGGAACAGACATCTGGTGCGTGGGTTAGCCCAGGAATAGACATCTGGAGCGGGTGGCCCAACGGATCTTGGATTTGTTAAATTTTTGCTATTTTGCAGGGAATGTATTAGTAATGTGCAGGATGTGTGAATAACACTCAGCCCACTTACTATTGGCCCAGTCCACACTCTGATGGCCCAATTGCTCTGTTTCTCGGTTCCTTTTGTGAAACCTAACGTTGTTTCACTCTATTGTCGCTGAGATACTCTCTCTTCTTCCTCTCTCTTCTTCTACATTACACGGTGCTGGGGTTTCACTATTCTTGCTCGTCCGAGCGATTGAAGTAGGCTGTGAAATTCTCTGCATTTTCGACCGATGATGAATATGGTGATGATGTATCACGCAAACCACCTGTTTGCAAAGCTGAACCGGTCTTTCTGAGGTCAAGATCCACTGTACTACCTTTGTTGCTTGTTCTAGCTGCTATCATGAGTTTGAATCACTTCAAACTCACTCAAACAAATATTAATTTTGTGATTACCACCTTTATTGTTTCTGATTTAGGTTTTCCCCAAATTAGAAACCCTAATTTTGTTTTTCTGCAATTTCAGGTACTTGGAACTAGGGTTTTACTTCGCACTTCTTCACAAAGGTAAAACAACTAGATTCAAGTTTAATTTCTTGATATTTTGGTACTTTGATTCAAATCACATGCGAATCTCTATTCCTTCTTACTTGCATGTCTTGTGACCTTGATGCAGGTTCAAACTTAGTGATTTCACTTCGTGAAATCACCCAACAGAAACTCTTGAATGAAGGTAATGACTTCCTTCAATCTCTTTTCTGTTCCTCTCTCTTATCTCTTTACTCACACAAACCCTAACCTTCCTGTTATCTGTTTGTATGGGTAAACTCACTGTTATTGTGGATCTTGCAATGTTCAACACTTTGAACACTTACAAGAACAAAACCAGAAGGTAATACCTTCCTTTTACTCTCTGTTTTCAGATTCTCCTTTTCTGCACTTGTTAGTATTGATTCTCCTAACCAATACTAACTCTTCACTTTTCTTGCTTGCAAGGTACCAAATTCTTCTTAATTTCTGCACCAAACACTTCAAGAACCTTGAGGATTGCCTAGGAGCTTTACGGATTACAGGGAGTATAGTTTGTAGAAATTTGCACTTGAATGTAAACAAAACTAGTAAAATTTCTTTATTGAATCTGTGTATATTTCTGTACATAGGAACTATATATATATATATACAATGCAGACTAGGTAGTTGGGAGTTTGTTAAGTTAGTTACTAACAACTTAACAAACTCCAACTAATTCAAACTGAATTGTAAACTAATTTTAGCATATGGCTGTTTTTTTCAACGGCTATATTTTTCTTAGCCTCTTTACTTAAGGGTAACAATTAGGGTTTGAAAGATTAGCAATTTCAACAGGATTGGCTCTGATACCATCTTAGAATGTGGTTTTGGGCCTAACTCAACCCCACAAAATTAGCTTGTAAGGTGAGAGTTGCCATCTCTTTTGCAGGCCATATCACATCCGATGTGGGACTCTTAACACTTTACAATCAATTATGGTCTGATGCGGCCTATTGCGGCTGTTGCACCACTGCGTTGCGGCCAATGCGGAGTTGCGATGCGGATTTTTTTGTGATTTGAGATCACAACGCAATTACGAACTGATGCGGTTGTCGACACTGCCGCAGCGGCAATATTGTGGCGCATCACGATCACGGTCCACAATTTGAAACCCCGGTTCAGATACTATAATTTGTGCTAAACCTTTAGTTCAGATACAATAATTTGTGCTGGCGTCAATGTCAATTGATTTTTATAGAAACCTTATCTTAGTTTTCAATGTGCTTTTATTATGACTACTTTGCTATGTAATGAAAACTTAATTGGATTATATTATTGGGGTAAAGATTTAAGATCACTTTGAAAGTAAATTCTACAACAATGCTATTTTGACAACAAAAAAAAATTGACAAATCGACAAATCACCAACCTATAACACCAATTACCCAAGTTTTTTAGACAAATAGCCAAGCTGTCAATTAACCAAGTTTTTAATCCACGCCTCGAAAATTGTGAAAAAGCAAGTTGGCTATTTGTCTAAAAAACTTGGGTAATTGGTGTTGCATGACTTGTCGATTTGTCAATTTTTTTTTTGTCAAAATAGCATTTTTCTAAATTCTATGGTGGATTGATAGTTGATTGGTGGTTTATAATGGACTGGTACTTGAAAGTTGAAAGTAGTGTTGCAAAATAATCGGACCAGTCGGTTCAACAGGTTCATTGATATCCTCTTTTTATAAAGCAAATCGACTGTGATTCTTCAAAAATCCATATAATTTAGGCTTCCATTGCAACACAAAATTCTCTTTTTATGTGGAAAACATTTTATTATATTTTATATTGATTAATAAATTTAAGCATTTGCACCAAAAAAATGTTTATGCATTAATTAAACATGTCTTTTTTTTGTTAAGCAAACATCCACTATGGGTCGCACAAGGGGTGCTCCAATCCTATGTACAACAAAACTTGAAGGGAACCCGCGAGGAAATAAATTTAGCGATTGAATTTTATAATATGTTCTTTTAATGTTTGGTTATGTTTTGAAAAACCAATTAGAATGTCTAGACTCGATTCTCCATGAAGCTACAAATAGTGGATTTCACGGCACCGGCTAAATCGATTTTGCAATTATAGAACTGCTATATACCACGAAGTTATTCTCCTCGTGGAATCCATGATCGTGTTACTTAAGACTTTAATCAATCGTTGCGGTGTTAATTAGTCACAACATTGCACAAAATATATTATGATTATTTATAGAGTTTAATTTATATACACAAACTGTGTATACATGTTTTACACTATCTACCAATGATAGTTTGACAAGTCATTAAAAAGAAGTTACTCAATTAGTAACCACCTGATGTGTCATGCCTACCATGTATTGTGATTGGTGGATAGTGTAATAAGCTTTACACATCATGTGTATACTAATTAAACTCTTATTTATATTATCATATAATAATGTATAATAACTTATATTAGTATTTTTTTCTTATTATATACTATCTAAAGTATAAAAAAAAATAATAAAATATAAACATCATAGTTGCTATTATTACTAATATATTTAACAAATTTTTTTGTTTAATTAACTTTAAAGATAACTAAACTAATAATTTAATTTAACAATTTACAATATACTAGAATAACACAGAAAATTAAATTAGCACCAATATAATCTCATATTGTTTTCTGTTAAAAATCTTAAAGTGCTCTAACCAAAATGAAACAAGCTTAGTTCACCCAAACAAAAAATGAAACAAGCTTAAGGGGATATTTCTTATAACAAACCCAATTCATTTATGACCTACTCTTTTTTTTAACACAGCCATTATTATCTACTTTAAAAATATATTATAAAAAAGAATAAATTGTTATGCAACAGAACCCTAGACCCAATTGATTTTAATTCTGAAAATAAATTCAATTTTTTTTTCATTTAGATGACAACAAAATCACACCACTCAATTAGATGACAGCACCACACCACTCAACCTTACCATTTATTTACTATATATGACCGCAAGCAAGCATACTACACGTACATTCAAAATCCTTCTCAAAAGTGATTGAAACACAACCACAAAGCCACTCAGAGTCAGAACACTATTATAAAAAAACCGAAGATCAGAACTAATTCATGAATAAACTGAACGTTGGGGGAGGGTAGTTCTTTGGATGAAGGGTGGTTTGATGGGCTAATCAAATTAAAATTGGGGAGAGGTAATTTAGTTAAGTTTTGGACAGACTCTTGGATGGAAAAGGGATCCGATTGCTGCACTATTTCCTCGGTTATTCGACAGTTGCAGTGATCAAAACGCAGTGGTGGAAGATATGGGGTTCTGGTCGGACAATGGTTGGAAATGGAACGTGAGCATGACTTCGGCTCTGCAGCAATCCGAGCAGATGAGGACTTCGGCTCTGCAGCAATCCGAGCAGACGCAGACCTCGGCTCTGCAGCAATCCGAGCAGACGCAGACTTCGACCATTGTCTTTAGGTCTAAATGTTGTAGTGTCTGCTTTTTTATTTAAGTGTTTCACGGCTTTTGAATCACAATGATAGCGTCACTTTAAGAAAAGACAAATGGCATTTGGTACGAGATAAAACACAAGAATAAGGATTGACCAAAAAAACACAAGAATAAGGCTAATAATACAACATCTTCCCCATGTTGTGTTATGTTGTGCTAGGGTTGGACAAATGGTGGGGTTTGTCGGGCTCTGTTTCAAACTACCAAATTTGTAGAAAACCGAAGGGAAACTAAGAAAGCAAAGTGTGGGAGAGAATCTCAGATCTGGCGCTTCTTCACAGATCTAAAAATGGAAAAATTAAGTAAAGCAAACATCATTGACACCATTTTCCGTCTTCCTTTCATGATCTTGGATCTGTCGAGGAGGCTTATTCTTCATTTCTACATTTACAGATGCGGTGTTCACGCTAGATGAAAGGGTGCTCTTAGAGATGGCGGAGCAATATAGAGAAGCTTTCACAGATATTTTATTTGTATTCCACTAATGGAAATATTGTTTGAATATTTTAACCTCTAACAAATTATATTTTACTTTAACTATTTTATCTATTTGCCTTAAATTCAGTTCATGTCAACTAAGATATAATATATAATAGATAATGACCTCTTTGTAATATATATATATATATATATATATATATATATATATATATATATATAATGTTTTGGCTGGTCAATGTTTTTCACTATTTGACAAGCAAATGAAAAATGGATAGATTGCGTGTGAGTGATTTTAATGTGTAATAGATTGTTAGCTAAGAGTAGGGATACATGCATGTTATTTACTTAGTATTTTTATTCTTAAATATGGAAATGGTAGAAATTAATGCAAGTGGAGGTTAATATTCGACATGATGATATGTACCCGTGTTTAGAGAACCGGTCTGGTTCACTGTCAAAACCGGAATGCCTTAAAATCGGTCAAACCAGGACTGAATCGGTGAAAACCTGATATTTGGAATCGGGTTGAATCGGCCTATTTTAAAAAAAATAATTAAAAGTTCCAGTTTTAAATTCAAAAAAATTATTATTTTTTAATTAAATAAAAGACCAATGTCAAGTTATAAAATTACATATACATAGTTTTTTTTCATTTATCCTTTTGATTAATATTTAGTCCTATGAAATACAAATAATAATTATTTTATCTTAGTTTATAATTTTGTTACATCTAAAAATTATCACTTAATATATCATATAATTAGTGCTTTCACGGTTCATTTGTAGGTTTGATTCAACAGTGATTAGATCATTGAACCTTGAACAGATGTCTTGTTTGGTTCAATAGCCGATCGATTTTTCAAACATTGATATGTACTATTCTCTTATGCTGAAATTCTATCTATGTTTAAGGGAAGTTCCAAAGTATTTTTAAAGGTTGTGGCACCTAAGAAAAATATCTTATATAATTAACTCAATCAATTAAATAATTGAAGTCAAACTATTTTCAAATGATTAAATAAGATAAATAATTAACAAATTCATAGTTTATCATGTAAATAAATGATTAATTAATCACTTTATAATTTTTGAATGATCAAAAATTAGATAAATAATGATAAATTAATTAATTCGTCCTATATATGAATAAAAAATTTGACTTATCAAAAAAAGAAAGACCCGTTGTCTACTGAGGTATGGTTGTTGTCCATCTTTTAGAGGATATCATAAGATCAACCCAAATTCCTCTAATGTAGGCGAATGATGAAGAGAACGAGGGAATGGGAATTTTTGTGAGTGAGTGTTTTTTTTTTTTTTTAATATTGTCATGGTTTCTACCAAACAAATATATTGCATCTCTAAAATAAATCTATACCAAAAGTCTAGTAAAAAAGTCATTGTTTTAAATATTTCTCATTTAAGTTTCTACATATGCATGCATGTGATCCTCTACTATAGATTTTAACCGTTGGATCATTGATTTATTATCCAAATGTGATCCAATGGGTGTTATTATAGGGGGTATATATGTACTATCCTATTTTCAATTATATTAATTAGTTAATTTCTATTAAAAATTCGGTCCATTATTTAAGGCAATATTTTCGGTATTTATTAACACAACCGTAACAAGGATGAAAAATCCCTTTATTTTTGGATTCTATAACGGTTAATTAAAACAAAAATCCCTTTATTTTAGTTTTTTAATTTAACCTAATTATTAATAATATAAATCCCTATTATTATGGCACATTTAATTTAAAGTTAAACTCCCATTTTTTCTCAATTCCTTGTTTTTCTCCTATTATTTCTCAATCACTTGATTTTCACGTTTCTATCATCCAGCTTCACGGTTCATGCGGTTAATCCTTTTTTGTATTGGAGGTTACTTTGTGTGTCCAAAAAAAATTATGGTTACTGCTCTTCCTTTTTTCGTGGGATTAATATTGGAGGTTACTTTTTTGTATCAATACCAAATTTTGTGCCTAATTAATCGGAACCACATAAAAGCTAATATTAAATTATTCTTTTTTTATTAATTGGTAAATTACATTTATATCCCTTTAGTGACTATCACTAAATGTGTCATTTAGTGACGTAAACCGGACTCGTAGTTAGCTATTACTTCTCTTATAGCGTTATCATCATTTTCTTTAAAGACAATTGTGACTGTGGTTAATATTTAGAAACGCTTCTTCTTTTCACGGTTATATTAACCTTGGTTAAATAGCTTTGCCACGATTTTTGGAAAAAAAATATATCACTTGAAAACAAACACGTTTCAGAAATTAAATAAAAAACTAGCTAGCTAGAAAGGAAACAGACTACACTTGTCTCTCACTTTCGTTCATTATCTTTACGAATAGGGTGATACTGTATTTGTTATAAACCGTGGGTAAGTGTTGACTGAAATTCCTGCAAGTTTTGACCACGGTTATAACCGTGGCTAATGCATGGGTGTTGAATGTTTTGACGGAGCCTTTAGCCACGGTTTAACGGTAACTAACGAAAAAACAACCGTGGTTAAGGGAATGTTACCACGGTTAATTTTCTCGTGGCTAAAGACAATTGTGACCGTGGTTAATATTTAAAAACACCTCTCGTTTTCACGGTTACACTAACCGTGGCTAAATAGCTTTGTCACGGTTTTTGAAAAAAAATTCACTTGAAAACAAACAAGTTTCAGAAAAGATATCTCACCACTCCACCCACATTTTTTCTATTTTTATGCATGGTTTAACACTAACTTACTCCATTTATTACTACTAGAAATTAAATAGAAAACTAGGTAGCTAGAAAGGAAATAGACTACACTTGTCTCTCACTTTCGTTCCTTACTAGTAGGATACCCGTGCATACGCACGGGTGGTGTCATGTTTTTTTATGATTGAACTTAGACAGTACTTAAATAGTCTGAATATTACCCCATTAAAATAAATACAAATTTCAAATAGATAAAAGAGGAGTTTCAGATAAAAAAATAGATAAATTTTGAAATCTAAAAATGTAAAAGTATCATTTAAAAATAATTGTGCATTTATGCTGTGTTTTTTTATATAACGATCTTTGTATTTTTATATAACGATCGATGTTTTTATATATCGATGTTGTTATCCCATGTTTTTTTATATGTATCAGTGCAGCTATCTGATATTTTTATATATATCATTGCAGTTATCCCCATATTTTTTATATATTAGTGCAACTATCACTGTGTTTTTATGTATTAGTGCAATTATCTCATAGTTTCAATTGATTATACGAGTTTATTAATAAGTTATAGTAGATTAGTTGATTATACGAGTTGATTAGTAGACATAGTTTCAATTGATATTGTATTTGTTATAAACCGTGGGTAAGTGTTGGTGAAATTCCATGAAGTTTTGACCACGATTATAAGCTGTTGCTAATGCATAGGTGTTGAATGTTTTGGCGAGCCTTTAGCCACGGTTTAACGGTAACTAACGAAAAAACAATCGTGGCTAAGGGAATGTTACCACGGTTAATTTTCTCGTGGCTAAAGAAAAATGTGGCCGTGGTTAATATTTAGAAACGCCTCTTGTTTTCACGGTTACATTAACCGTGGCTAAATAGATTTGCCACGGTTTTTGGGCATTTTAGCCACGATTCTAGCTGTTGCTTATCGCGCTTTTTGTAGTATAATGAATTAACTTTAAATTGAAATTTACCAATTTTATAGTAATAAGTAAAACACGCTTCCTCTTATATTTTGGAAAAAAATAAAACATACTTCCTTTAGTTTCTTATATAAGCAAGGAATAATCCATTATTCACTACAATAAAAGTGATTTTTTGCACTAAAAACATTTGTGGCTCTTGAGCCATGACAGTGGATAAATATGCAGAGAAATAAAATGAAATTTACCAGTTTTGAGGATGTTGATTTTGCTTGAGAGTTCGTTCATGTTGATTTTACTACTACCGCACAACATAACACATAACACAAAACAGAATATATTGAACAATCACACACACATAAATAAAAAGTCTTAAATTATGTATTTATATGTACTCAATGTTACTTACTCATTTAACCTTAATGTTAATTACATCATTTTTGGCAAAACTACTCCAAATAGTTGTTGTCGATAAATTGTTCACTTTAATAATTAAGAAGGACTTTTTTTGCGAAATAAAGTGTCTAACACTATTTTGTGAGATAAAGTGTCACATTACTTTAAAGTTTTGCGGATATATATACGTATGATAGAAGGAGAAGGCAACACATTGCAGGAAGAAAGATGTGAAGTAGACAAAGAATCTTATCATTAAGCCTTTAGGATTATGGAATAATGCTTAGTGGTTATGAGCACTAAAATTAACATGTCACTTCACAAGAAGCTTTGGGAATTAAAGAGAGAAACGCATGCAATATAGTTGTCAGCAATTGACATATAGGAAGCAAGTGGAATAGCTTTATTCGCAATTTGCAATTTCTGTTGAATGATATTGTTCCGGACTGGGTCGAGCTCATGTCTGTATTGAGCCCAACAACGGCCCAATCATGTCTGGCAATCCGCGCATAGCGGCTAGTCAACAGTCGAGATCGCGCAATGCATGCAGATCTAACGGCGAGCAACTTGCCACTTCATCTACACGCTGGAACAATCAAGGCACCCCACTTGATGCCTATGCGCATCATTCATTTGGACTTCTTATTGAGCGATTTCTGAAACTTTGGCGTGAGTGTGTTGAATCTGCAACTCTTTGTGATCGACTTTGGACATGTGGGGCGACTTCAAAAGACATTCTACCAACTACTATACTCGGCCTCATCTGAGTGCGAGTAAGTGCGAATCGATATATATCACAATTGATTTGAAGAAAGCAATATGACTTGCTAATGCAACAAAGGATATGAATTGAATCTGAATAATTTGTAACAAATAAGTGGTGCTCACAAATAATTGAATCTGAATAACAATATTTAACTATTTTGTTGGTCATGAATTACGTATACGATCGAGTATGAGTATGAGCAAGCCAGCAAACTGAAATATTGAACATTATTGAATTCGATATATGGTTATTATAACAATAATAATGGACTTTAGAGTTCTTAATTTATTCCCATGTTTTTTTTATGTATCATACGTAGAAACGCACTATGGTAATAATATTCTGGTGTGGTGTGGTGGGCAGCACATCTAGACTAGACATGATCTAGTGGGATTCATAGTCACAAGAGGTGGCCACCTAATGCATGCATTGCACCCTCCTCTTTATATATATCTTTTTATTTGTTCTTATGAGAAGAGGGTGGAGCTAGCATAAATTTTATAAGGAACCAAATATAAAGTTTACTAGCATTTTTTGTCTCTCAACTTTATTCGATTGATAAGTTTGGTCATTCTATTTTATTTTTGGCAATTTTGCTCTCCTAATTTGACAATTTTAGTCCCTGAGATATTTTTCATTGCACTTTAAGCCTCCAAAAATAGTGGATTGTGCATTTTTTCGGTTCTCATTTTCTCAAAGTCTAAGATTTTTTGGGACCAAACGTAACAAATAATCCATAATTGTGAGGACGTACAATTGTCAAATTAAAAAATATAGGATCAAATTATTAAAAGTAAAATAGAGGGACTAAAATTACCGACAATAACTTATGATACTAAGAAATTCCTTAGTAATAATTACTAAATTTTTCAGTGATCATTATACAACAATCCAATGGTTAGTACATATATTAGCCACAATTTAATTTTTGTGAAGTGAGCGAGCGGGTAAATGAAACAATGGTTATAGTACATGTTTGTCACAATATAACTTTGGTGGGGTCACCAAATTTTTTATTTGATGGGGAAATTACTATTATGCTCATTTAGTAACAATTACTACTATTATATAAAAAAATTCACGAATTTTTTCATTGATAGATAGATTACTACTATTATATAACTTTGGTGTGTTTTTGCAGGAAAAAATTCAGAAATTTTTTTCACCAATTTTGAAGAAAAAGATTCAAAAATTTATTTTGGAAATATTCATAAAAATTTGATTTTTATTTTGATTTTATATTTTACCTTTATATAATAACTATTGGAAAATAATTTTTGTTGGGTATCCATATGGTAACCAAATAAAAAAAGTAACTTAAACAAAGAAAATTCAAATAAAACAAGTTAATTATTAAAATGTTTAAATAAATTCTTTTAAATTTGTTTACCTCATCTATCACTCCCTAAGCATCTCATACCCTTTATCTTCGGAGACCAAACAAAATCTTAGCAGATCAAACAAAAAGCTGAGATGGAATTTGAATATTTTGTTTTCCTTATATCCCGAAACAACAACTAACAAACAACCAATAGATGGAGGAATTCAAAATGCAAACGGATTAAAAGTTCTGTTTATGAGGAATTAAATTAAATTAATGAGAATAACTTCCCAAATGTAATATTCCTATATTCCTTACGAATATCCAAAAAATTATACCACCATTTACATGTTTGCATGCACTATAAATAGAGTATACACCTTTCTCTTTCGTAACAAACTCAACCAAAAGAACCCTTTTTGAGACTTCTGCAATACACCCAAATAGATCCTCGTTCTCTTCAACGAGGTTTTTCTTTCTGGGGTGGACGAGGTTTTGCGATTTTTGTCATTCCCTTTGTCACTTTTTTCCAAATAGAAAAAAAAAACATGTCTGGAATTGTGGTTGTTTTCGATTTTGACAAAACAATAATCGATTGCGATAGTGATAATTGGGTTATTGATGAATTGGGTCTCACCGATCAGTACAATCACCTCCTTCCCACCATGCCATGGAACTCTCTCATGGATACGATGATGATGGAGATTCATTCACATGGTAAAACCATTGAAGACATTGAAGAAGTTCTTCATAGGATTCCTATTCACCCCAGAATAATACGTTCAATCAAAGCTGCTCATGCATTAGGGTATATCTCTTTCCTTATTTTCTTTTTTTTTCTCAAAAAAAAATCTATATATATATATATATGTGTGTGTGTGTGTGTGTGTGTGTTACCACTTATGGATGGTCGCGTTCTCCATGGTGAACTTTACGATTATAATAGATTGTTGTATGACAATTTTCTCTTGTTATGTGTTCAATGTTCGGGGGCAAACCTCCTGAAAAAATTAAAATTAGTTGTATATGCTTATGAAAAAAAAATTGTGAACACCCTGAAAAAAAAAATAGTTTGCACCCAATTACTTAATTTTGCACCTAGGCTACTGCTACTGGCATGCACTCTCTCACAATCACTCGTATCAATCCTTCCCCGAGTGTGATTTGAGGATTGTGAGTTTTACTATGGGACAAAAATTTATGTTGGCATTTATTTTTATTTTTTTTTCAGGTGTGATTTGAGGATTGTGAGTGATGCCAATGTGTTTTTCATTGAGAAAATTTTGAATCATTTGGGGATAAGTGAATGTTTCTCAGAGATTAACACTAATCCAGGTTATGTTAATGAAGAAGGAAGATTGAAAATTTTGCCTTACCATGATTTCAAAAAAGCTCCTCATGGTTGCAATCTCTGCCCTCCAAACATGTGCAAGGGTCAAATCATAGATAGAATCCAAAATTCATTTTCTGAAGGAGATAACAAGAGGTTTATCTACCTTGGTGATGGTGCAGGGGATTATTGTCCAAGTTTGAGGCTTAAAGAGAAAGATTTCATGATGCCAAGAAAGAATTTTCCAGTGTGGGATTTGATATGCAAAGACCCTTCACTTATTAAAGCTGAAATTCATGCTTGGAATGATGGACAAGAACAAGAGCAAATTTTGTTGCAATTGATTAACAAAATTATCATGGAAGGAAATTCTCAATTTATTTCTTCTGATTGCAAGCTACATAGCCTATCAATCCCTGAATCCATGCCTAAAGTTCTCCCACTCAGGCCATAAATTAGGTTTCTTTTGGTTTTGTAATTTGAGTAACTTCTATCAACCTTCTCTAAGAATGTGATCTTGGAATTTGCCAAAGATGGAAAACTATAATATCTATCTAATGGAAATATCAATTTGCCTTAAATTGTGCAAATTGTTTATTTTATTCTAAAGTTGATATTTTGATCATATAAAAGTATATAATATTATTTTTGGGTTTTATATTCATTCATAACTTTTTTATTTATAGGTTTTTTTATTTAGAGGTATTTGATTCATTTCAGTAAAAATCAAGAGTTCAAAACAACGAGGAACATTAGGGAAATAACGAGAGGAAACATTGTTAAGGGTTGCCTTTGTAAGACAATGGGCAGCCATAATAGTTTCTTTCTTAGAGAACTCTACGTGAGAGTTTTTAGAGGAAAAAAAAAACCACAAACACCTACCATCTTCTAAATATCTCCCAACTCATTGATATCGGCCATGTTGGTATGAAAGCTATCTAGCACGACATTTGAGTCTAGCTCAAAAAGTTTATCTCCCAACTAAGCTCATGAGCCTATTCTAACGACTTCAATAAATCAAGAGTCTCCCCAATACGAACATCAAGCAAAGGTTGGATTCAAAGCGTCTTGGTCCCCATGAAAAGACCAACCTCATCTCTAAGACAAATGTCAAAACCTACTTTGTTGTGGTTGACAGAAAAGGAGGTAACAACGTTACACTTTGTAAAGTCTCTTGTAGAATACAAATAGCTCGTGTAATCAGATTGGCGTCCAACCTACCACTCTTCTCCTAAACCTCCAGCCACTACTGAAGAGCTTGGAAAAACCTAGAACTCCCCCTGTTTTTTAACAATCGACTATGGCGAGTTAATGTTACTACGATTGATTACTTTTTATTGAGTAAAATATATACAATAGTGAAACCTAATGCAACTTTTTATTCTAGTAACACAATCTATGAAATACTTATTCTTTCATGTGATTTGGAACAAGTTCATATACCAATATTCTCTAAATCAAATAAATACACTATCATGGAAGTGATACCGAATGACAATGATGAATACTGAAAATGATGTGACTCACTTTTTTTGACAATTGATTATGGCGAGATTATGTAACTGAAAGCGATTGCAATTTGTAAAGTAAGATATATATACAATAGCAATAGTTCTTTTTTTTTTGACAGAGCAATAGTTCATTCATCACAGCTAATGATGCGAATCTCAATCTAGAACTCGTACATTTTTTTTTGACAATTGATTGTGATTATGTTATTGAAGGACTAAAATCATTAACAGAAAGCTGAATAAATACACTATCATTAACATACAGCCCTTTATTTGTTCCCCATATTAAATACAATATATGCATTGGTATTGGTTTTATAAATCTTACAAGGGATGAAGTAAAAGAAGGAGATTGGCATTTTAGAGAGACAAACTTAATTTTAAGAAAATAACGGAAGAGAGAGTTGGTAGCATTTAAGGAGTAGGAAGCATCTTTTCTGAAAATTCCGATGCTGCTACTAGTTCAACCATCAAAGAACAAAACTGATGTTCTAAAATATATTTTTATTATAGTGTTATTAGTACACATTATCCAGCAACTCTGTCCGTCACTAATCTACGCCAAGAAACCCTATGAGCCACGTGTAACCAACTTTGCCGATCGATGTAGTTCTCTCTTCCTAACCCAATTTGGACTCGGACCTACCCTTGTTCTGTTCTAGAATATAATAAGCTAAAGTAATTTTATAGTAAAAACTTTAAAAAATGTTGCTCAATTAAAAAAAAATTGTCAAAAAGCATTTCAATTAACTATAAATTGAATACCAGTAAGGGGGGAAATAGTCGGATCACAATCAAATTAAATAGATTGGGGGTTTCATCCAACATAAAATATATAGTAAATTTTAGCTGTCTGCTCATCAAACATTTCATAGAGGAAAATGTCCTCAAGTTTCGTCCATAGAGACAGACTAGACTTCATCATCATATCATATAAATATAACTTGATGTTCAGCCACCTTTTGGGCTCCGTCCAGGTAAGGGGGAGATTCAGGATAGTGAGTGTGATTTGGTTTAAAAAAAATACATTGCCTAAATTAAACAAATAAAGACTATGCGTAAAGCTCAAAAGGGTAGAATACAAACAATGACCCAGAGGACATTTTTTTCACAATCCTTGAATCCGAGGAAAATAAAACCAAATGCACTCTTCTTAGTAATTTATAGAGATACAACACGAGCCTTGTACATGATTATATACGCCATATGCCAATCACCTAGAGACAAAGATGATAGAACAATTTTTATTATATCATCATAAACAAGAAATTTGAAGTTTAAAAAAGGCTGCTGTCCTTTTGATTTCCAAATAATGAAAACTAAAAGTGTAAAATATTGAACTGGTTGATCCTTAGATGGAAAAATAAATACAAAGGAAAACAGATGCATATATTTTACTGGATAGCAGCTCATGCTAGGCTCAAATATGAAAACTATTCTTGTCCAAAAATTATTTGAGTATACCCTCACCTCCTCCAGATAGTCTAGTGATGTCTTCTCCTATTTTTGGCTTTGGATTGTCATCATCAAACTCTATCCATTTCCCTGTCAACAATGAAATATATATTATTAACAGTGCCAGATAGTCGTATATCTACCAGATGAAAACTAATTTGTTTCCAACAACCAACCGTTTTCTTGCTTGACCCAACCAACATAATGTCCTGAATCAGCACTCCTACCCTTATGGGTCAATACAGCGACCAAATCATAAACTCCAGTCATTTGTGTTTCTTTTTCACCTATAGAAAGAGAATGAGGTGTGAAAAGCAGAAATAGGATTGACAATGAAAAAATAAAGTAAAATAAAATATAGTAAAAGAACGTTGTAGGTTTTTACCTTCCTCCATTGGAGCAACAGATGGCTCTCCTCCTCCATTTGATGATCCCTATATCAGTGAAAGAAACAGAGAAAAAGGGATTATGCATATTTATGCACATCGTAATGTGATATATAAAACGACAGAATGGTGATCCCATTGAATGGACTTGGATTTAATAGAATGACCATTCCGATCCACAGTATTGCAGCATTACGAATGAAAGGCTTTCATATTTGATACATGGAGTCAAGGCAAATCTAAAAAGTAAACATCTGCATATAAGATGAGGATCCGCTTATTCGATGACTAATTTTTCTCAATTCTATTTAATAAATTTATATATAATATGCGTTCAACAAATCCAATTGTTGAACTAAAATTTATTATTAACGGAAACAAGCTCAAGTTTACAAAATTTCTAAAAGTATAGAAACTTTTGATGTTTTATCTACTATTCTCTCTACATACGATATACTTTATATACTTTCTAGATCGTATGCTATGAAGTGCAGGCACCTCTCCAAACTGCTATTCTCCAACCTGCTATGTGACAGTGTCAGACAACTGTTAACAGTTCTCCTTTAGGATGTCCAATTAAAAAAATTGGCCTCAGACAACTGTTAACAGTTCTACGACACATGCCAATAGACAAAGCCAACACCTACTGTTGGCATGGACACATGACAATAGACTAAGTTAACACCTACTCTTGGCTGGAAAGTTCTCGAATACTCACAAGTCACAACACATTTCACAGATGATGATCAAGGGTCACAGATCACCGGCCTTGGACTAGACCTTTTACTTTTTGCAACAAATAGCATAATGATATCTCTTAGCAGTCTGTTTTGACGTGTGTGTGTGTTGTCTTGGTGTTTTGTAATTTTGACATTTGCTGTGTCCGGATGTCTGTTGAAGTCTGTGCTTCATAGACCATACGAAGGTATCTACTATCAGATTACATACTTCAAAATATGTAATTTATCGGAAATTCAACGTACGTGATCATCATATTAACATCACAAGATCCACCAATTAAATTTGTTAAATACTTGAATTCCTATTCTACGAAGTCATAAATGAAGAAAGATAGAAACACTTCTAGAGTAAACTGTTTCTCACTGATGTATAAACTTTTTTAGTTTTCTTGATATAACATCATAAGTAAAAATTCTTGAATAAAAAAAGGAAATACTGTTTTGTTGAAAAGAGGAAAATTGGAGTATAAACAATTTAGTAAGACTATTAGTTGTTCTTTTAGAACTCAATTAATAGGGTGTGTTTGGGTAAAGAAAAAATTACATATTGTTGGGAACCCCAACCTTGGGTTGCCTTGAGGGGTATTGAAGCCTGCATAGATATGGTTCTTGCAGTCCATATAAAACTTAAACAATCCTCATTTCTTGAGTTAGCTTTTGGGATTGAGTTAGGCCTGGTCTAATTTCAAATATAGTATCAAAATCTATCCAATATTTATTATTCAGCCACCACATTTGTCCACGCTCCAAATTCCTTAGCATGGGCATGAAAGAGTGTGTTGGAAACTCTAGAAACCTTCATCGTAACTCCCTTGGGCTGCCTTCATTAGTCTCCAACACCTACTTTTGTATCCATTTGCCGATACAAAAGTAGGTGTGTTGGTGATCTAGTTTTTGAGATTAAATTAGGCCTAGTCCAAATTCTAATACATATCCTTCCATGGAGCATGAAATCCATGCCCCACCACTCAAAAGGAATGGGATTCGATACCAACATTTTAGTTATGTGCAATGAAGTATGGGATGAAATTGTGAAATTACTATTCCATTCTTCTAATGCTAGAAAACATTACAATGGGGGAACAGAATCACCATTACTGCATACTAAACATGATGTGAAGTTCGGTTGTTTCCTCACCTCAGCATCTGACATTTTTACATCATTTTCCTTGCGAACAGAACTTTTCTCATTTACTTTCAGACCAGCCTTTTTGCCTTCCTCATCTCTAAGGATCTGTATGTCCGAAGTCCAAAATGAGAATATAGACCCACATATTTTACTAAAGCAAACATCTTAGTATTAAAAACCATTAGAATTTTTAAATGTCAAAACAAAGTTGATACCTTTCTAGGAGCTTCCAATTTTTTGCGTAGATCATCAGAACAAAGATCATAAACATCCAACTCCAGAGGATAATCCACTTTCTGACATAAGCAAGCAAAGTTACATTATAAAGTTAAATTTGAGAAAGCAAACAAAATCTTCCAAAAAACATTGTCCCACATAACCCTATAAAATAAAATGATAGCGAGCTTTACCCTCAAAATCTTAGCCTTCTGGTTTGATTCCCTCTTCCAAAAGAAACGAACAAACTGAACAGTCAAGTACCTTGAAAAGGCAAAAGTTGAAACCACCCTCAGACTTATACCCTTCAATGAGCAATTACCAAGGAAGAAACCAAAAACAATAACAAATATATACTTGACTATCATCATTTGAAATACCAGTACCATGAGGCCCATATTTTGAGATCCAATTTCTCCAAAATTCATACCAATATTTTAATACTGGACCATGAGAAAGATCACAAGGAATACCATAAAATATAAACAACTTTCATAAAATTTCTAAGATGTATACAATGGAAATTATTAATATCCAAAAAGATAAATTAAGGATTCATTATTGAATTTTGTTTCATAACTCTACCATACTCGACCAGAATTAACAAATAAGGCTGACACCCATTTTCACTGTCAACAGGAGGAAATAGTCTGGGAGGCTCAACTTAGAACCCAAACCTAAAGACCATTTTATTCACATCCCACAAGATCTACAATCTACATCATCAAAATATAACCTTACCAAGATTTTGAGAATTTACTGTTGAGATTTTGCCTTCAATTTTGTGCTTAAGATTTCTTTGGGAACAGTGTTGGCAGCTTCTAATTTAAACTAAATAATGGGGAAAAAAACAAAGTAACAACAACACAATGAGATTCCACTCATGGTCTCTGTTACAGATGAAAACCATAATATGGCCAGCAACTAATAGGTTAAGGTTATGGTTTGGATTGATTTGATTTTTGATCCCGGCCACAGCATTCCTTACTATTCGATTGAATTTTAGCATAATTTAAATAGAACCTGTGCAATATCGATCCTTCATACCTAAATGATTATTGAATTGGGGGATGTGTTCCAAGAGAAACCGCATGGTAATGTCTAAAGAATAAAAAAAATCTTATCTAAATATATAATTAACCTTGGCAGAGCATTGATGCGTGATTCCTTCACATAAGTTGCACTCTGGCCCAAAGCAGGGAAGCTTTTTCCAATTCCGATTTTAAACCCTACAAAAGCCAGCAAGTTAATAATTTTTTAAAAAAGGTGAACCATTCATCACAACAAGAAAACAAAAACTATGTAGAAGAATACATAAGAAGGAACAATTAGACAGGCATCAGTTATGTCACGCTTTGTTCAAACTTTCAAACCAAAACTATTTTGGGGAAAAGATTTGAAAATAAATGCAAAAATATGAAAATATGCATTCCAAATTAGTAGCATGAAACAAATGCTTTTAAAACAAAACCAATCAATGAACCATTGAAGACACTAATTCAAGGTTTAATTGTCTAACCGTAGCTGAACTGTAGTAATTGAGTAATACTTTTTGAAAGTTAAATATGATATATGAAGCAAGATATAGGTCATAGGCCTAGTTTTAAGTATATTGTTTAAAAAAATTGGATAACTGAAAACCCCCGTGCATGGATCTAGGAGTTTTCATACCCTAGCATCCTTTGACAAAACAGAAATACAAACTAGCGGTGGATTATCCAAAAATCTAATACTAGAGCCTAAATCAAAACCTATTCTAGCCATCTCATGTGCTACACAACGACTCTCTCATAATATGAATTACAAATATCTGCCATTGCTTCCTTATTCAGCCGAACATGGCATCTTCCATAATCTCATGAAAAACAAGGGAACCATGGTTTCCATTTTTAATTAACTACAACTATGACTTTATCTGATTGTGGGTAATCATTAGGACAATTATACATTGTCAGCCTAGTTCAAACCATGCAGGTATCACTTCTACAATTTTGTGCTTATAGAGAACCAATTAGACCAGGTGAATCACTGGTTTTCACTGGTTCCCCTGATTTAAGACCGATTTCTTCAAACACCTGTTTTGTCGAATATTTGGACAGGATGACAAGCTAGGTCCCAGTCGGTCCAAACTCAAACCGATTTGGATAACTATGCAATTGGGCCTTCTGGCGGTTAATCAAGCCAACTAACTGTTAACAATTATCCACTCTTTCTACCTCACTAACCGATTAATAATTCCCAAAGCGAGAAGAATTAGAACAATAACTCTTTTTTACAAGTTTCCTCTGTTTTTTTGGGGTGTACATATTTAACCGAACATATCAACTCAGCCTAAAGCCCCACTAACCTCTGCACCAAAATAAGATATTGTTTACAGGTAACAGTAACAATACAAGAGGCAAACTTGAAGTTCCTGATTTTGCATATCAACTGACAGCCAATGATCATTCAGCAATAGAATTAAACTAAATTTTAGAGAAAAAAAATAAATTTGTAATTTTCCTGTAATCCAACATATCATATCATTGCACTTCAACATATGCAGCAGCATGGTTGAACAGCTTTATCTAGAAAAATTAGTTGGTCAAATAGTGGAGTGAATTGGGGAAGAGAAGTGTGAGAAAAGATATAGACAGATTAAGCAATAGAGTATTAATTAAAGATGGAAAAGCTAGTCAAGCAAAACAAAAGATAAAAACAGGTTACGCTTGCAAGAAAACAACATCTTTGGGGAAATACAAAGCACGCTATTGTCAATACAAAGAGAGAAGGCTGAGAACTTACATGTTTTAGTCCTTCGTGCAGATGGTTTACCTCCTGTGATATGTGGCATTTAAGTGAATAAACGGATTCTGTTTCTGAGCTTTCTTCATTGCTCTCTTGGCAATAAATCCTGAGAATTGATCAAATCAATAACAGGCAATGAGAACATTAAAGGCTGCACTCGTATGAACATCAACAAATTTTTATAAGACTTCTAATAAATAAAAAAGTGTAAATTGTCCCTTTTGATTTATTTATACTTAGCTTAACTAAGCAGAACGAACCATAAAGCATGGGCTACAATGTTACACAAAGAAACATATGTTCGGATATAAACAAATATGAACAGAAACAAAAGAAAAACTCTCCGGCAAAAAGACTAACGGAGTCATGGACAAATAATTATAGACCTAAACTAGTAGGGAAAGAGCCCCGTCTAGCCTCTCCACTCTGGTTACCTAGTTCAGTTACTTGCAACCATACCCCTCTAATAATGAAAGGAAACGAGCACAGAAATATGCATGCTTGTACTTTGATTTCTCTTGTAAGTTTCAGTGTACGAAATAAAGTTTGTAGTTGAATACAACAGTCTCTCCCTACTATCAATAGAAGAAAAAAAAAAAGATAAGCGGGAATTAGTTCAAATCCCACGTGATGAAAAAGAGTAAAATGTCTCACAAAGAAAATGGTTTGATTTGACCACTATACATTGTTAACATCAACGAAGAGAATAATTGGTATTCTCGAGTAAATGGCTAATTAAGCTAACGTGGCTAAAGTGGTGATAAACATTGTCAGTATTATAGGTCCTATAGAAATGCATAGGTCTTAGGAGATCAATTTAGCATATAAAAATGCTATATCACTTAAATTACCTTAATCCCTAATAAGGAAAGAGAAAACTACAACTACTGTTAACCAAGGAAAATAATTTGTGATAAAATAAGAATCAAGTTATTCTTGGGCCAGAAAAGCCCGTGCTTAAAATAGAGGGAAAAAAGCTTTTCAATTTTATTATGAGCACGGCTTTTTGCTAGTAAAAAGACATATGAGCTGGTGTTTTTTTAAACGTATCAATAACCAGACCGATACTTCGAGTTGTTCACAAGCAACAGTATCGTAATTCCTAATCCTGTCGAACTAAAAACAACACAAGAATGTGTTATAAACTGCAGCAAAACACCCAAGATTGAATGAACCTACTGTATTATTGCTCAAATAATTCTGGTACCACCAGTAGGCAGCAGTACCGGGATGGTAGATTTACAAAGGTGTTAAGACTGAAACTGAAAAAATAACACTGGGTATTCAAGAGACCCTTCACTTTCCCTTTTATTTTCTTGCTTAAACCACTCGATTAATTTCTTAAGTAAATCAATCAGTTTCCCTTGATTGCTTCACATGAAATCTGTTCCATAAATTATTCAATTTTCCCTGATTTCCTCTTTGATGGTTCCTAATATAGACCTTACTAATATGTGGATAGTAAATTCACTAGCTGCAAATGGTAACAAGAAAAATGCACAGATGAGAAAAAAGCAAGCGCAAACACTTTGTGACTGTGATTAACTTATTGCACATTAGGCCAACAATTGTGCAAGAAGACTCAGAAAGTACCTGCTACTAAGTTCTATGCCAAAAAGGGCCTTCACAGGATCAGAAACTTCACTGAAAAATGACAAAGATTAGTTAGATGAAAATTAATTTTCAGAGCAAAAAGAAGTGGATGAAAAATAAAGCATATAAAAAATTAGAATTAGTATGATAAGTATTTAAGCACTTGGGGAACGCTCCTTTAAAAGCTAGCTATCAAGGGGGAAGAACCAAGCCACTTAAATACTCCATCGAGCATCCCATACTACACAATGTGGGACTTGAGGACCCCATAATACCCAAGTCCCTATCATAGCACCGCCCCTGAGAGCCAACGTCCTCGGCGGCTGCACTCCACGACACTTTACTCGGTGGCACTTCACTCGACTTTCTTATTGGTGAGACCCTCCTTTGAGCAGAACCCTTCATGGGTAGCCTTCTCAGAGGCGCCAACAACCAGCTCGATGCCAATTGATAAGTATCTAAGCACTTGGGAACCCTCCCTTAAAAGCTAGCTATCAGGGGAAGAGCCAAGTCACTTAAATACTCCATCGAGCATCCCATACTACCTGATGTGGGACTTGAGCACCTCATAATACCCAAGTCCCTATCATAGTATACCAAGTAGATCACTTTGAAATTGAATTGTAAACTAACTCGACCAAGTGTTTAGAAATTGAGTTTCGAGTGACACCTTTTCCTAAATAATAAATACTAGTTACAAGTTACTGCAGCAATCGCATTTATTTACGGAGAAATCTGGAAAAAGTTACCTAGACCCAGAGGATCTGAGAGACTGTGAAAGTGTGTATATAAGTTGTGTCCAACATTCTTCAGCATCCTATTAAACATAAAGAATATGTAAGTATACAAATTAACTAAAGGCAATAAAACTAACTCCATAAATGACATGCAACTTATGAACCTGTTGCATGAACACTCCATTATGCAGCTGGCCAAATTGAGGATATTTCTTCCGCAATACCTGGCAAAGCAGTAGCAAATCAGGATAACGTCATTTCTTCATGAGTGAGGCAAGAACAGAGCAGTAGCCAATCATTAAAAAAATAATGAAGGGGATTTTTTTTCAATATACAATAACAAAAAATAAGCTATCATGCTCGAATAGAAGCAGTAACAAGTAACAACATAAGTAGTAGAGGATAACAAGGGCATGAATCAATTTTGCAACACAAGCAGAGGATAACAAGGGCGAATAAGGGCCAAGACAACAGGCAGGCCCTATGAAAAGGGTGTGATTTTAGTGTCTGTTAAAGTGCCAGAGGAACTATATTGGACAGTTCAAGAGCAAGTCCCATAATTTTTTCCCAAGAAACAAATAGAGTCACTAACAGATATCTATCAAGAATGGAAGCAAAATTGGCCATACTACTCCTCCATGATGTTAAAGCTAAAATTATGTGCCAAACACAATGAGAATCAATTCATCACAGAATAGCTAGCCCAAACAACAAAAGTCAAAAGTTGAGGAATATGGTTGTCCTAAGGCTTTGCTGAAGTGACATTTAAACCATAAAAAAAGACATTTAGAAAGTGTAAGAAAAAGAAGACAGTACTTTAAAAAAAGGTTAAATATGTTTTTGGTCCCTATAAAATTGGGACCTTTTATGTTTAGTCCCTGTTAAATTTGCGCCTGAATTTTAACTATAATCTACCCAATACCAATAGAGGTTCTGTTAGTGTTTAATATAAACACTAAAAGAATTCTGTTAGTGGGTTAGAAGCTGAGCCAGTATCATGTTAGTGTTGTTGACTCAGCAATCTGTTAGAACCAATGTAACTAACTAGTTTTATAAATGCTGCAAGTCTCAACTCTGAGATCAACAGAAAATAAAAGACAGCCTTCATTTCATGCTTCTAGCTTTCTTTGATTCTATCATGGCATCAAAGCCACTAGTGTGGCTCTCAATCCTGTTTTTCTTTCTTTTCGTCGCAATTTGCGACGTCCTTTCTTTGGTGTCACCGTCAACATCACCAGTATCTGAAAAAACCTTTCAAATCCTTTTCATATCAGATCAACAAAAAGCCTAATGGTGATAATATTCCACTATGGCTTGAGCAATTGAGCCAGTTCTCAGAGCACACAAACTTAATTGTTTGTATTGCTCCTTAGGTGCCATAGTGTTTCCTGACAGAAGACCGTGTCGTAGGCACAAAGAAACCTGCATTCATCGAATGGGAGTTACATGACCAACTCCTCCTAGCTTGGTTCCGATCATCGCTTTCTCCTTCCATTCTTGCGAAAGGGATTGAAAGCTGCTACACCTGGTGGCAACTCTAGGAAAAGGTGCATCATCATTCTCATGCAAACAGCTATGCACAAGTTACCCTCCCCACATAAAGAAAGGTGAAAAATCAATTATTGAGTTCATTGCATGCAACAAGTCTATTGCTGAGTTCTTTGATTCTATCAAATACTAGTGTTGTTTGACTGGAAATTTCTCAATTTTTTTAAAAAAAAAAAGGGTAGTCGCAAAACCTTATTCATATCATATTTTATAGAGACATAGATTAACAAAAATACATAAATAGTTAGTTATATTATGAACACTAAATAATGTACCATCCAAAATTGCATTGGTGCCAC
Organism: Oxytropis ochrocephala; assembly: GCA_020916435.1. Taxonomy (NCBI): domain Eukaryota; kingdom Viridiplantae; phylum Streptophyta; class Magnoliopsida; order Fabales; family Fabaceae; genus Oxytropis; species Oxytropis ochrocephala. Next base: position 121,255,688 of record CM037088.1, read on the forward strand.
AGGCTTGACACTTTTATCAAGCTCATTGAATAAGTCACGGGTTGCAATGGTTAACAAATGAGAAGACTGATCGACATCATTGCCTCGTCCTGAATGTGAGTACCTGGTTCCAAGAAAGCTCACATATCGTATATCAGCTTCAAATGCAGCAAATGAAAATGTCAAATTACGTCTTCTTAGAAAAGACTTACTCCGTCAAAGCTGACTTCAACTCCGGCACAGAATGGAGGCATTGCACTGTTGAGTTCATGTAACAGGTATTACCCAAATTGAAAAGACCGGCAGAATGTCCCTATAAGAATGGACAAAGAAAACAAGAAAAAATCAACAATTAGAATATAAAAATATTCTGACTCAATCAAGCAGAAGCAGGACACAAAAAAATAAAAAGGTCAACATTCTGCGAACAATAAAGCGCACCCAATAGCATTAGATATTATTAGACAGGATATATATTCTAGAGTAAACACCTACTTTTGATCCTACAAAGATACATGCAACCTGGCATTGGTCCTCTAATAATCAATAACATCATTTAACAAATGAGTCATTCAATGATAAATTATTCCACCATATACATCCTGTCAGCCCCTACTAGCCATCAATTTAAAGCTGGGCAGCAACTAGATCCACTGAATACGTGAACCAAAGACTCTCCAGTCGAGATTACTTGTATGGAGACCACATAAAAGATTAAATGGACAAAACAACCGAGATTTGTTGGTTGAATAGCCTTTTTTTAGAGCTTTTTTTCAGACGCTGCTATTTTAAACTTCAAACAAAGTACTACAACAGTTATCTTGAGTTTTTATCAGGAAACTTAGAAAACTACTATAAATTTTTAAACACATTTTTAATTAAAAATGGTTTTCTTAAAAAAAAAAAAAAAACAACTAGATGGGCCCTTAACCAAGAAGTTTCACTATGCAGACAAACTGCAACAAGAACACTTTAATGCCCAGCCCTAGGTTTGACGTATAGTTCTAAAGGATAGTCCATGCAATATTTGACATGCTTAGGCATTCCCTCCCCCTTAAAACTAACAAAAGGGAGCACTTCTGAATGCTGAATCCTTTTCTTTCAAAATCAAATCCAAATAGCAGGAAATTCAAGAAAATAAATAAGTATCAAATCAAGACAAAGTGACTACTGTCAGCCGATTTCTCGGAGTCCAAACCAAGGTTTTTGGCAACTAAGAAAATTTTAACCAAAGAAAAAACTGGTTATCTTCTCATTTCTATACTTCTAATAATAACAAATAAAACAAGTATAAAAGCAATTAAGAATCTTCTGAATATTGTTTATTAATTTGAGTACTGTTATCAACAATACAAGAACAACTAGTTCATGAAGTAATGTTACTAGTATATAGAGAAAAAGAGTTGAAACCTACAACAGCAACTACTTGTTCTTCTTCAGGAAGATCTTCAACAAAAACAGTTCCCTTCTCCGGAGACTTCACTATTTCATCAGCTGTGCCCATCATCATTAGCTTTTGACCCTGCGTAAAGATATGTTGGTCACTCAAATAGACATGTATGAAATATAGTGTGAGGAAAAAAAACATTCTAGCATCACTAACCGCTTTCACTCCTAATGTTGACCAATCAGCATCATCCTGCATTGCAAGAAGAAATAAAAGGCCAGAAAAAAAATTGGGATTCTTATAACAACTTTGTTTGAACTACAAGACCTACGAAGATAGACTTAACAATTAATAAGGAAACATCAAAATCACATTAGTTAAAGCAATGTTCATCAATATTTTGCTTATCAGTATCACATTCGACCATAGTTATCAATCCAGAATAGTGATGTGTAGCGGCCAACAACAAAACTGCTATAGTGGGATGGCCGCTATCCTGAATTTAATACATATTAAATAATTTATACAATGTATGATATTCAACAATTTATACAACAACAAAATTGCTAAAGTGGGATGGCACGCCATGTAAGTATGCATTCAAAAATTTACTTACCTTTAAAAGACCACCCTTGACCATAATCTTTTGTCTTTCAGGAGGCACCCCTGTCAGATCAAACAATTGGCACTTAAAAACATAAGGCGGCTGGCTGGTATCAATTTCTACATCTTTGAGAAGCTCCTTTTGCCATTTTACACTCACTGCAGAGAAAGATCAGTACTTAGCATTGGAATCAAATAAATTTGACAATATCACATTAAAAAAGATAGATTAACAGTTGACAAGGAAACAGTCCAATAGTAGTAAACTGAACTTCAAGCCTTATGGCAAAACCAGAACCTACACACTCCATAATTCCCCTCAAAATTCAATTTCAGCTCATTGCTAACATCATTCAAAGGATTTAAAACAATGCATTAGAGTGTCAGCGTAGTTTCCTCTCTAATCCTAAAGTATATTGACTTCAAAAGAAGTTGAACGCAGCTACATCTCCACTTTCCAAACTCCAAACACACCAAGGAGCACTTAGCAATAATAAAAGAGTAACGAACCTCGTGATTTAGTAAACCCAAGCCAATATAACATAACACTAACACACAATCATCCTATCTTAGCATAATATCAAAAAAGAAGCCATAAATCACGCTCAAAACCTCATATCCCGTTAAAATTCCCAATTAACAGAGATTTTTCTTTCTTTTATACTGCAAACAAACACGGGAACACTCAAACCCTAAATTACCGATACCGCATCCCGTTGATTTCAAATACGCAGCAGAAATCAAGATAACTAGCAATTAAATTTGAAATTAATAAGGCCAATGAATGCAAAGGGGGGGGAGGGGGAAGAAGTTGATTGAAAATCGAAGGAAGAGAAAATGACAGACCTGTAATCATGGTGTGGTAGAAAGATCGAGAAAGTAGGAAGGAAGTGAGAAGAAGAAAGGAACGAAGAGTTTAGAAGAGCTTGGCTTGAAGAAAGGGCAAAACGATACGAAACTGGCTTTTTCAGCCTTTGTCTGTCGGCTTTTATAATTAGGCCCGATACGATTGCCCGGCCACTTTTTCTATCGGGTCTGGGTTATAAACGCTTGGGAATTCCTTCCACCACCTCCCCCTTGCGAAAATGCAAAAATACTTTTACCTTACAGGTCTGTTTGATTTGCAAATAGGTAAATATTGAACTAGACTATCAGTACTAAATAACATGTTGTTCAATATATTATTTGATGAACACTGGATAGCACAAGTAAAAAAATGTAATAAGTTCGTCTTTTAAGTTTTTTCTCACCGCTTAGGCTCTTTAAATTACAAAACGTTTACACCATTAGTTTTTTTTTAATATCAAACTTGGGTTTAGGGTGTAAATGTTTTGTAACTTATAGGACCTAAGTGGTACGAAAAAACAAAGGATCAACTTTATTCTGATTAAATAACTTAAAAGACCTAAGTGGTACGAAAAAACTTAAATGACCAACTTGTTACAATTAAATAACTTAAAGAACTTCTACTGTAATTTTGCCTTTATTATAATTCTCTTTATTTGATTTATAATGATTTTATATAATATAATTAGAAAATTATAATTAAAATAAGATGAGAGGGGAGGATAGGAGAGAGGGGGAGAGAGGGGGTGGGAGATAAAAAAGAGGTCGTGATGTGAGAAGGTATATAGAAGTGAGGTGGGAGATAAAGGGAGGAGAGATAAAAATAAGATGTGAGAGACCGGAGAGAATAGAGGAGAGAGAGACGAAGAGAAAGGGAGAGTGAGGTGAAAGATATATACAAAGAGAGATGGGATGAAGAGAGAAAATTGAGAGAGGAGAATGAGATATTGAGAGAGGGAGAGGAAGAGAGAGGGATAACGGGGAGAAAGAGAGAGAGAAGAAAAGAGGAGAGAGAGACAGAGAATAGAGGAGAGAGATCTGAGATAATAGAGGAGAGAGAAGATAGAGAATAGAGAAATGAGAAATGAGAGAAAAAAATTATTGAATATCAAATAAAAATACTATTTTTGTAAATTTTTGGGATGGACAGAAAGTTGTACTGTGGTTTTGTGAGGGACAGAAATTTGGGGTTTTGTCCAGTCTTTTGCCCCCATTGTTGTCGATCTGTGAATAGTTTTTCAAATCAAGCGAGTGCAGTAGAGTTGTCGATCCAGGTTCTTTGTTTTTTAACAAATCAAACGCACCCCAATGATTCAATAATGGGAGTACTAGGGTGCTCAAACCCACATACACAACACAATTCAAAAGTTGTCAATACAAATGAGACATTATTCCACCAATGAGAAGGGGAGTGACTAGAAGCTCTGCCAACCCCCATAAATAATCCATCTCCAAGATAAATATTTTATGTGGGTCACAATCCAATCAATATTGGGATCTCCCCCCAAACAAATACCATTTCGAGCCTTCCAGATGCACCAACATGTTGTCAACCATGACATGTATTTAACATTCTTAGCCTATTTGCCCGAACACACCTCACCAAAATCGAAAAAAATGTTTAGCAATATTCACCGAGTTTGGTGTCTGCATATCCAACTAGAGACCAACCTTAGCCCAAACACTTCTTGCGAGACTACAAACTAGAAAAAATGATGTGGCTATGTGTGCGTACCTCTGCATATCCAACGGAAAAGTGTTTTACTTGATATATGTCTAAGATAAGTTTGAATTACACTTCTATTCCCTCTTATATTAGAATATACGCCCCTTGTAAAAACTTAGAGTAAAATATACTCCTCTCCCCTAAGAGATGGTTGAATTACAATCATCTCCCTTTATAATTAAATATGTAATACACTTTAATTTATTTTATCACAAGTAAGTATTTTTATTTTTTGGTAGAGGAAATAAATAAATATTTTTATGATATCTACTAACTTTGACCCACTATTTAGAAAATATAATTTATTTATTTATAATTTCACTGTCAATGATAATTTAATTTGAATATTTTATTATTAAATTAATGATTTATACAATTTTGTTGCATTTGTATACACTAGTGACGAGTTGAGATCCTCTCGATTTCTCAGTGAGAAATGGACACATCCGTTACCTAAGTTTTGAAATACAATAAATACTTTTGGGGATTGCACCTCACACCCATCTCCCCCTCACACCCATAAGAACATTAAACTGACTAAAATACTCTTACCACTTTCCACAAACACCCCACCCCATCCCACCACCACATTAACCAACTTTGTTATACCCCGATTTTGTCAGAGTTCTTTTTAATAGTTTTTAATTTGGACTTTTCAACCATTTTAATTTGGACTTTTCAACCATTTTATTTTGGACTTTTTCAATCATTTTATTTTTTTGGACTTTTTTGAAAATTACAAAAAATAGTAGTTTGCGTTTTTGGTGTTAGTTTTTAGCTACTATTGAAGGAAATTTCTCTCTCCTTGGACCTCGTTTTTCTGATCTGAGCGGTGAAAGTGAAGACATATTTCCCACGAACCGCTGTAAAAAAATGAAGAGCGATCCGGCGGTTAACGATTCGGAATCGCACTTTTTCGATGAGAGGTTTGAGAAAAAGCGGACAAAAAGCTGCGATTATTGTGAAGGCAATTTATCTCTCCTCAGACCTCGTTTGACGATCCGAGCGGTGAAAGCGGAGATATATGTGTCACGAACCTGCTGTCAAAAAGAAAAGGCGATCAGCGGTTAACGAATCCGGAATCGCAAATTTACGGTGACATGTTTGAGAAAAAGCGAAATTGTGTTTTAAAGGGAATTGCTTTCTCTACCTTGTTTTAGTCCCACATTGCTCACAAGAAACAAGAGCTCCTAGCAATTGGATATAAAAGGGGTTGAGAGGTGAAGATTAGGGAGATCATTGGCGGGCTAAGTGATCTTTTTGGGTCAAGCGATAGCGACCCATTTCACTAAAAGCTTGTCTTTGATCATTTGGGCGTTTTGAGTCGGCTTTCCAGATTCTCAAAGCGGTTCTTCTTGATCTTGAGTCAAAATGGACCGGATAAGTCCGGTTTGCTTAGTCGGTTCGGCACTCGTCGAGTCGAGTTAGTTTTGTATTTATTTTGTTTATTTTTATGTACATATTTATTTATCATTTATTTATAATATAATCTATTTATTTATTTATTTATTTGTTTATGTATATATCTATTCATATTTATTTATGTATATAGTTATTTATTTGTTTATTTATTATATTTTTAGCCTAGTCTTTATTAATTATCAGTTTTGTCTTTTTTTTTATGCACAAATTAGTTTATTTCTTTGAAAATCAAATAAAAGACTAAGTCGGTTAACCTGGCCAAGGTTAGTCATCATCTTAGGACCAATGAGTACATCTGATTCGATAATCCTAAAAATTTATAAAAATACAAATAAATTATTTTCCTCTCGAAGTCAAATAAATGGCTAAATCGGTTGTACAAATGGGTTAGTCATCATTTAGAGACCAATGAATTTATGCAGTTCGATAATCCTACAAAAAACTTAATAAAATATAAATAAATCATTTTCCAAAAATAAGCGGCTAAATCGGTTGTACAACCAAGTTAGTCATTATTTAGAACAGCAGTATCTGATTCGATAACCACGAAAATTTAATAAATCTGAATAAACTATTTTTCCATAAATAGGGAACTAAGTCGGTTGTACAATAAGGTTAGTCAGCGTTCTAGAACTAATGGTATGCATTCGGGAGTTCTAGAATACCTATTCTAAAACGGACCCACCTCATACCAAACCAACTTCTTTCAAAAACTCAAAAATTACTTTGAAAAGTAGGGGACTAAGTCGGTTGTACAATCGGGTTAGTCGTCGTCTAGAATCGATGGTATGCGAGTTCAAGAATCCTAGGACCCTACTACTAAAAACACCAACCAATAAACCTTTTTGGGAAGAACTACGTAGCTTTGATTCCTCCATTGCATCCAGGAGATGCGTAGGAGCAAGACTCAACTCTTGTCAAGCACTAAAAACTAAAAACTTAAATAAGTCCTTCTCTTACATAAATAAAGGGTAACAATTAAATAAATCCTAACTAATTAGACAATAGGATGTCGTGGGGTGCTAATACCTTCCCCACACATACGACTCCCGAACCCTAACAACGCCTCGTCCTAAAACTTAAAGGGATTTTCCGAATTTGCCACTTAAACTAAAATTTGGTGGCGGCTTCTAAAAGAACCTTTGAAGGATCCTTTCAGGATTTTTAGGTCATTCTGTTGGCGACTCCACTTTGAGGACTTAACTTTTAGAGAGTCAAAACCTAGTCTAATTAATTATAGGATCTATTTAATTTAATTTTTTACCCTTCTCTTATTTATTTATCTTTGCACATTATATTATTTATTTGATGTGTAAACCTAGGATAGAAGACTTTATTTTGCATGAATGTTTGCTTTGTTTGCGACTTTGGGTTTGTTTTGAGCTGCTCCTACACACACTACACCTCTGCATCACACACATGTGAAAAAGTCCTCTACCGGACTCGAGTGCAAACCTAAGTTAGAGCGAGATTGCGTAGTGATGGCTGCGGGGCGTGCGTCTCGTTGGGTGGTCATGAAAATCTCACCTAGAGTTCGATTCCTTTTAAGGATGCTATCCACTTCCAATAGCTTGCCTTATTATTGTTGGGTCGATGTTCTTAGTTTGGGTCCTTGGCTCTAGGAACCATGTGTGAGATTCTTTAGAACCACCCTTGCGAGTTCACTATAAAGAAAACTTTAGACCCACTCTGTAAGATGCATTTCTAGGGTCCTGAAAGGAGCTTTATACCCTTGCATTCAAACAAATATTTATGCATATCGTCTTTTATTGAAAAAAATCAAAAAAACCAAAAATCATTTTTTCCTTCTTTTACTACTTCTTTTAGAAAATATACCACATGCATACAACAAATAAACATCTCTTTGTTATGGCCAGTCGAAATTAAAATCTTTACCTTGGAGAAAGCGGTGTACCTTGAAGTCAAAATTAAATTTTGTACTTTACTCTCCAATGAAAAGTTTATAATTCCCGACACGAATAAAATCATATATTATCATTTCATGTGCATACATCGCATTTCACATACATTCATTCGTTCATTCGCATTCTCATTTCATGCGCATTCATTCATTTGCATCTTGACATCATGCATTATAAAAGCGAAAAAACATAATTTTGAGAAAGATTGTGATGAGAGGTGAGGCATTCTTGTGAGGTAAATAATTCTTTTTGAAAAAGTGTAGCCATGCCGTTGCAAGCTCAAGGTGTTTCAAGTCACTCGGTTTTCAAATTTTTAGCTTGCTCACATTTTTAACCAAGCGTTGCATCTCTTCCATCCATGATAAATGACCTAAATGCCCGTCAAAAATTTCTATCATGTTAAGCATTTGTGTAGTGACTTGGGTAGCATGTGTGTCTATTTTTATGCAGTCGGTTAAGCGTCCCTACCTTACCATCATCCCTGTCAAAGTCTAATCCCACCCACCCACCTAAAGTACATACTCCCTGCTAGTCAACTTTTGGTTTGTTCTCACTAATGAAATAACACTTGAGACCACTCCATATTGGGGCAAATGTGTGATCTCTAAAATACCTTGTCAGCGTTATATTCCCTTGGTGCAAGCCCTTTACAAAAAAAAAAAAAAATTTCAAAAAGGCAGTTAGGTTGAAAACTTCGTAAGAAAGCGGCTAAGCAAAAATTAGGGCATAAAAAGAGAAATAAAGGAAAAGAGCAAATATATAAAAGTAAATAAATTATTGACCTTAAGTTAATTTTTGATAAAGCGAGCAATCATGATTGAAATGAAGTTTGACCATCTTCCCGTACCTCGAAAAAAACCAGTGCTACCCACCTAAAGTCAAAATCTAAAAACCTTTCAATCACCACTAGACAAGGATTAATTCCACATCAAAAATGGTGTATCATTTTTATCAAGTCACTTCATTTCGAAAAAAAAGAAAAAGAAAAATCAAAATCAAAAAAAAAAAAAGTGAAATCAAAAATAGGAAAAAGCAAAAGTGGTACAATTATGGTGATACTTCCTACCATTAAATGCATAAGAGGTCCTTATGCAAAATAAACCCCCGAAACACTTCCCTTGTCCTCAATATCATATCCTTCATAAACCCTCGGCCAAGTTACATCTCTAAGCAGGCCCGTTCTACCATGAGGCCACGTCAAGCTGTTGCCTAAATAAAACCTCATACACTCATTTAAGCCTAATAACCCTTTTCCTTCATAAATCATCACCCGCCAGGCCAAGTTACATCCACTAAGCGGGTCCACGTCAATTGCTCGAACAAACCGCTTTCCTTCATAAATCATTACCCATTAGCCAAGTCACACCACCAATAAAAATCATCTGTCCCGTCAATCCTCGAACACGATTATCCGCTTCCTTCCCATAAACCATTAACCATCGACCACCTTCTGACTCAAAAATCCATTAGATTATTGATGATTGCTCTTGTTTTCTCAAAATTTTAATTTTAGGACAAGTAAGTTTATTTATTTATAATATGTTTACTTAAAAAAATATATCTCAAAAAAAAAAAAAAAAAAAAAAACTCAAAAGAAAAGAAAAATCAAAAGGCTTGCACCACATGATTCATTCAAATTCTGATTATACTAAGACAAGGTCTAGGGATCACAGTGTAGTTTTCATCATAGCAAACTCAAGACTATTGTAGTCGAGAGTCATTCTAAAGATAACCACAAGTTTATACTAGGATCGTCACTAGATCCTAAAGTGGGGCATCCATTTCACCATCTATTCCATTTGAACTTGGGGAAATTTATGCAGTGTCCATCCCATACCACACCTGACTATAGCCATGCAGACAAAGTCAAAAACCCATTACCTAGCTCAGTCACTTTCCACAACCTCACCAAAACAACGATGCGAAGTCCGGGTTATCAAGTGGGGCAACCACTGTCACCACCTGCTCCACTCTGAAAATGGGGACATTCACCATACACCCCGTCTCGTCCCCTTGTTATATCCACATCACCAAAACCATGCAGGGCAATTTCTCGACTCATTACCTATATGTTGCTACTCTAGTCGGGCGATCTGTCCTTACCATAAATGGGGCAACAGAACTCATGGGTTGAGACAATATCTATTCTTTGTCCACCTTTCATTCCAAAGCCAATGCATTCCCAATTCATCATCCTCTATTCCGCCAGCTTGTCATCACTAAGCGAGGCGGGTTATTCACTCACCGTCATCAAATCTAAATTGAAGCGCGATCCTACATTTCTTAGCTCGGAAAAACCTACCTTTCATGACCTTTGACAAAGACCGATCGATCATTCACCCGCTTCATGCGCCCTGAATGTCCACCACTGGTCTTTAGAACCCCAGTTAACGAGACTCATTCATCTATGTTTGCATTACTATACATGTTTTCTTAACAATGCTTGGCGAGATAGAACACAAGTTGATAATGCGATCTTGAAAAATCACTTAGTTAACTTTGTGGACCTAAATTTCGGTCATCGGGGGCATCGTAATGGAAGAGAAAAAAAGCGAGCTTGCAAGTACTTTTTCACATCGATGTCTGTAAATAACAACCTTGAGATTGCGAAGTTTGAATCAAATCTAATCTTTCCAAAAAATTATCAATATTCATCTCTGCCTCTCGCATCAAAGTCTCACGTCTAATAATCACAAAAAATGTTTACGCCTTTCAATCGGTCATTTCATATCATCACACCATGCACCATAGCATTTGCGTTCAAACATTTCATTTGCATCATATTAACATTCATACTTCAAGCAAAAAGCAAAATAAAAAAAAATAAAAAAAAAAAAAAAACAAAAGAGAAAGGAATCACTATTTCATCCATCACCCCACCAAAAAATCACATTGCATGTGCATGTATTATTGGCGTTATCGTCCATTACATGATGTATTGCCTCTGAATCGAATTCAAGTGTCGATACCCATATTTTGTTCCTCTAAGATCAAAGCTCTAGCGTTGATCGTGTCGCATCACGAGATCAGGTGATCCCGGACCAGTGGTCGCGAGCCTACGCTCGCCGATGCCACTAAGTGGCCCGGTGCATGGCGTCGGTCGAGCGGCGGACCTTCGAACCCGCGTGGTCGCCGGACTAGTTGTGTCGGCCTAAGACCACGATGTCGTCCTTCATGGTCAACATGCTCGATTCTGGACACGATCTTGACCCGTCGTGGCGCTTCGAGTATAAAGGCCCGCGGGGCCGTTTAACTAGTCACAGTAGCTAGTTGCGCTCCTTGAACCACGATGGTCCTTCAATTAAGGCCTAAGCGACCCTTTGGACCTTAAGTGGTCGCTTGAGCCTTATCGCTCTCCTTGGACCACGAGTGGTCGCTTGAGCCTTAGTGCTCCTTGAGTCCTTGTTGACCGCTTCATTCAACTCTCGGTTAATCGCCCAGTATTAACGCTCCTCTTATCTCTCAAACCTTAACTTCCTCTTAAGCGGACAAAATTGGCGTCTATTCTATCTTTATTTCTATTTTCACTCTGAAAATTTGAATACACTTCACCTTTTCTAGTAAAATATAAATAAAGAGAGCGTTTATTATTATACCCCAATTTTGTCAGAGTTCTTTTTAATAGTTTTTAATTTGGACTTTTCAACCATTTTAATTTGGACTTTTCAACCATTTTATTTTGGACTTTTTCAATCATTTTATTTTTTTGGACTTTTTTGAAAATTACAAAAAATAGTAGTTTTTGCGTTTTTGGGTGTTAGTTTTTAGCTACTATTGAAGGAAATTTCTCTCTCCTTGGACCTCGTTTTTCTGATCTGAGCGGTGAAAGTGAAGACATATTTCCCCACGAACCAGCTGTAAAAAAATGAAGGCGATCCGGCGGTTAACGATTAGGAATCGCACTTTTTCACGATGAGAGGTTTGAGAAAAAGCGGACAAAAAACTGCGATTATTGTGAAGGCAATTTATCTCTCCTCAGACCTCGTTTACGCGATCCGAGCGGTGAAAGCGGAGATATGTGTCACGAACCTGCTGTCAAAAAGAAAAAAGCGATCCAGCGGTTAACGAATCCGGAATCGCAAATTTACGGTGACATGTTTGAGAAAAACGAAAATTGTGTTTTAAAGGGAATTGCTTTCTCTACCTTGTTTTAGTCACATTGCTCACAAGAAACAAGAGCTCCCTAGCAATTGGATATAAAAGGGGTTGAGAGGTGAAGATTAGGGAGATCATTGGCGGGCTAAGTGATCTTTTGGGTCAAGCGATAGCGACCCATTTCACTAAAAGCTTGTCTTTGATCATTTGGGCGTTTTGAGTCGGCTTTCAGATTCTCAAAGCGGTTCTTGCGATCTTGGAGTCAAAATGGACCGGATAGGAGTCGGGTTTGCTTAGTCGGTTCGGCACTCGTCGAGTCGAGTTAGTTTTGTATTTATTTTGTTTATTTTTATGTACATATTTATTTATCATTTATTTATAATATAATCTATTTATTTATTTATTTATTTGTTTATGTATATATCTATTCATATTTATTTATGTATATAGTTATTTATTTGTTTATTTATTATATTTTTAGCCTAGTCTTTATTAATTATCGATTTTGTCTTTTTTTATGCACAAATTAGTTTATTTCTTTGAAAATCAAATAAAAGACTAAGTCGGTTTAACTCTGGCCAGGGTTAGTCATCATCTTAGGGCCAATGAGTACATGCAGATTCGATAATCCTAAAAATTTATAAAAATACAAATAAATTATTTTCCTCTCGAAGTCAAATAAATGGCTAAATCGGTTTGTACAATAAGGTTAGTCATCATTTAGAACCAATGAGTTTATGCTGATTCGATAATCCTACAAAAAACTTAATAAAATATAAATAAATCATTTTCCAAAAATAAGCGGCTAAGTCGGTTGTACAACCAAGTTAGTCATTATTTAGAACAGCAGAACATTTATGCTGATTCGATAACCACGAAAATTTAATAAATCTGAATAAACTATTTTTCCATAAATAGGGAACTAAGCCAGGTTGTACAATGGGTTAGTCAGCGTTCTAGAACTAATGGTACATGCAGATTCGGGAGTTCTAGAATACTATTCTAAAAACGGACCCACCTCATACCAAACCAACTTCTTTCAAAAACTCAAAAATTACTTTGAAAAGTAGGGGACTAAGTCGGTTGTACAATCGGGTTAGTCGGCGTCTAGGAATCGATGGTACATGCAGATTCAAGGAATCCTAGGACCCTACACTAAAAAACACCAACCAATAAACCTTTTTGGGGAAGAACTACGTAGCTTTGATTCCTCCATTGCATCCAGAGAGTGCGTAGGAGCAAGACTCAACTCTTGTCAAGCACTAAAAACTAAAAACTTAAATAAGTCCTTCTCTTGCAAATAAAGGGTAACAATTAAATAAATCCTAACTAATTAGACAATAGGATGTCGTGGGGTGCTAATACCTTCCCCACACATAACGACTCCCGAACCCTAACAACGCCTCGTCCTAAAACTTAAAGGGATTTTAAGAATTTGCCACTTAAACTAAAATTTGGTGGCGGCTTCCTAAAGAACCTTTCGAAGGATCCTTTCCCGGATTTTTCGGTCGCTACAACCACCCACCCCAAAAGTAAATAACCCCACCCATCTCAAAGCATAATCACCCTCCACAGTCTCACCACCATTGTGCCACCATCTCTCCGCTTCCACAATGAGTGTGCCTCGCCACCCATCGAGCTACAAATTCTAAGGTTTCGTTGTTTCCTGAAGCTCAGGTTACGGAACACCTGTGGTTGTGTGCATGATGATCTCAACATGAGTTTGGTCAACATTTAAAAACTAAGTGTCTGGACGAGTATTTGAGTTACGTGTTCAGCCGACACGATTGAACTACATTACATGAGTTTACGAATGTGTAACTCAAATACTTGTTCAAAAACTTAATATTCAGACATGGACCAAACTCATGCTGGGTTTATCATGTACACAACCACAGGTGTTCCGGAATCTGAGTTTTCGGAAACAACGAGACCTTAGATTTTGCAACTCCGATGGGTGGTGGTGTAGGCATGGTGGTTGTGAAGAGGATAAATGGTGGTGTAGTGGTGTTTGTGGTGGGGTGGCGGTGGAGGGTGGTTATGATTTTAGAGGGGCATGGCTACTTACTTTTTTGGGGTGGGTGTAGGATGGGAAGGGAGGGGAGAGGTGTGGTGTGGTGTTGTGGTGGCAACGATAGAGATGAACAGATTTCCGGTGGTGGAGAAGGCGACGGTCTGATGGAGGTGGGTGTTGTAGATGATGAAGCGAGACTGGGTGGTGTGTGGGGTAGAAAGGGATATGGATTTGGTTAGTAAGGGTATTTTAGTGGGTTTAATGTATTGTTGTGTGAAGGGGAAAATGTGGGGTGTGAGGTGCAATAACCCTTACTTTTGGTGTTATTCATTTTTTTTCTTTTTCTTTGTGGTTTGTTTAACAAGTCTCTAACTGTTGAGCATTTAAAATATCTGGCATGGATGAATTGACCATTGTTTCTCATAATAATAGCAGTGACCTCTCAAGATTTCTCATTTCTCATTAATTATAAATATTTGATCTTTGGTTGGAGATTGTTCAAGGACTCATCTCATTTTCATGAATCTACAATATACTAATATGCTTGTCACTATGGCGGGAGATTGGTTTTATTTTTTTGTTTTATTTTTTCAGCATGTTCCCTCAAAAAATGATGTTTTAATCTGAAGGTTGTTTTGATTGTTGACACGTCATTGTATGGTCTAAAAATGATGTTTTATTATGTAGTTTGTTTTGTTTGTTGACACGTAACTCTATGGTGTATGTTATTTTTATAACTGAATCACAACAATAAGTAAACAATATAAAATGTTTTATTTATAACAGAAAAGTTTTTAATCATGGAGGTATTTTATTTTCCATTAGCTTGCAGAGTAAATGAGCTTGGAAAATTTGCTCAAAGACACATTGATCTTCGTGAAACAATTCCAGTCGTTAGATGATGATGGTTTTTAAACAAAGGGAAAGATGGATGGATGGCCTCAGCATGTGTTTTAGTATATATGATAATGTTTCATTATGCACAACACCTTTCATTTTCTCAGCCATGAGTGCCTCACCTCCAAAAAGAAGTGGTCGTTCTTTCCATTTTGTCTGGCATAAAATTCGAGCACTCTGAAGTTGAATCCGTTCGAGATCTTTGTAAGATCTGCATTGTTTTGGTTCGATTTTGTTCTTCCCCTTCTTTTAGTCATTATTTTAAATGCATTTTAGTTGTTTATGCGGTTGGAGGTTAAATTTGCCATCTCTGTTCTCCATGCAATCTGACGGTAATTTGGTTGAATGCTGTGATCTTTGTTTGACCAGCCAGCGATACTTGAGTTCGAGTCGCGGTGATCAAGCGTGGTTGCGAGTGTTTCTTTCCCAAGGATGGCGTCAAGTTGGAAGATGTTTGGGGCTTAATGAAGGTGGTTGGATCAAGCTAATCTATGTAGAAAATACATTGTCGAAGTAATTGAAA
The DNA here is from genome assembly GCA_020916435.1 of Oxytropis ochrocephala. Lineage (NCBI taxonomy): Eukaryota > Viridiplantae > Streptophyta > Magnoliopsida > Fabales > Fabaceae > Oxytropis > Oxytropis ochrocephala. The sequence goes on from CM037088.1 coordinate 121,271,102, forward strand.
GTGTGAGTATCTTTGTTTGCAATGATTACTTTAGTTCCTTTAGGTCATTTAGTTTTTATTTGATCTTGATGCCTTGTTCTACTTTGTTTATTGTGAAATGCTCCATCAACACTTCTTGATCAGACCAAGGGATGTCTGTGAATGGTAAGATGGACAATGCAAGGTCATTCGAAAAATCAGGAAAAAAATAGATACTGCATAAATTTTGGTTAATTTAGTTAATGTTTATGAAAAAAAATTTAGCTTCACCCAAGATATCCAATGAACATATGTCAAGTTTATTGTATTTTCTATTTTCTATCAAAATTAGAGTAGTTGTTAAAATTGTTTACGTCAAAAAAAAAATTCAGACATATTTTAGTAAGTAAAAATTTATAAAAAAAATTATAAACCCATTTATTTACACACAGTTTTCTCTCCGAGTGAAATAAAAGCAAGTAGATTTGGTTACTTACGCTTGGGCATTTCACATGACATTAGCCAGTATCATGTAGCAGCATAAACCATACTAAAATTTGGCTCCATCAAGCTACTACTCTACTGTCTTCCTTTCTACTTTCCATTTGCTCACATATCGTCAATGACGCGCTCAAATGTAGTTTCCTATATTTGCATGCAACAATGAATCCTTATTTTATTGTAATCACTTTGCATGTTGTTGAATTTTACTTTGTGTCATGCAGGAAGAATCATTTGCCTCACACACAAATGGTTGTTTTACAAGTCCTAAGGTTAAAAGCGGCAAAAATGATCGAAGGAAACGACTTCTGCATGCAAGTGTTGCTGACAACGCCTCCACCACAAAAAATGCTAACGCTTCAAGATGTGGAAAAAAGAGACAAAGACAAAAGAAATCTACATGCAAAGCTTCTGAAGCCATGGTTTCAGCAACAGAAGATTACATGCATTTGATCTACACTTGCTCCTGCGGATATGACCCAATTGTGGTTAGTATCTATAATCAGTGTTTAACAATGTTCCTGATTAAAAATTATTGTTGTCATCTTTAATTGTTAAATAGATTTCGTTGGACGGATAAAATGCAATTTTTTTGGGTTGGCATTTGGTGTTGTTCCTTTCATGGGAGGTTTCTTTCTGATGGAATTCCTCTAAAGTTGTTTTAGGGGATGTACACAGTGCTTTGGATTTGAAATTGGACTACACTATAGAGAAGGGTATCTATGCTTTTATGAAGGTTGGCATACCCTTGGTTCTTATTACCGATTGAAGCTTGGTGGTTGGATTGAACTAACTTCTGGCCGTGATCCTACCACATTTGATATCAGAGTTAAGGGCCAGAACTCGTGTTGAGTCGATTACCTACTAGACCATTTGTTTACTTTCCTTTGCGAAAACTTGATGAACATTTTCAATGGTTAGATCGTTTTGAGTCACCTTTGATGATGACCTTGCACCATAAATCACATTTTCACTTTGTCTGCCTGCAGTGGTGGTGTAGAATCGATCTTGAAGTTGGTATAATATGTTTATCTTAGTATGTTCAATGTTTAAGATAGCGTATTTAAATTGATTTACATTGTTGTTAACATTGATTTTTTTGCAGATTTTACCTACACTTTTTGTATGAATGGTCTAACACCATCACAATTCACATCACCATCATTGATGAATTTGGTGAGCTTGGTGTGTGTGTATTGGAATGGTTTCCTAGAAATTAAGAGTGGTGATGTTATTCTGAGCATCGTCATGGAGTGTGCGATTGGAGGAGTGGGTTGACCTAAGCTTGAATCGATTTCTAGCGAAAAATCGGGAGGTTATATTCGGGTTCCTAAGGAATGTTTTGAGGTTATGTATCCAACCTTTGGCCCGTGTGATTATCGAAAGACAATTATAGAGGCTTGTGTAATGTTTTATATAATGGCAAAGTATATATGCATGCGAGAATGACTTCATATAGACCCACAAATTAGATTGTAGGAAGCCATGTTTTTTTTTGGTTTTTTCAATGCGGTAGTAAGCACGGTTAGACATAAGTAAGTTTGACATGGTGTTTAGTTGGATTCTACCATATGTATTTTCGATGATCCTTTTGTGAAATAAATAAGGTTATATCAATTACTATATTTAAATCTATATATTTCATTTGTTTCAATGATCTGAATGTGAGCAGATTGTGTTTAAGGGAATAAGTTGAGTTTTGGGTCATTATTCTAATATTGAAGAATTGGCATTTAATTGTGAGTCGTGGCATCACTACTTCTGGTTTGTGCCACTTGGTCTCTATAGCAACGTGTCTCATTTAAATTCATGTCATGTGTAACACAGGTGTGGCTTAAACTATTACTTTCAACTAGCATCATCATATACTTGAGAAAACGAGAGAATCGTGTTCTATACTTTCAATGTCAAATTACTATTGAATCCTCATCCAAAGTTGGATTCACTCATTATTTAAAGGCCACAACCAGTTGTCATTTTGAGATCTCTAAATGAAGTTAAAATCTCATTGATAATATGGCTGAATTGGTTGAGTTAAATTGTGACAAAGGATTTAGGTTTGTCTTGGATAACAAGTTTGAGGAATACCATGTAGTCTATGATCGAAAGAAGGTAAGCCGTAGTTTTAAGCGATCTTAAAATCGAGTTATTTTTCATAACACACAGGTTACGCTATGTTTGTAGGGAGAAGTTAAATTACCTAGTGCTATGGCATAAAAGTATATGATTTTTTTTCCTTTGTTCTGCATCTTCTTGATGAACATAGAAACACCTTCCAAGTTAACGTGTCTAAGAGAAACTCTGAATGTTACTTGACCAATGGTTGGAATGAGATGGGAAAGTTTGACGGTTTAAGAACTGGTGATACTATTACAATGACCGTAATAAGATTTGACAAGATTTTCATCGTTGTTACAAGTAGAATTTTTTGCTCTTCCCTTCTTATAGGTCCACCCAAAATTTTGAGGCTCAACCAAGCACCAACAATCTTAGAGGAAGATGCATATGACATTAACTACTGCGACCAGTCCATGTACATAGGACGACAACCTCGGGTTGTTGTTTCTTTACACATCAATTAGACAAAAGTGACATAAGAACTTCATACTTGGTATGTTCTTTGCTATGTTATTCTACTGATTTTGAATAAATAAGTAATGATCTTCATATTTAACATATATTTCTTTGTTTGTTTGTTTCTTCCACTAGCACCTACCCATTGAATTTTGCAACGTGGTTTTCCCCAAGATAGATGAAGTTGGATTGAGTCTGATTGACCACTATGGGAAGGCTTGGCATGGATGTTTAATTTTTCGTTATGGATATATTTTTAAGAAAGCCCTTCTTCGTGGGTGGTTTCCTATTTTACAGGAATATGCATTTGTAGAGGGAATGCCCCTTAAGTTGGAAGTTGTTACTGGGTGTCCAAACTTTATTTTTTTTAATTACGATTAGTTATTTTGGTAATATGCAATGTTATGTACCATCAGGTTCATTTCTGCTTATATGTCTGTCAAGTACGTGTTGGTTGTATTATAGACCCACTTTAATAAATGACTTTCTTTAATATTAATTTTAAAGATTAACAAATGATTAGATTTTTTTTACTCTGTTCTCTTGTGTTTTTTTCAAACTCACCTACCTATAGTCATTTACTCAAAAAAATGGTTGGTACGTCAAAAACTTCATTCTTCATACGTTTACCAGCAACTTGATTTTATATCCAAGTAAACATAATCATCCCCGTGCATAGCACGGGTAATAAGGCTAGTTATTGTTTAAGCGTCTTGTTATTAATTTGGAGGAAGGGCGGTTTGCGTTTTTTTGCAAGGGTGTGCGCGAAAAGCTACATCATCTTTTACGGGCTTGTAGTCTCGAAATAATTGTTTGGCCTAAGATTCGTCTTTGGGTGGATGTGCAGACGTTAAACTTGGTGAATATTGCTCAACATTTTATCGGTTTTGGTGAGGTGTGTTCGGACAAAAATACTAAGAAGGTTAAATACATGTTAGGGTTTTAATTTTTGTACCCCCCACATTGGCCTCCATACCCCCATAAACCAATTTAATACCAAAATACCCCTCTAATTTTCACTTCAAGAAAACTATTAGGTCAATTTTTTGACTCAAATTTATCTCTTGATGATAAATCAGTAGTCAATTTTTTGACTTCAGATTTATCCTCGAGAGATAAATCAGTAGTCAATTTTTGACTCGATTTATCCTCAAGAGATAAATCCGAGAAAGGTGAAGTCCATTCGGTTTATCTCTTGGTGATAAATCCGTAGTCAATTTTTAACTCCGGATTTATCTCTCGAGAGATAAATTAAGTAGTCAATCTTTTTAACTCGGATTTATCTTGAAGAGATAAATCCGTAATCAAATTTTTACAACTCGGTTTATCTCGGAGGATGTTTCGGAAAAAACAAAAAATAATGCGTTTTTTGTTTTTAGTAGGGAACAAAATTGGAAGTTTGGGACAAAAGGGGGAGTATAGTGTACAAGGGAGGTGGTACAAAAATTAAAACCCTACATGTTATGCATTTGGAAGGCACGCAATGGTCTTTTGTTTAGGGTGAAGATCCCAATATTGTTTCGATTGTGACCCGCATAAAATGTTTATCTTGAAGTTGGTTTATTTATGGGTTGAATAAATGTTACAGTTGTTCTCATTATTCTTGGTGAAATAATGTCCTCCTTTATATTAACAACTTTTGAATTGTGATGTGTGTGGGTTTGAGCACTCTGATGCTCCTGTCAATGAATCGTTGCTTATCAAAAAAAATATTTGTATTCATAACATCATTAATTTAAAAATGCAATACAAACAATACCACTTTACAAACATTTTTAAACTGGTTTCCATCATACATAGAAACTTTTGACAAGATATTTCATCCGCAAGTTATTTATTTAACCTCATTTTTTAATCAAAACCAAGCTTACCAAATCAAGTTAATAAGTTCGGTTTCGTAAACCCTAATCGAAAACTATCGCCAAAGTTAGGTTTGTTCAAGTAAAGCTCCAATATCTCAAACAAGGTTTCACAGCTATGTAGGTAGCTTAGCAGTAAACTAGTTGAACCAAGAGATGACACTAAATATAAGTTATTGTATATTACTCATCAGGAAAGTATGTTTGATGAACTAATAGGTACAAAAATAGTTAAAAGTAGAAAATTTAGAGTTTAGACTTGGGAAACTGTCCATCTCCAAATTAATTAATTAATCACTACTATTTGTCAAGAAGTTGGTAGATGTTTAGTGCAAAAAAAAATGCACCTACAGGGATAAATATTGCAAGAGTTTAATTTGTATGAATCGTTAGTGTAAAATTTTTTACTCGATCAACTAATTAAAAACCTTGTTATTGATGACTTTTTTTTTGCTATTTTGTTATTGGTGCACAGTGGTTGTGTCAATTATTAATTTACTGTTGAAAAATTTGATTGGTAGAGTAGAATTTTTAAACTTGTAACCAAAAAAAAAAAGAGTTGAATTTTATTCTACACCCAATATTTAAAACTTAAGGCTTGAACATCCGAGTTAGTCCGACCAATTATTGTTTGTTGATATTGATGACTTTTGAGATAGTTTTTTTTTTAACAATGGAGATAGTTGAGAGTTGAGATGGAGTCAAACATCTTTTAATGACATGTGGTTTTGCAATTGATTTAAGTAAAAAATCTTATAAATTAAATCAATCAAAAGAGTTAATGCGTGAGAGAAAAAGAGAATTAAAAAATGAAACAGAGAAATTAGAATTGGTAGGTTTGTAGGTTTTAGTGAAGAAAAAAAGAAGGGGAATTCAACCACCGCCCTACATGTACGGCGGAGCCGCCTCCAAAATGGGCCGTGCCGGCCACAAACGGCTCCACAACTCTTTCCCTCCTCCTCCGCCGCCTCACCGTCGCTCTACACCTTCCTCCGCCGGTTCCCGCCTCTCCCTCGGAGGCTCCGCCCGGGAAACACCGCCGGCGGTGGAGGAGACGTTTAACCTTGTATCCGGAAGCAATTCCCTGGCCTTCTCCATGATGATAAGACTGGCGCCCGACCTCGTTGAGGAGATCAAGCGCGTGGAAGCACAGGGTGGTACTGCGCGTATGAAATTCGACCCCAATCCCAACAATCCAAATGGAAATGTATGTTCTTATTCTTACTCTACAATGTGTGATAGTGCTACTGAAGTTTTGAACTTTTCATTGGTTTTTATCTGACCCTGCAATTTGAACTGTTAATTCAAATGCTAATTTGTTCTTTGAACTCAGTATTCAAGTTTGTTAATTTGTTCAACTTTTGTTTTTAGTAATGCTATTGTTAGGTTTCACCTATGCTTTCCTTTTGAGCTTATTGAATTCTTTTGGTGGGAAAAAAAAATCATTATAAGAGTAATGTTAATAAGAAGGGTAGCCTTGGTCCAAGTGTTGGAGTTGTTGTTCTCTAATGACTAGTGAGTAGTGACTTGCAGGTGGTGGTTTAGAGTGGTCGAATTAGATTGTGTTTGTGTGAGCATTTGCCCAATGTGTTTGTTGTCTCTAGTACAAAACTACAAATGAGTGAGAGAAAGGGATAGGGATGGGAAAGTGGAGCTTTTCGGGTTGGAACCCGTGCTCCCGATGTCCAACACAGTAGTTACTTGTGTTTTACCACTAGGCCGTGCTCTCAGGACATTTGCCCAATGTGTTTTCAAGTGAATTTGATTTTATAAAATTAATTTGGTTAAGTGTATGTTTGGTTTGGCGGTGAGTAGAATTGATTCTAACAGAATTGATTTTGACAAAATTGATTCTGACAGAAATTACGAATAGTTGCTTCAAGGAAAATCAATTCTAGGTAGCAGAATCAATTTTACAATCAGAAACCAAACATCTTTTTTTCTTCTAAAACCACAAAAGTTAATCTCAAAAGCACTTCTAGATGCTCCCACCGCCAAACCAAACATACACTAAGATATAGTTCTGAGTTGATTTATTTGAAGTTGATGTTATAAAGTTGACATGGTTAAAATTATGTTAGAATGAATTTGGTTCATTTTTTAGATTTCTTTTCTAAAAACAAGCATGGTGTAAAACTTCAATACAAATTTTTTGGTACATATCATTTTAATTTTTAGTCTAATGCAAAAGCTATTTTTTATTAATCCAATTAAATTGTGGTTTGGAGTGAAAATTTGATTCAAAGTAGTAAACACATAAGTTTTAACTACAATCGTATTTTACAGGTGAAAACCCACGTTAAACACTTCGTACATTGTATCCAGACATGCAATTAACCTATAAACGCAAGATAAGATTGCTTACAATAGACTGACGAATGGGTTCGACCCTTCTCTTTACCCCATGTGATGGGATCTTTATGGCACCAAATGAGTAATATCCAGCATGTGTGCATATTTTGGAATTCACTCAGTGGAGGATGCACTGCCATGTATATGGTTCATTGTAAACTCGAATCTTGATTAACATTACACCATTTTTAATAGTACTCTCTCTGTTCCTATTTATTTATAAGAAAAATTTACACTTTTAACCGTTGAATAACTTATGTATTTGGTCTATAATATATATAATATACATCAGTTATTAAATGAGCCTAAAACTGTAATTTTTTCTTATAAATAGGACGGGAGTAGTATTATATTGAATACTAGGAATATAAATTATCCATTACATTGTGTGCCTAGTTATTACGGTTTTCCATAAAAGTTATAAACTTTTTTTATTCTAGTTTAATACAATAATGCCACTGCAGTCGAGTCGTTTTTACTGTCTTTCGTATTGGTGTGTTTGCCTTTTTGCAAGAAATTTTGATACGTAGTTTGTAAGGCCTGGAAATGGTTTGGTACTGTCTGTACCAGATTATTGATGTAGGTGGGAAAGAGTTCAGATTTACATGGTCGAGGGAACCCGGTGATCTGTGTGATATTTATGAAGAGCGACAGAGTGGTGAAGTTGGAAATGGTTTGCTTGTTGAATCTGGGCGTGCCTGGCGCAAACTAAATGTACAGCGTATCTTAGATGAGTCAACTAAGAATCATGTCAAAATGCGGTCAGAGGAAGCTGAACGAAAGCTCAAGTCACGCAAGTACGTGGACTTTATTGCAGGCATTCCTTACTTTTAGTCACACACATGTTATGAACTATGAAAACCTTGGGATCAACTTGTGAATTTCCTACAACTCTGTAATCTCTTTTTCCTTGTTAATTTATCACTGTTAAGAAAATGCACATGATATATTGTTTGAAAATTAGGCTAATAAATTAGGTGGTAAGTATTCAAAGTCTCTCAAAATTACTCCCGTATTTACAGATTTTGAGGGTATGCAATAAAAGTCAATTAATGTATAAATGAGCAGCATGTATAAATTTCATGTAACTCGGTAATAATATTGAAGCTTAGTTTTTAAAGCCTTGATGGTGCAATTTGATCCACTTTATTTTTCTATGATTACAATGATATCTATTTCTTTCAGGATTTTGCCCATATATTTGCTTATTCAATAAAGGGAACATTCAGTAAATTTCTTGTATTTAAGATGGTGGATTCAGGTCAACTTAACAGAGTTATGAAATTCTGTTAGCAGACCCCCATCAAAATGGTACTCCCTCTGTTCAAAATTTAGACTAGATACATCAACTTCTGTTGACCAATTTTTGCTTATATTCTGTAATAGAGTAGTATACACTAGGCAAAGGAGGGTGGCAATGGGGGAAAAGGACCTCGTCAGTAAGTTTTTGACTTTTTGTTATTAATAACAATCCAACAGTTGACAGTTGACCTAGCAATTAGCTAGTCGGAGCATCTAACTAAATTATTTAGTGGTGGGAGCTCAAACAGAAGTAGGGATGAAGTAGGGAAATGACAGAACATATATAGTAGGATTAGCAATTCTAGGGGTAGGCTGATTCGGCAGCGGAGTGAGTAAAAGTGATAGGAATCTTGAATCATTGTTGTTTAGAGAAGATTCATCTCTATCATTTTCATTGTAACCTTTCCTCTTGGTTCTGCAATCTTCTTGACTCAGTTCTGGCCCAAGGATAGGAGTAACCATCTTTGTTATTTTCTATTGTCGGTACCTGTTTTTCTTCGCTACTGGTACAGTTCTATCAATTTTTTACTACAATGTTATAACGTACAACATCAATAAGATGCAATTGGCACTTTAAATTTTAAAAGTAAAAAATTTTATTGATGGTGTTGTAATCAGCCTTTGGGTTGTAAAAGATTGCCTTGGTTCAGAATATGTTCTCTTTCTAGTGTTAAAACGTTAGCTAAATAGGTTGATCTGGTTTTACAATGCTCAATGGTTTTTTTCTTATATTACTTTCCATACTGTCTGTGATAGTACATGATGGATATTTCGTCCCATTCTTTTTGGCCAATTGATCATTTGTTTATATTCTTTACAACAGAGCCATTGTCTTGGAGCCTGGGAACCCGTCCATGAAGAGCCAGATAAAGGCATTGGCAGCTGTTGAGGGTAATTTTGCTTTTGCTTCTTGTATTGATGAATCAACTTTTCCTATTTTTTATATTGGAAATTTCAAAATGCTACTTAATTATGTCCTTTAGTCGAGAAACTTGGAAAAGAAATTCTTGACGACTTGGGGCATGGTTATCTTCTTATCACCACTCTATTTTGTCTGAAAAAAATGGCTTCTAGTTTTAGTGTATTTATTTTAATGGTGTTTGTTGGACTATCTAACTGAAGAGCCTTATGCTTTCCTTGTCTAGCTACACCGAGGAGGAACTACAATAAAAGAAAGAGTCCGCACTTAAGAAAAGGAAACTGGAAACTCTTCAAGGTGATTAAAATTTACATCTTACCAACACTGTTTCGATCAATCTTAAGATCACATTACATATAGAAGTATTGAAATTGTCAATCTTCATAGCTCCTGTGCTCATGTAGTTTATCTGAATTTTCACAGTTGGAGTCCCCCCAAAATCTTCACATAGATCTGGATTGATGTCAACAAGTACTACTGCCAAGGGCAGAAATTCTTCACCCCTTCCATCTCCACCAGATCACTTTGCTGCTTCATCCTCTCCACGGGGTGCTCTAAATATTTCTAAAAGCATTGATGATGCTGTGCTGTCACAAATTACAGGCAAGCAAGATACCACTGCTGTCACCGAGAAAGAAATCCCTACCAGGACACACAATGCTATGAGGAACACACCAGGAGGAAAAGGAAATAATGGATCTAAACCAATAGATTTGCAGGGCATGCTAATTTCTTTTCTTAAGGATAAACCTAATGGAGCGACTTTAAAGGTTTTGTCTAAAATCTAATATATAGTTCTTCTGACTTCTTAGGCTTGTTTTTAATATCTTTTTGATTAATCAAATAACCACGTTCTCCTTTTGATTATAGGGCTTAGAGAAAGCAGTCAGTGACACACTTCCAAGTTCCATAAAGCAGATTGAGCCCATTATAAAAAAAGTAAGCAGTGGGAATCTTTTGAGACTATTTTTTATGATACCTATTTGATCTAATCTTTCATTTAATCCTGAGCACCAGATTGCAAAATACCAGGCCCCTGGAAGGTATATTTTAAAGCCAGCAGTGGATTCGGAAAGCTTCAAGAAAACTCAGACTGAAAGTGGAAGTGGAAGGTACTTGATATTTTCACGTAACAATATCACCATATACCAACACTGCAATTGTCTTGCTTTTTGGGTCCCATAATGCTTTTCACGTAACAATATTATCATATACTGAGCACACAAGTGTGGAAGGAACGGGCCAAGCTAATAGATTTGGTAAAATTTATGTTAAGAGGGGTAAGAAAGGGATTTCACAGTGATTAGTGGAGAGGAAATTATGTAACTAACTCTGCTGAGTCAGCAGAGAGAGTGTGGGGTGTGAGCTCACGTTGGTATTGTGTGAATAAAAGTAGTGAAAAGAGAATCAGTAGGGAGGCTTGCATTGGGCAAATTTGGGTGGGAGTCAGTGCACACACTGTGTCACTGTACTTGGGATATTTTCTGGTTACCCTATTGTATTCAGTACCATTTTTCTGCTAGTTAATCACTCTGATTCTAGCCAATATAGTGTTCTGTTTCATTGCCCAGTACTTCTCTTTTACTGCTTTCGTTTGATACTAACATATACCAACACTGCAATTGTCTTGCTTTTCGGGTCCCATAATGCATTTAAGTGTAAGGTGGTGTACTGTCTTATTTTGATAGTGTATTTTGCTTACTGAGCTATCTGCTACATTCTATCCACTTTTATTTTTTCCCCTCACCCTAAATTCATTATATTTGTACAGTTCTCCTAAAGAAAATCGGAACCAAAGACCTGCCCGTGAAGAGTTTCATGATCAGACATCAGTTCCTCGGGGAGGTTTTGAAGAGAAAGTCCCAAATGATGATTTGGATGAAATGGTGCAAATAAAATCCAAAGTGGAAGAAGAATCAAACACATCGGAAAAAATTGATGTCCAACACACTTCACCTGATATCTTCGGTGACAAAAAAGGTTCTGATTATAATGAAGGGCGGGCAGGCAGCTCCGGTGATAATGGAAGTGACACTGAAAGTGAAAGTGACAGCAGTGATAGTGGAAGTGACAGTGGAAGCCATAGTAGGAGCAAAAGTAAAAGTCCCGCTGGATCAGGGAGTGGGAGTAGTAGTGACAGTGAAAGTGATGCATCTTCCAGCAGCAAGGAGGGACTAGAGGGTTCTGATGAGGATGTAGATATTATGACTAGCGATGATGAAAAAGAGCCAAAGCTCAAAGCAGAAACCTGTGATGTAAAATCTCCCCATGGAATATCTTTGAAGAATCAAGTTGATGAGAAGCAGTATGGTAATGAATCTGATACTATTGAGATTGAAAAAGACTTTCCCGAGGAGCAGGAAGCTAAGAGTGCTCCAGGAGAGACGAAACCTTTTTCACCTGATTATCAACAGCTCCAGGAGCACCAAAATTATAAAGGGAGTTTGTTTGATGAAACGGAAAATGTAGTTAAAAATAGCTCTAGGCGTGAAAAGTCTGACAGCTCAGATAGGTTATCTAAAGGTAAACATAAGAAGGGTTCTGATGTGGCAAACATTGATGAACGTAGAAAGAGATTGAAAACAGGAAACTTGATTCATGAATCATTTTCCCCTAGTACAGATATGCAGATGTTTGAAAAATCTAGAAATTTATCTCCTTTCGAATTTACTAAAGACACTTATAAGGACCCTAATATACGAGCAGGGAATATAGCTGATAGACAAGGAAACTTGAATGTTGGTTTCCAGAGAGGAAACAATCATGCATTACCACAAACTTTTCAAAGAGAGGTATCTAATTACCAAAAACAAGGTGATATGGTTGGTATGTTAATGGAAGGCCGGCAAGATTCACAGTCGCAATTGGGAGCATCGCCTAAGGGTGGTAACAACAGAATCGATCTTGATAAATCCCCTGGAGTTGATAGGCGAGGTATCTCTCTTCAAAGAGAGCTTTCAGACTCAGAGTTAGTCGGATATCGTGAGTCAACTCCTGATGAAACCTGTGTTGCAAAGCAATTTGAACGAAAAGAATCGTTCAAACACACGGAAAACAACACAAACACTTCTGAGGACATCAATTCAGATATCAATAAAGTAAACCCTTCTTTGAAAGCAACTTTAGATTCAGGAAAGCCATCCTCTGCATTTGTTAGTCCTGGTTTTCCAAGCAACTTGGAAAGCACAAGTAAAATGAATGTAGATAATCATTTTGAAGATTCAACAAAGTCTCATTCTAGAGTTGTGCAGACTCATTTGCAGCATTTGAAAGCGGATAATGCGGTAGTTGTATCTCAGAACAAATTGAGAGAAATGAGTTCTAAATTTAGAAATAGTGTATCCGGGGCAAACCAATATATTGATTTGGTTGGTCGCAGTGAAAACAATAGAAGAGTGCCGGGACATACTTCTAAACAAGACACACGTGGGATGGTTTTCCACCCTTTGAAAGAAAGTAAAGGACAAACACCTAATTCATGTGAAGAGGTGGTTGATGGGGGAAACGATCCAGTATTTGCAGATAAAGATAACCGAGACCAAAAGAACAGAGAATCTTCTTCGGAAGAAAGTACTTGGTCTTATTTAAAGTACGATAAGGATGAACCTGAATTAAAGGGACCTATATCGTCTTACTCCCAGTAAGCAGTTATTCTTTATTTTCATTTTTTCTTATTGTTGTTGTAATACCCAATGTGGTGGTAGGGTTCTTCTTTTGAGTTAAACACTTGATTTTTTTGGAATCTGATACATTTTTTCTATGCAATGCTAGATATCGAGAATATGTGCAGGAGTTTCAAGATAAATATGACAGTTACCTATCTCTGCACAAGTTTTTGGAAGGTTACAGGTAAAATAGTCTGATGATCAAGGCCTCCTTACTATTTGGTTTTAGGTTATTTTGATTTGTTGTCTAACTTCTCATCCATAATTTGTAGTAATGAGTTTAAGAAGCTAGCCGTGGAGTGTGGAGATGCTAAAGTCAGGGGTGATATGGATAGATACAATGCGATCCGGGAACAGGCTATGGAATCCTATAGGCGATGCGGAGCAGTATGTTTTACTTGTCTACACCAATGCATGTAGTATTTCACATACTTTAATTGTGCAAGTGCTTAAATGTTGGACTAATCACATTTTCATATATTCTTGACTTTTTGTTCTGCAGTTAACTATTTCTCAAATTTTACTGAACCATAAATTTTAAAAGTACCTGTACTGTCCAAATCCCATGCATGAGGCAAAATTGTTAAGATTTTTTACTTATGATTTTATCATTGTTGTTCCCCCTCCTATTAGTTCTACCGTTACTTGGTTGCAGGAAGGAATCTATGTTCAGTCAAGGTACATGTGCAGTGACAAATTTAATCCTCTAGTGTTTAATCTTAAGCTTGTTCATCTTATTATCTTAAACAGCAGCCTGATGTATAGGCGTTATAAGCAATGGTAACTAACCGATAATTGTCAAATTTAACTTGATCAATTTTGGTTGAGTTTAAACAAATTACTGATTTGTGTTCGGGTATTCAAGATACTTTCCCAAATTCTTTTCACAAGTGCTTCATGTGGCACTCAAAGTATTATGCTCTCATTATATTCAACATCTATTTTCTGAACAATTTATGTGGCCATAATGTGAATTGCAGAGATACCACAAAGGGAAGAAAATATTTATGCTGCTTCACGCGGAACTGCCGTCTATTAAGCAAAGGATCAGAGACTTTTTTGAGGAGTATACCAAAGGCTGAAAATACAAGAGTACCATACATTCAATTAAAACTGTTTATCAAGCTTAGAACTATTGGGTGATACATGATGTACATTTTTGCAAATGAATTCTTGTGCAAGTTGGATGTGCACTAGCTTTTAATACAAATTTTGGTAGACCTGTATATGGACCGTAGAGAAATAAAAAAATTGTACATTGCTTTTATGCAATTGGTTTAAAAATTTTGTACATAAATGTCTGGATCAATTATGTTATTTTCCTCCTCATAAATAAAAATTTTGTACATAATTTTCCTCCTCATAAATTGTAAATGTCTTAACATTCCAGTTGCAATTTGAGACTGCCATTTTTAAGTTCACAAGCCAAAGAAATTATTAAAATGAACCTTTGCTTAGTGGCATGGTTGTTGCCAAATAAAGCAAGGAACTATAATAATCAGTCTTAAAAATAGCTGCAATCTTTAGATTAAAAAATCACATTTCATTTTATAACATGTTTTAATGGGATGCATTAAGAACAAATACTGACAGATAAAAACTCTTTAAATTGAAAAACATTTCAGTCCTTCAAAAAAATATGAGATGTCATTACTGCTCTAAGATAATCTTGCTAAACGTATGCTAAATAGTAAAATTATGTCAACTACTAAACCTTAGATTTGATTTACTATAGCATAATTTTACCATCTATATACAAAAAAATTGGGGACACACAATTTTCACAGAAAAACAAAACTCAGATAAACCATACATACTAGTTTAACAAAAAAGTATACAATTTATATATAAAGAATTTGAGACACACAATTTTAATCGGTATAATATGTGCTATAATACTATGGTAGCATGAAATTACAAGAAGATAATTAAAAGTTAGGATGAAAAATAAGAATACAAGAGTGTTTAGTTCTTTAGGATCTAGGCATACAATAAACTATTCTTATTCCTTTTTCTTTTCATGCAACATTCTAATTTGGAATTATAAGCATAGTAAAGAATAAAAGTTAATTTTTTCCATAAGATACTACACCATTATTAGAAATAACAAAGGTCACAATCACAAAAGATACAAATGATATCAAGACATCGAGATGAAGGCTATAACAACGTAGACATTGAGATTGATTGCAAAATGGTTGTAGACGCCATCCGACATGACAACAAAAATATTTCGGACTTTGGAGGGTAATAGATGATGCAATGAGGTTCTAAACATCGCAATGCTTTAGGATAAGTTTTATCCGAGAGCAAAGCAATCAAGTAGCCCACTCTCTAAGAAGGGTCGCTAGATCTTATGCTAGCTCCATAGTTTTTAATTATGTTCCTAATTGTACTATAACAAACTTCTTGAATGAAACCCAAAGACTGTATTTTTTTCTCAAATTTTAATGGATTCGACTATAGGCAACCGAATGTATTCAACCGCCCTTTGTCGCATCCTATATATTTTGACACACACACACACACTCCCTTTTTAAAAATTTACAAGGTTCAAAGTTGCCTCAAATAGAAACCCCATTTTCTACCATTAATTGTTTTCTTTACTTTCCTTTCCCTTGTCTTCCCTTCTTCCATCTTCTTCTCTTTCTTCCATGTTTGGTACTCAACAACCAAACCGGTTCGAGATCCAAGAACCGAGCCTGCCGGTTCGACTAACAACCAAACCATTCCAAAATACAAATACATGGGGGTTTCTACGCTGCTTTCACGTGACGATAATTTTAGAAAATTTTAGGTTTGAGGGTGTGTGGTGAGTAGGGAGGGGTGTGGGAAAAGTCATGACCTTAAATGAAATCGATTCAGTTGATAAATTAACTTTCAATAAAAAAGGCTACTGCTTTTGCTTTTCTTATATCCTCCCTACTCACCACACACCCTTAACTCAAATAATTCCAAAAATACCCTCACTTGAATCTGATGGAGGACACGTTAATGAACGGTTCAGTAAAGACCAACCGAACGTGTTCGGCTAACGTCAACTGGACGTTATAAAAATTTAGAAGGAGATGGGGATCCAACACGCTCGCCATCGCCTCCCGAATACGTTCGGTAAGCAAGAATCAACCCGTTAAAATGTCTCCAACAAATTCAAAAGAATGGTGTTTTTCAACGTATTACACGTTAAGACGCTTCAGTCGATCCTGCTTTCGGCCGCTCGCTTCCGAACCATTGAAAATTTTAGAAAAACAATTGGGTGTGGGAAAAGCAATAAAAAAAAAAAACTCTTTCGTTTTGGTGTATGCGATATCCTCCTCTCTATTGATTTCTCCCCTCCATTTTCTCGCTTTTCTCTCCCAGAAAAACAAAACGCGATTTGAAAATCAAACAGAATTCAGAAGAGATGTCGGATCCATACGAGCGAGTGAAAGCAGGAAGATTGGCATTCAAAGGAGGTATCGTGGCCAGTAGAAGCAAAACCATTGACAAGAAGAAGAGAAAGAAAAAGAAGGACAAAAACCCTAACGTGGTGGAAGATGAAACCCTTGACAAAGAAAAACAGGACGAGGGTTCTGAATCAGTTGCAGGAGGAGAAGAAGAGCCGTACACGATTGACGCGGCGAAACGAATGAAGTACGAACAACTGTTTCCGGTTGAAGCCAAGAAGTTTGGTTACGAACCTAAAACTAACCCTAAATCCGTTGAAGATGCTCTCGATGATCGCGTTAAGAAGAAGGCTGATCGTTACTGTAAATAAATCTACAGAAGAAGAAGGTTTGATCAGTTACTGTTACTGTATGTGTGTGACCTAAGTTTAATTTCATTTCCATTTTATTTAGTAGCTTAATTTCTGTATGTCATTTTGTTTAATTTCATTTCTTTGCTTTCTCTTTTGTGTATCTTCAATGATATGGAGAATATTTCATTGTAACCCTAGGCTACTACTTAAGGAATGAATGAAGCAGTGTAGTGAATTTCACAAAATTTACTCTGTACTTGCATTCCCTACTGCTGAAACCTTCGAATTCTGTTCTAACTCGTCAAGATTCCTAGCTTAGTAGTGAACTATTCTGAATTCATTTAATAGATTTCATCCCCTTTCAATTGCTCTGCTCAACTTCCGATGGCTACTGTAACTTGAGGCGCTGCTTCCATTGCTCCAGTAGATAAGAAAACGATGATCGTTACACTGAGCTTAGTACTAGAACGGAGCAGATGTGTGCTGGTATGGAGGAAATGTGTGCTCGAGTTACGGCGAAAACCACCATTGAATCTGTCAAATGTTCACACCAAGGTGCCTGAGGTAATCAAGAGGTTCGTAATATTGGTAACTTGTACGCGACTAGGATTTCCAAGTTGGAATTTCCTCGCTTCGACGGGAAGAACGTGAAAGAGTGGTTATATCGCTATGCATCAATTTTTCCGCTTGATGATACTCCTCTGGATGACAAGGTTCGTTTAGCTTCCATCCATCTGAAGGCTTGGAGCTGCAATGGCACCTAAACTACATTCGATGCAAATTCGATATCTATCCTCCTTGGAATCAGTGACGTGGCTGATGTAGCAACAAGGTTCGGTGCTGTTTATGAGGATCCTCTCTCCACTTTGATTCAGGTGAAACACACAGGTAAGGTGCAGGAATACGTGGATGCGCTTGGATTAGCACAAACCCAGGTATCTCTCCTACCTGAGCATGCTCTCAGTATTTTCTTATCAGGTTTAGAGCACACTACACAAATGCAAGTAAGGATGTTTAATCCCACCGATATTCCACATGCTGCTAATCTAGCTAGATTGTATGAATCATCTAAGTCCTCTAATAATCGTAATCCTCAGAAATATATTGCATCATCTAGCTCACATTCACCATACACTAAACCCCAGCTAACCTTACCCAAAACAGCAAGTACAATCCCAAACACAAGCCTAAACACCAACTCCAATACCAAACTACTTTTCCTAAAGCCAAACCGCCTCCCTGCTGCACTCATGGATGAGAGGAAAGCCAAGGGTCTTTGTATGTTTTGTGGAGATCCAGATACGCCAGGACACCATTTAAAACACAAGAGAGTTGAGGTTTTCATGTTAGAGATGGATGGAGAGAGTGATAGTGAAGAAGATGAGGGTTCCAGTGAACCAGTTGATGAAATCTAACAAGCAGACAAGATACACAGTCACAATTGGGAGCATCACCTAAGAATAACAAGAGAATTGATCATGATAAACCCCTGAAGTTGATAGGTGAGGTATCTCTCTTCAAAGAGAGCTTTTAGATTTGGAGTTAGCTGAACTTAGTGAATCCACTCCTTCTTAAAAAGCAATTTGTACAAAAAGGCTTTGTTAAAACACATGGAAAACAACACCAACACTTCTGAGGACATGAATTCTTCGGATGAAAATAGTTGCTCTTATTCAAAGTACGATAAGGATGAACCTAAATTAAAGGAACCTATAACGTCTTACTCCCAGTTAGCAACTCCCAGTTAGCAGTTATTCTTTATTTTCTTTTACAATTGTTGCTGTAATATCCAATGTGGTGGTAGGGTTCTTATTTTGAGTTAAATTTTTGGAATCTGATACATTTTTTCTATGCAATACTAGATAACAATCTGGTACTCAAATTGTTATCCTCTCATTATATTCAACATCTATTTTCTGAACAATTTATGTGGCCATAATGTGAAATGTGAATGCAGAGATACAACAAAGCGAAGAAAATATTTCTTGTGCTTCACGCGAACTGCCGCCTATTAAGCAAAGGATCACAGACTATTTTGAGGAGCATAACAAAGACTGAAAATACCAAGGTAATTAAAACCGGACCGGAGGATGAACCTAAGATGCAGCGTTTGAATTGGGGGTTCATTCAGTCTTTGGTGTTCAAGCCTGTTTCTCCTCTTCGTATGGATGCTCAAAGACGCTCCAATTTCTTTCACACCCCGAAGAAGAAGAAGTTTGACTAAGAAGTTGCATTGCTAACTTTTGTAAAGTTGGAGCACTACCCCATAATATCTCCACCATTCATCTACAAAAATATATTGAATTACATAAAATAAGAAATACACCTAAGTTAAAGTAATTTTAAAAAATATAGTGGTGCTCACCAGGTTGCATTGTCTTACTTACCCCAAAGCACTTTCTTTACCGAAGCTTCCTTCACGACGGCGATACACTTGCATCTCGTGCATAGCTTTGGCCATGTCAGGACATATATAGCTTTTACTTCAAGCATTTCAACCACTGATTCCACAACTCTACTCTTCTCTTTGTATGAAGCTGTAGCATGAAGATTGCGCTTTAGGTGTTTATCCCATCGAGCACTAATTAATCTTTTCAGTGTATTTCTTATACAAAGGCTTCCTATTCGTAAACATTTCCTTGATTGCTTTCTTTGCCCTATACATTCCATCATAAACATAACCCATTGAAGGCTTTGCATCTCCATCTACAATTCTTAGTAATTTAATGACTGGCCCCATAAGCTTTGCAATCATGTAACAGTCATTCCAAAATTTGCTATCCAAAACAATAGCACTAACAGTTTGTGCCGTTGTAGTCTTGGCTAACTTATGACTAGTAAAATGCTTGTCTACAATCAAAGCTTGCAAATCATTCTTGTGTTCATAAACACTTTTAATGAATGTAATGAAAGTAGTAGCAAACCGAGTTGCCCCTGGACGCACAATTTCTTGCCACCCTTCTCTTTTCCTCAACCAAGAAAGAAAACCATATGATTGTACACAAACTTAGTTACCGTTGAAGCTTTGTCAACAAGGTCAGCAACATGAGTCATGCTACAAATATCTTTCAACAACAGGTTCAAGCAGTGAGCCGCACAAGGAGACCAGGAAATAGATTCATACCTGTCAGGAAATAGCAACAACATTTGATGACGAATATCACCCGAAACTTTCTTACAAGTTGTTATGCTACCCTTCACACCCGCAAGATGTTGCTTCATTCTATTTATGCCTCCTCCTTTATATGTATTTGTGCAATGCAAGCAAGTGTACACATGAGTTGTTCCTCTTTTCTATATGCAATATGCGCCCATGCCGGATCAGCTTTACCACGACCGCAGCCGAGAATCCGCTGATTGTGTAGTACTATCATCAATTCCTTGAGAAACACTCAATTTTTGGGTCAAAAAAAAAATTCCTTGAGAAACATTCACACTACCTACTTCCTATAAGTCACATGAGAATAATCAAACAAATTTAATCAAACAGTAATAGTTTTTTGAGAACCAAAACATCAAGAAACAGCAACTTAAATCCACAAAGAAGACAAAAAATCAAAAATCAAAAATCATTGAACATGCATAGTTATACTTATACACCCTTCTATTCCCCCTTTTTCAATTCAAACTTGTTGCTGTTATAACTTATGACAAAGGGCGCTACGTGACTGCAGTAAGGGCGCCAAGTACACACTCCGCATGCTATGCGCTCGAGACCCAAACACCCCTTGTTATGCGCGCGCCTGAGACCAAGGCGCTCGATAGTGACATGACCACAGAATTGGGACCAATTTTTGTGCTACACTGAATTAGCTAGCCTTCCTTCCTTCCACATTTTCCTTCAATTTTAAGACTGTTTCTATTTTTCACATCGTTCTTGAATTTGCACAGTTTTCGTTGAAATCTTTTGCTATAGTTCAATTTCTGCACTCATTACAAGTTGAACACAATTGGTTGATAAATGGGCAAATATATAATAGGCAAAATACGTTTTATAAATGTGAATTTGCTTCTTTACGTTATTTTGCATTTTAGAGCTTTTTAAAAAAATGCTTATCATATTCTGATTTCTTGTTTAATTTCGATCATTTTAGGCTCAAGAATCGTTCCATTTTGTGCTCTATAGCAAAATTACGATTGTTGAGACCGAATATATTTTGAACTTAAAATTCAAGATTTCGGTTCCATAAGTGATTTTGCACATCAAACACTTTTCTGAGCTTAATTTTGATTCCATTGAAATCATTGCAAAATTTTATCCAAGTTAGAGTTAAATTTCATTCAATTTGATTTGGCAGATTGTATGAGTTATTTAAAAAGCAAGAAATGGAAAGGACTTTGACGCGCTTAAAGACATTCATAAATTGTTTCGTTTTTATGAGTTTTTGTTTAAAGGACGAAGCAGAAACAAATATAAAAGATAAAGAACCAAAGTGGAGAAAAAAGATAAATGACCAAACTGAAATTTGGTCAAAAATAAAGTACCAATTGTGCAATTTAGCCTACTATTTATTAACCTTAGGAACCTTTCATCACGAGCCCAAAGATCTAGCCTAAGTAACCAGCTTCGCCACCCTCCTACTGCTCTCCGAATCTAGCCTAAGTAACCGGCTTCGCCACCCTCCTACTGCTCTCCGATTGGTGATTTTGGATGATGCTTAAGCTCTTTGAAGTGATTAAGAAACCCTCTCCTAGATACTTTTTTTAATCAAAAGCAAGTTTACCAAATCAAAAAATTATAATTTCTCCATCTCTAAATTAATTAATGAAAAGCAAGTTGGTAACGATCAACTAATCAAAAACCTTAGTATGAATGACTTTTAAGATGGTTGAAATGAAGTTAAATATTTATTACGATATGCCGATTCAAAAATGACCGTTAAAAGATCTCTTATGAATTATTTTTTGATAAACTAAGATATTTTCCACGGAGGCAATTGTGGAATTAATCATTCAATATATCATAAATCCATTTAAAGAATTAATCCTAACAAATGTGTTTTCATACGAACCGATGGGGATCGAACCTAGACAAAATCTCTAATAAATTAAATCTAATCAAAAGAGTTGCAATGTGTGAGAGAAAAAGAGAATTAAAAAAAATGAAACATAAGAATTAGAATTTTTGTATGTACAAAAAAAAAGAAATTAAATTTGAGGTCGGAAGGTTTCAATTTCATCATATAATCATAGGTCGGAGTTGAAGAAAAAAGGGGAATTCCACCGCCGACTCTACATGTACGGCGGAGCTGCCTCCAAATGGGCCGTGCCGGCCACAAACGCCTCCACAATTCTTTCCCTCCTCCTCCGCCGTCTCACCGTCGGTCTACACCTTCCTCCGCCGGTTCCCGCCTCTCCTTCGGAGGCTCCGCCCGGAAAACACCGCCGGCAGTGGAGGAGACGTTTAACCTTGTATCCGGAAGCAATTCCTGGCCTTCCCATGATGATAAGACTGGCGCCCGACCTCGTTGAGGAGATCAAGCGCGTGGAAGCACAGGGTGGCACTGCGCGTATGAAATTCGACCCCAATCCCAACAATCCCAATGGAAATGTATGTTTCTTCTTATTCTTACTCTACAATGTGTGATAGTGCCACTGAAGTTTTGAAATTTTCATTGGTTTTTATCTGACCCTGCAATTTGAACTATCATTTGTTAGTTCAAATGTTACTTTGTTCTTTGAATTCAGTATTCAAATTTGGTTATTTGTTCAATTTTTGCTTTTAGTAATGCTATTGTTAGGTTTCACATTTGTTTTCCTTTTGAGTTTGTTGGATTGTTTGTTGGTTCAAAAATCATTTTAGGAGTAATGTTAAAAGAAGGGTAGCCTTGGTCCAAGTGTTAGAGTTGTTGTTGTTGTCGTCTAATGACTAGTGACTTGCAGGTGGTGGTTTAGAGTGGTGGAATTAGATTGTGTTTGTGTTAGCATTTGCCCAATGTGTTTGTTGTCTTTAGTACAAATGAATGAGAGAAGGGGATAGGGAGGGAAAGTGGCGCTTATGGTTGGAACCCGTGTTCCCAATGTGTTTCCAAGTGAATTTGATTTCATAAAATTAATTTGGTCAAGATATAGTTGAGTTGATTTATTGAATTGATGTTATAAACTTGACTTGGTTAAAATTAAGTTCGAATGGAATTGATTCATTTTGTTGATTTCTTTTCTAAAAGCAAGCATGGCGTAAAATCACGTTTTACAGGTGAAAACTCACGCTAAACACTTCACACATTGTATCCAGACGCAATTAACCTATAAACGCAAGATAAGATTGCTTACGATAGACTGACAAATGGGTTCGGCCCTTCTCTTTACCCCATGTGATGGGATCTTTATGGCACCAAAGGGGTAATATTCAGCATGTGTGCATATTTTGGAATTCACTCAGTGGTGGATACATTGCCATGTGTATGGTTCATTGTAAACCCTAACCTAGATTAACATTACACCATTTTAAATAGTACTCCCTTTGGTCCTATTTATTTATTAGAAAATTTACACTTTTGTTTCTTTGAATAACTGATGCATTTGGCCTATAATATATACCAGATACATCAGTTATTCAATGAACCTAAAACTGTAATTTTTTCTTATAAATAGGACCAGAGTAGTATTATATTAAATACTAGAAATATAAATCATCCATTAAATGGTGTGCCTAGTTATTACGGTTTTCCATAAATGTTATAATTTTTTTTATTCGAGTTTAATACAAGAATACCACTACAGTCGCGTATAGTTCTCCCCGTGGCTGGAATCATTTTTACCGCTTTTTCGCTTTGGTGTGTTTGCCTTTTTGCAAGAAATTTTGATACGTAGTTTGTAAGGCCTGTTGTTTTGTCTGTACCAGATTATTGATGTAGGTGGGAAAGAGTTCAGATTTACGTGGTCGAGGGAACCCGGTGATCTATGTGATATTTATGAGGAGCGACAAAGTGGCGAAGATGGAAATGGTTTGCTTGTTGAATCTGGGTGTGCCTGGCGCAAACTAAATGTACAGCGTATCTTAGATGAGTCAACTAAGAATCATGTCAAAATGAGGTCAGAGGAAGCTGAACGAAAGCTCAAGTCACGCAAGTATGGGGATTTTATTGCAGGCATTCCTTACTTTTAGTCACTCACTCTTCATGTTATGCACTATGAAAACCTTGTACTCAATGGTTTTTTTCTTATATTACTTCCCATACTGTCTGTGATACTGATAGTGCATGATGGATATCTCCTCTCATTCTTTTTGGCCAATTGATCATTTATGTATGTTCTTTACAACAGAGCCATTGTCTTGGAGCCTGGGAACCCGTCCATGAAGAGCCAGAGAAAGGCATTGGCAGCTGTTGAGGGTAATTTTGCTTTTGCTTCTTGTTTTTATGAATTAACTTTTCCTGATTTTTTATTTTGGAAATTTCAAAATGCTATTCAATTATGTCCTTTAGCCAAGAAACTTGAAAAAGAAATTCTTGATGACTTTGGGCATGGGTATCTTACCACTACTCTATTTTGTCTGAATAAAACGGCTTCTTGTTTTAGTGTATTTAGTTTAATGGTGTTTATTGAACTATATCTAACTGAAGAGCCTTATGCTTCCCTTGTCTAGTTACATCGTGGAAGAGTTACAATAAAAAGAAAGAGGCCGCACTTAAGAAAAGGAAAGTGGAAACTCTTCAAGGTGATTAAAATTTACATCTTACCAACACTGTTTCAATCAATCTTAAGATGTCATTACATATAAAAGTATTGAAATTATCAATCTTTAATAGCTCCTCTGCTCATGTAATTTATCTGAACTTTCACAGTAGGAGCCCCCCCAAAATCTTCCCATAGATCTGGATTGATGTCAACAAGTACTACTGCCAAGGGCAGAAATTCTTCACCCTTCCACCTCCACCAGATCACTTTGCTGCTTCCTCCTCTCCACGGCGTGCTCTCTAAATATTTCTAAAAGCATTGATGATGCTGTGCCACACAAATTACAGGCAAGCACGATACCACTGCTGTCTCCGAGAAAGAAATCCATACCAGGACACAAAGTGCTGTGAGGAATACACCAGGGGGAAAAGGAAATAACGGATCTAAACCAATAGATTTGCAGGGCATGCTAATTTCTCTTCTTAAGGATAACCCTAATGGAATGACTTTAAAGGTTTTGTATAAAATCCAATATACAGTTCTTCTGACTTCTTAGGTTTGTTTTTGATATCTCTTTGATTAATCAAATAACCATGTCCCCTTTTGATTATAGGGCTTAGAGAAAGCAGTCAGTGACACACTTCCAAGTTCCATAAAGCAGATTGAGCCCATTATAAAAAAAGTAAGCGGTTGGAATCTTGAGACTAATATTTTTTTTATGATACCTATGTGATCTAATCTTTCTTTTAATCTTGAACATCAGATTGCAAAATACCAGGCCCCTGGAAGGTATATTTTAAAGCCAGCAGTGGATTCAGAAAGCTTCAAGAAAACTCAGACTGAAAGTGGAAGGTACTTGATATTTTCACGCAACAACATCACCGTATACAGCACTGTAATTGTCTTGCTTTTCGGTCCCATAATGCATTTAAGTTTAAGATGTACTGTCTTACTTTGATGGTGTATTTTGCTTACTGTGCTATCTGCTACATTCTCTTCGCTTTTATCTTTTCCCCTCACCCTAAATTCATTATATTTGTACAGTTCTCCTGAAGAAAATCGAACCAAATACCTGCTCGTGAAGAGTTTCATGATCAGACATCAGTTCCTCGGGAGGTTTTGAAGAGAAAGTCCCAAATGATGATTTGGATGAAATGGTGCAAATAAAGTCCAAAGTGGAAGAAGAATCAAACACATTGGAAAAAATTGATGTCCAACACACTTCACCTGATATCTTCGTGACAAAAAGGTTCTGATTATAGTGAAGGGCGGGCAGGCAGCTCCAGTGATAATGGAAGTGACACTGAAAGTGAAAGTGACAGCAGTGATAGTGGAAGTGACAGTGGAAGTCATAGTAGGAGCAAAGTGTGCAAAACCCGCTGGGAGTGGGAGTAGTGACAGTGAAAGTGATGCATCTTCCAGCAGCAAGGAGGGACTAGAGGGTTCTGATGAGGATGTAGATATTATGAGTAGTGATGATGAAAAAGAGCCAAAGCTCAAAGCAGAAACCTGTGATCAAAGGATGCCCTTACCCATTCTCGTAAAATCTCCCATGGATTATCTATGCAGAACGAAGTTGATGAGAAGCAGGATGGTAATGAATTTGATGCTGTTGAGATTGAAAAGACTTTCCTGAGGAGCAGGAAGCTAAAAGCACTCCAACTACTAACATTTCTGATAAAGGTGGAAAATATGCAGAAGAGACGAAACCTTTTTCACCTGATTATCAACAGCTCCAGGAGCGCCAAACTTATATAGGGAGTTTGTTTGATGAAACGGAAAATGAAGTTAAAGATAGCTCTAGGCGTGAAAAGTCTGACAACTCTGATGGGTTATCTAAAGGTAAACCTAAGAAAGGTTCTGACGTGACAAACATCGATGAACGAGGAAAAGATTTAAAACAGGAAACTTGAGTCGTGAATCATTTTCTCCTAGTACAGATGTGCTTATGTTTGAGAAATCGAGAAATTTATCTCCTTTCGAATTTACTGAAGACACTTACAAGGACCCTAATATACAAGCAGGGAATAGAGCTGATAGACAAGGAAACTCGAATGTTGGTTTCCTAAAGGAAACAATCAAGCATTGCCACAAACTGTTCAAAGGTCCTTTGACCAAATCCTCTTGGAAACCCTTCCTATCCATTGGAAAATCAGATAAACATGCTGAAAGCACAAGGCACAACAGAAAACACTCAGGAAGGGACCTTCATGCACGTGAACTTTCTTCTGTACAGAAAGATAAATCTCATAGAGATGCCCAAAATGAAAATGTTCATGCCACTGAAAAAAATCCCCAGGAATTTCAGGGATGGCAGTAATGGAAGTAAACTGTCGCTATCCAAGGATTCTAGTTACCAAAAACAAGGTGAAATGGTTGGTGTTAAAGGAAGGCCGACTAGATACACAGTCACAATTGGGAGCATCGCCTAAGGGTAACAACAGAATCGATCTTGATAAATCCCCTGGAGTTGATAGGCAAGGTATCTCTCTTCAAAGAGAACTTTCAGACTTGGAGTTAGGCGAATTTCGTGAGTCCACTCCTGACGAAACCCGTGTTGCAAAGCAATTTGAACGGTGGTTCTGCTTAAACACATGGAAAACAACACAAACACTTTTGAGGACATGAATTCAGATATCACTAAAGTAAGACCTTCACTGAAAGCAACTTTAGATTCAGGAAAGCCATCCTCTGCGTTTGTTAGTCCTGGTTTTGCCACCAACTTGGAAAGCACAAGTAAAAAGAATGTTGATAATCATTTTGAAGATTCAACAAAGTCTCGTTCTAGAGTTCTGCAGACTCATTTGCAACATTTGAAAGCAGATAACGCCGAAGTTGGATCTCAGAACAAATTGACAGAAATGAGTTCTAAATTCAGAAATAGTGAATCCGGGACAAACCAATCTATTGATTTGGATGGTCGAAGTGAAAGCAATAGAAGAGTGCCGGGGAATGCTTCTAAACAAGACACAAAACGTGGAATGGTTTCCCACCCTGTGAAAGAAAGTAAAGGACAAGCACCTCATTCATGTGAAGAGGTGGCTGATGGGGGAAAGGATTCAGTATTTGCAGATAGAAATAACAGAGTCCAAAAGAAGAGGGAATCTTCTTCGGATGAAAATAGTTGCTCTTATTCAAAGTACGATAAGGATAAACCTGAATTAAAGGGACCTATAACGTCTTACTCCCAGTAAGCAGTTATTCTTTATTTTCTTTTTTATTGTTGTTGTAATATCCGATGTGGTGGTAGGGTTCTTCTTTTGAGTTAAACACTTGATTCTTTGGAATCTGATACATTTTTTCTATGCAATGCTAGATATCAAGAATATGTGCAGGAGTTTCAAGATAAATATGACAGTTACCTATCTTTGAACAAGATTTTGGAGGGTTACAGGTAAAATAGTCTCCTGATCAAGCTCTCCTTGCTATTTGGTTCGAGGTTATTTTGATTAGTCTTCTGACATTGTCTAACATCCTACCCATAATTTTTAGTGATGAGTTTAAGAAGTTAGCCATTGAGTTTGAAGATGCTAAAGCCACGGGTGATAGGGATAGACATACAGCGATCGGGGAACAGATTGTGGAAACCCATAGGCGATGTGGAGCGGTATGTTTTATTTGTCTACACCAATGCATGTAGTATTCACATACTTTAACTTCAATTATGTAAGAGCTCAAATGTTGGACTAATCACATTTTCATATATTCTTGACTTCTTGTTCTGCATTTAACAGTTTCTCAAATTTTACTGAACCATAAATTTTAAAAATGCTTGTACTGTCCAAATCACATGTATGAGGCTAAGACCTAAAATTTAGTTAACTTTTTTTACTTAAGATTTTATCATTGTTCCCCCTTCTATTAGTTCTACCATTACTTGGTTGCAGTAAGGAATTTATGTTCAGTCAAGGTGCATGTGAAGTGACAAAATTAATCCTCTAGTGTTTAATCTTAAAGCTGTTCATCTTATTATCTTAAACAGCAGCCTGATGTATAGGCGTTGTCAGCAAAGGTAACTAACTGATAATCGTCTAATTTAACTTGATCAATTTTGGTTGAGTTTAAACAAATTACTGATTTGTGTTCGGGATATTGGAATATATTTTCCCAAATTCTTTTCGCCAGTGCTTCATGTGGTACTCAAACTGTTAAGCTCTCATTATATTCAACATCTATTTTCTGACAATTTATGTGGCCATGATGTGAATTGCAGAGATACAACAAAGCAAAGAAAATATTTCTTGTGCTTCATGAGGAACTGCCATCTATTAAGCAAAGGATCAAAGACTTTTTGAGGAGTATACCAAAGACTGAAAATACATGAGTACCATACATTAAATTAAAACTGTTTAGCAAGCTTTAGAAGTACATGAAGTACATTTTTGCAGATGAATTCTTGTGCAGATTGGATGTACACTAGCTTTTAATACAAATTTTGGTACGTACAGAAACAAAAATTTGTACATTGCTTTTATGTATTAGTTTTAAAAATTCATGGTCATAAATAAAATTTTTGTACATAAATGTTTGGATCACTTATGTTATTTTCCTCCTCAAACAAGTGCAGCTTGCTTCCGTCTTAACAGTGCAGTGCAATTTGAGACTGCCATTCAAAATGACCCTTTGCTCTCCTTTCTACCTTTCTAGCTAGGGTTGTCAATAAATTGAACAACTCATAGTTTAAAAACTCGACTGATAAATAGCAAAGTTGAACTTGGTTCATGAAGTTTAATGAGCTGAAATTAAGGTGAAAATTGAGCTCATTAAATAAACGAGTTGAACTTGAGTTAGGTATAGTTAAACTCTGCCTAGTTCATGAACCATCTCTCTCTCTCTCTCTCTCTCTATATATATATATATATATATATATATATATATAAGGGCTGCTAATTTACACCCACTTTTCTTTTAGAAGGTGTAAGTTAGCACCCCTACACCTTTTTATTTAGATAAAAACAAAAAAACCCACCTTCTTTAATATTTTACATGTGTTTTAAGTCCTGAATTTTTCTTGATTCTCTCTGCAAATTTAATAAAATCTCTCTTCATTCAGCTCATTCGCTTAATAACTATTTGCAATTTTATAAAATCTCTCTGCAAATTAAATAAAATTTAATAACTTAATGATATCTTTGCAAATAGTTTTTTATTTTAAAATCCTTTCTGAT
Organism: Oxytropis ochrocephala; assembly: GCA_020916435.1. NCBI lineage: Eukaryota > Viridiplantae > Streptophyta > Magnoliopsida > Fabales > Fabaceae > Oxytropis > Oxytropis ochrocephala. The sequence goes on from CM037088.1 coordinate 121,300,759, forward strand.
AGTCTTGCATGTCATCCACCTAGAATTAGTAAGCCCCAAGCAAAAAGTTTGATCAAATTAGGAGGGGCATTGATTTTAAAATTTGGAAAAAAGAGGGACTAAAATTGTGAGTTGGTCATAATAGGGAACCAAAATCAGAATTAAGCCTTATTTTAAAGGACAAAACGGGAATATCAAAAATAAAGGGCCAAAGCGAGAAAAATAAAAGATAAAAGCACTAAATTGAAACGAATATGAAAAGATAAGTGAACAAACCAAATTTTGTTCAAAGATAAAGCGATCAAAAGTGAAGTTTTTTTTGTTACACCAAAAGTGAAATTTAGCCTAATATTTAAAAGTTAAGCAACTAATATTCCTAGAACAATTTGTTCCCTATCCAAATATCGCCACACTTTAGGCCTTTTTTTTCTTTTGAGTAAAGATCTATATTGGTCACCGACAATTTTCATGACAAATTTATCTTTGACAACTTTTTCGGATACATTAGTTATTGACATTTTCAAAACGGACACGTAGTCTCTCCGTCCCTTCAAATAAGCTGACAACTCACTTAACGCCTCATATGTGGATGTTATGTCACCGTGTCACGTTAAATTCCACGTAAGACATAATTTTGGGCCAAGTTAGTCCATGACTTTAAAAATTTTAGTTTTTTTAATATAGACAAATCACCTTTATGCATTTTGGGACAAATGTCATCCTCTTCACAAACTTCTAGTTTCTAAACCAGAAACCATCCCTTTAAAGCAAAATGTAGAAGGAGAGAGAATGAGAAGGATCATCTAGGTAGGTGAAACAACATTTAGGATTTTCCTATTAAATTAGGATTTTCCTCTTGAATTAGGGTTTATATGGATATGTAAACAAATCAAAATAAGTAAACAAGTAAATCACCTCTTAAATTAGGGTTTTATCTTAACTCACCTCTTAAATTAGGAACTAGCATGGAAGAACAAAATAAGTGGTTTCGATTTTACCTACCTAGCTACTCCTTTTCCTTCTAAGTTTTGCTTTACAGATGAGGATGACCAGAGATTAATATGTCCTAAAATGTGAAGGGACCGATTTGTCCTTTTTTTTAAAAAATAAAATTTGTAAAGCCGTAAATTAATTTTGATCAAAATAATGTCTTACATGACGCTTAAGTTTATTAATTTAGGACACTTAATGCCACGTAGGAGGTGTTATGAACTATCAACAATAAGTGACGTAGTGACTAACATATCTCGCTTTGAAAATGCCGCAGACTAGCCAGTATCTCAAAAAATTGTCGAGATTTAATTTGTCCTACTTATAAATTGTCCTGATTAGTTTGGTACTTTACTTTTTTGTTTTTCCCTTTTTATTTTTTTTAAAAACGAGATGATCACAATCCAAAAGCATCACTCTTTCACTTTTCTCATTTCCGAATCCACTTCGATTTCGATTTCCGAGTCATACCAATCGCTTTCACCTGCTCAACCATAAATAACCTGATGAGTAATAATTTAATAAGAAATAGAAAAAGTTTTAAATTTTGGAGAAAAATTAAAAAAATAATAAAAATACATTTGAGAAGGTTCAATCCGGATTCATTAGCGGGTCAAAGCAATTGAACTCATGTTTAATTCTGGTCCTGGCCCAACTCGATTCTCGGCAGTTCAACCAAACTTTCGTTCAATTGAGGTTGAACCAATCGTCTAACTGTCCGGTTCTCGGTCCAACCATCCTGACAAACTATTCCTGGAAATATAAAGAGAGAGACAGATATGTTCACAACTTCCGCTTTACAAGTTTGTTGCTTTCCTTCGTTGATATCTTTCTCTCTCAAGGTATTTAAACTCTTTAATGAAATATAAGTTCTGCAATTTCTACACATTCAATTATTATTTTTGGGTCGTTGGCGATGAGAAAACTTTTTTCCTTCATTACTTAATTGAGCTTTTGGACTCTGACTTTGTGTATTGCTGAAAATTCTGAGTTTTGTATTGTGCTTTTGGATGTATAATTCACTGAATCCAGGGTTGAGGGAAGTTGTGAGCGATTTTTTTTTGTTCATTTTCAATGTTTTCTGGGTACTGGAAATGACATTTGTGTTTGGGATTTTGTTTGTTGTGGTTTTGAATAGATGAAGACTGACCAAGACAATGCTACAGTTAGTCTAGCTCAATTTAAGTGAACCAATGTTATGAAGCTGAATTGTTTGAATGTATGTCTCTCAGGAAGTTTTTCCTTATGAGATTATCATGTTAATAAGTTTTTATTTTTCATAATTCCTGTTAAGTCTAAAAGAGGTAAATTGATTAAATGTTGAATTAGTCTTGGCAGAAAGAAAGTCATTTTAGATTTGTGGAGAGAGTTGTCTTGCTGAATGTTACTGCCAATCACTGGAGACAGAGTAGAGATGAATTCTGCAATGGATGATATGAGTTTGATTCAGCAAGCCCAGAGGCGTCACTTGTTTGTGATGGACATTGGAGAAGAGATTGATTTAGAAATTGGACCGGGGGAAGATGATCCTTCTTTTGGCAATTCTGCACTAATCGGTGCGCCGCCGCGGGAATCGTCCGTGGAAGATCATGGTGAGAGCAAGCAGATGGCAGTTTCTCAGCTTTCTAATGATACTCAAGATATGTCTCAGAAGTCAGAAGTGAATAATAGTTTGCTTACAATGAGGCTCTTCATCTTCAATCGGCCTCCAAAGATAAAGTTATGGCTGACAAGCCCTTTATGTTAAAGGTTGGCCATCTCAGTATGCTATAGTAACTAACACGTGTTAAATTTCTTTCTTTCTCAGTTTCATTGAAATCTTTAGCTGCTGTATACTGTGATCTTTCCCCCAAGTTATTTTTATTAGTGATCTGAGTTATGCTTCACTACTGTTTTCGACACCCGTATCCAATTTGTAATCTACCAAAGATAGCATACACCCTACCTCATGGGATCTATCCCCATGTAACTAACCCTAACTACCTTTAACTGATTCTAACTAACTCACTAACAGCCAGTTAGTTAATGAGAACAACTGAACTGAGCTCTATAACAAACAGTCAGTTAGAATCAGTTACTTTATAAAGCTCATTTAGTTGCTCTCATTAACTAACAAAGTACTCATCAGAAAAAGAAGAAAAAAAACTAACAAAGTGAAGTGAAGGAAGTATCTCTTCAAAGAGAGCTTTTAGATTTGAAGTTAGGAAAACTTTGTGTTTCAAAGCAGTTTGAATGAAAAGGCCTGTTTAGACACATGGAAAACAACACAAACACTTCTGAGGACATGAATTCTTCGGATGAAAATAGTTATTCAAAGTACGATAAGGATAAACCTGAATTAAAGGGACCTATAACGCCTTACTCCCAGTAAACAGTTATTCTTTATTTTCTTTACTATTGTTGTTGTAATATCCAATGTGGTGGTAGGGTTCTTATTTTGAGTTAACCACTTGAATTTTTTGGAATCTGATACATTTTTTCTATGCAATACTAGATATCAAGAATATGTGCAGGAGCATCGTGATAAATATGACAGTTACCTATCTTTGAAAAAGATTTTGGAGGGTTACAGGTAAAATAGTCTCATGTTCAAGGTCTCCTTGTTATTTCGTTCGAGATTATTTTGATTTGTTGTCTGAAATTGTGTAACCTTTCACCCATAATCTGTAGTGATGAGTTTAAGAAGCTAGCCGTAGAGTGTAGAGATGCTAAAGTCAGGGGTGATATGGATAGATACAATGAGATCTGGGAACAGATTATGAAATCCTATAGGCGATAGAAACCGGTATGTTTTTTTTGTCTACAGTTCTTCACCAATGCATGTAGTAGTCACATACTTTAACTTTACACCAATGCATGTAGTATTCATATACTTTAATTATGTAGAGTTCAAATGTTGGACTAATCACATTTTCATATATTCTTGGCGTCTTGTTCTGCAGTTAATAGTTTCTCAAATTTTACTGAACCATAAATTTAAAAAATTCTTGTACTGTCCAAATCACATGTATGAGACTAAGACCTAAAATGTTGTTAACATTTTTCACGTATGATTTTATCATTGTTCCTCCTATTAGTTCTATCATTACTTGGTTGCAGTTCAGTGACAAGAATAATATTCTAGTGTTTGGTCGTAAGCTTGTTCATCTTATTATCTTAAACAGCAGCCTGATGTATAGGCGTTGTCAGCAATGGTAACTGACTGATAATTGGCTAGTTTAACTGATAGGAACTAGAATTTCTCATGACTCAATCAAACATAATAACTATGTATTAATGGTGATAAACTGAAAATACAAGAGAAAATGAAGATAAAAGTAACCTAAGGCACTATAGAGGCCTAATCTCTCCCAAAGACCCTAGGTCTACTCTCAATTCTTAGTTACCTTCTAATTTCCTCCCACTACTATTTATAGTACTTTCCTAATGCTCACATTTTCTCTCCAATTGCTCACATTTTCCATCCACTTTGCCACCTCATCAAGTGGTTACAACAAACTCTCATTTCCTCCTCTTACATTTTATTTAATTATTTAATATCCTATCAATACTCCCCTAAACATTCACCTTGTCCTCAAGGTGAAGATATCAAAACAAACAAATAATACTCTTCCACCCTGATCCCATAGCTTGAAGCAAGATGTCCCAATAATGCAAGAAGCCGAGTACGGTTCACCCGATCCCATGGCTTGTGATGCCTTTCTTCCATGGCGATTCTTGAAGGCTCCACCCTTTGGATCATGTGCTCAACCATGTTGGTGCCATCCATACTTAATAAACCTGTAAATGTCTTCCTCTTCCTCGATATGAAATTCCAAAGGGCTTATTTTCTATAGTTCTAGTTAAATCACCAACAAAATCCATAAGCCACTCACAAAGCAAATCAATGGTTTTCTTTAAAATTTCAAACTCACTTTGTAAACAAGGACTAATGTGAATCTCTTCTTGAATTAGATACATGGTGTTCTAATTTCTTCAACAGAGGAATTCCCAAGAGCCATACAAATTGCACCTCCATCCATTGAAATTTCATGAACCAGAGCAAAGATTTGGATGGATCGACAGAGTCACCATACCCACTTTCACTATATCGCCTACACGTATGGAAATAGATAAACCAGAGGTTTTAGGAGTATAAGAGAAATGAAGTGGAAGTTGATTATGAAATTGTGTAGATTCTGTGTGTACTCCAACCCAAAGGTTTATGTCTACCATCACAGTACTTAGTGAACCCTTTTATTTTCTATTTCCATCGCTTCCTCGCCAACACACCCATGGCAACCCAATAAAGCTATCTATTGTCCTCTTTTTCTCGAACCCATGTATCACTAAGTTGTCGCATCTTCTAAAGAGTAGATTTCGTGATCCAAGCTATGCAAGAAATTGAAGAACTTCCTCCCGATCAAATGCCCTGCTTTCAAGCATTTTTTCAAAAAAACAGAGTTGTCAGGGTCGCTTCTATTTTTCTTATATGAAACTCTCTTAATAAGAACAAATACTTCTAAAAGATCAAGAGTGTAGCATACCTTCCCATGATTTAACCTCAATACACAAAGATATACACATCATCGTGATCGCTCCACTTCTTCACCAATTATGTAATCGCCTAAGAATTTTTGAGAATAAAGGAAAATGTTGAAGAGTCGATCTCTTTGATCGTTCAATCCATCTACCCTTCCAAAGATTAGTAAATACGGGAGTGTAATAATAAAATTGCTGGGCCCGCCCACGGGATTAAAACCGATGTCCACTTTCTTTCGAGACCAACAAAACCCCACCACCTTCATTTCCTTTTCAAAGGATTAATTTTAACACCCCTCTCTATATGAATCGATCGTAATTACTAACCAGAATCGGGTAGTGTAAACAAAGATATACGGGTCCGACCCATCGATCAATGAAGAGGCCCACTTCCCTAAGACCCCATCAACGCTGGCTCCACTTTCCTCCCAAACACGCCGCACTATCTGGGCCATTTAGAGAGAGCCGACGGGCTTCTCAGACGCCAACGATTTCCACCGCTTCCATGGTCGCCCGCCGCCTTCCTTTCTCCTGCCAAGCCGCCACGGCTCATTGTCACCACCACTCCGATTCTCTTCCTCAAAGCGCCGATTCCACCAAACTTTCTTCTTCCACTCTTCCTTCTCCCAAACCTCTCGCTGCAGTAGATAAGCCACGCCGCTAAACTGCTCACGCCGCCACGGTGAACCTTCTCGCCTTCGCTTCTTCAACCGGCGTTGGTTCTTCCCGCGAACCTCTCGTTTCTACATTTTCCTTCATCGCTGGCTTCCACGATGGTTCTATGCCACCACCGATCTCATCTACCGTGATTTCGCGATAAAATTCCATGGTACGCCACTGTAGAGCCTTCGATTTCACCTTTTCGCGATTTTTCTTCTTCATCTTCGAGCCAAGATCCTTAGAGTCGCCTTCGATCTCATCTAGTTGCTTCGAGGATCTTCTTCATCGCTACCTCTACAACTCCGACCTCTCCTGCAAAGATCCATACGATCCTCCAACTTCAATGGTGGATGTGAAATGTAACCTTCATGTTCTAGATCTGAAAGAATTTCTTCACTCAACTCATCAATGTGTCGCTTTCGCTTGGCTCTTCCTCCGATTTTGTAATAATACTCACAGTTCTTCTTCTTTCTCCTGGTTTTGGTGATTTACCATCACATCTAATTCTCTGAACTTCAATTCTTCCTCGTAATTTTCGCTCCATCCTCTTCTTCTCGTTCATTGCTTCTTTTTTCTAATTTGGTTGAATTTGCAGCAACATAAAATTGTTGTAACCATTGCAATTTCATTTCTAAATAGATCTCAAATCCTTCTCCGAGAGTTCATCGCTTCTGCTTCTTCTTCGCTTCTAAATGTTGCCTGATTTTGTAAATTTCTTCCTTCCATTCTGGTTTGTCGTGCGATGCTTTTTTCCAGAAATTTCTCCATGGCAGCAACTCAAGATCTCTTTGAGCACTCGTGATCGAGTGCTCGATACCAATTGATAGGAACTAGAATTTCTCATGACTCAATCAAACATAATAACTATGTATTAATGGTGATAAACTGAAAATACAAGAGAAAATGAAGATAAAAGTAACCTAAGGCACTATAGAGGCCTAATCTCTCCCAAAGACCCTAGGTCTACTCTCAATTCTTAGTTACCTTCTAATTTCCTCCCACTACTATTTATAGTACTCCACTAATGCTCACATTTTCTCTCCAATTGCTCACATTTTCCATCCACTTTGCCACCTCATCAAGTGGTTACAACAAACTCTCATTTCCCCCCTTACATTTTATTTAATTATTTAATATCCTATCATTAACTTGATGAATGTTAGTTGAGTTCAAACAAATTACTGATTAAAATTTTCCCAAAATCTTTTCACAAGTGCTTCATTTGGTACTCAAATTGTAAAGCTCATTATATTAAACATCTATTTTGTGAAGATCATGTATGTGGCCATAATGTCAATTGCAGAGATGCGAAAGAATAAAGAAAATATTTCTTGTGCTTCAAGCAGAACTGTCGCTCTATTACGCAAAGGGTCAAAGACTTTGTTGATGAACGCAAGAGATCGAATGCCGGAAACTTGATTTGTGAATCATTTTCTCCTAGTACAGATGTGCATATGTTTAAGAAATTAAGAAATTTATCTCCTTTCAAATTTGCTGAAGACATTTATCAGGACCCTAATATACAAGCAATATACAAGCAGGGAATAGAGTTGATAGACAAGGAGGCTCGGGTGTTGGTTTCAGGGTGGCAGTAATGGAAGTAAACTTTCACTATCCAAGGATTCTAATTACCAAAAACAAGGTGAAATGGTTGGTAAGTTAAAGGAAGACCGACAAGATACACTGTCACAATTGGGAGCATCACCTAAGGATAACAACAGAGTCGATCTCGATAAATCCCCTGGAGTTGATAGGCGAGGTATCTCCTTCAAAGAGAGCTTTCAGACATGGAGTTAGGCGAACTTCGTGAGTTCACTCCTAATTGCAAAGCAATTTAAAGGAAAAGGTTTGTTTAAACACAAACACTTCTGAGGACATGAATTCAGATATCACTAAAGTGAAACCTTCATTGATAACAACTTTAGATTCAGGAAAGCCATCCTTTGCGTTTGTTAGTCCCGGTTTTCCCAGCAACTTGAAAAGCACGAGTATTAGTGAATCTGGGGTAAACCAAAATATTGATTTGGGTGGTCGCAGTGAAAGCAATAGAAGAGTGCCGGGCATGCTTCTAAACAAGACACAAAACATGGGGAAAGGATTCAGTATTTGCAGATAGAGATAATAGAGACCAAAAGAAGAGAGAATCTTCTTCGGATGAAAATAGTTGCTCTTATTCAAAGTACGATAAGGATGAACCTGAATTAAAGGACCTATAACGTCTTACCCCCAGTAAGCAGTTATTCTTTATTTTCTTTTGGGTTTACCACTTGATTTTTGAAAGCTGATACATTTTTATCTATGCAATGCTAGATATGAAGAATATGTGCAAGAGTTACAAGATAAATTTGACATTTACCTATCTTTGGACAAGATTTTGAGGGTTACAGGTAAATAGTCTTATGATCAAGGTCTCCTTGCTATTTGGGTCAATGTTATCTTGATTAGTTGTCTTAAATTGTGTAACATCTCACCCATAATTTGTAGTGATGAGTTTAAGAAGCTAGCCGTTGAGTGTGAAGATGCTAAAAAGCCAGCGGTGATATGGATAGATATAATGAGATCACGAAACAGATTAAGGAAACCTATAGGCGATGTGGAGCGGTATGTTTTATATGTCTCCACACACTTTAACTGTGTAGATTTTTATATATTTTCGACTTCTTGTTCTGCAGTTAACTGTTTCTCAAATTTTACTTGTACTGTCTAAATCACATATATGAGACTAAGACCTAAAATGTCTTAAGCTTTTTAGGTCTTAAGCTTAAGATTTTGACTTAAGGATTTTTCATTTCTGCTCCCCTGATATTAGTATTTAGTCTTAAGCTTGTTCATCTTATCATCTTAAACAAATTGTAAAGCTCTCATTATATTCAACATCTATTTTCTGAACATGTATGTGGCCATAATGTGAATTGCAGAGATACGAGAAACTGAAGAAAATATCTTCTGTGCTTCACGCGGAACTGTGGTCTATTAAGCAATGGATCAATGACTTTGTTGAGGAATCTAACATGAAGGACATTTTCGCAGATGAATTCTTGTGGAGATTGGATGTGGACTAGCTTTTTATACAAATTTTGGTAGATATTTTTTATGCATTGGTTGAACTTTTTTTTACGCTGTTCGATCGATCTTCTTTATACATAAATGTTTGATCAGTTATGTTCAGCTTGCTTCAATCTTAACACTCCAGTTACAATTTGAGACTGTCATTTTAAGTTCACAAGCCAAAGAAATGATTTGAAAGATATGGGCAAGATTCCATTTGCTTGGTGGCATGGCCATATAAAGCAAGGAACTAGCTGCAATCTTTAGATTAAAGTCCCATTTCATTTTATAACATGTTTCCTATGTAGTCAATAGCAGTCGTAGGTGTCGCTATCGCAGCAGGTGTGTGACAATGAGGTAAAATCATTTAGCAATTTTGTGTAGCGCTACTGTCGCTTGTTGTAGCAAAATTCATGAGGAATGGCAGAGTTATTTTTGGACCTTTTGGTCTTTCACCCATTTAGGGTTTTTTGTCTTCTACTTTCCTCTCTTTCGCGACCTTTCCTCTCCTCCGAGAGACCGCAACTTATCATCTTCTCTTCGACTGGAGTCAGATGACTCAGCAGGTGCCTAGTTGCGACTTTGGTGTGCTCTCGTTGGACACTTCGACACGACCTTATGTCACTTGTCTCTCGCGTGAGTCAGGTCTCTTCTTCTCCCCTATTTTTCTCTTCCACGACTTGGCATAGCAAATGTAGCGCTACCCCGCAACAACACTATAGCGCTTTGGGGTTTATCGCTACGCCACACAATCAACCATTGACTACATAGTTGGCACTCGACTTCGTGGTGAGCTCATGGCCACCCCTTTGCTTTGAACTTTGTTGCCAATGGCCACCTGTTCAAACTTAAATGATCACTTGTAGGAGCTAAAAACCTAATAGTGGTGCCGCTTAGGATGCTCCTCTATAGTAGGGATTTCTATCTCCATGGAAGGGTTTCACCATCGACCCAAGGTCCTGGGTCCTGCTTTGCACACGCCATTGATGATATGGTAAATCTCATTTTTTTATGCGCAAGTCATCTCTCCTTACTTTACCTTCAACTGCAATTTAACTAATCGGTCATTCATTAAACTGGAATTTAACCAACCATCAACCAAAAGTTAACAAACCGGATTTGATTCATTGTACGTTATTCAAGAACCAACAACCAAATTGTGCAAAATTTTAACAAGCCATAAACTTAAGTACCAAAATAAAGTCTTGTTAAATAGTAAAGAACTCAACTAACCCCCTCTCAAATATTAAAGAACCCAACTAATGCCCTACCAAAAAATATAAGAATCCAAATTAGTCCAAGTTGAGCATCATAACTATATGCAGCAAGGCTCCATCCATATTGAACATGTTCCATATTGGTTTCACGATGAAGAAACAAGTCTATTTTTGCCATTCTATAGTGACAATTTCAAAGGGTGTTATTTTTGGTACCCTCATCATCTACCACACCCCATAATATCCCAAATGGACAAAAATACCCCTACTTTTTCCCAAAATTACATGGTTTGTTAAAAAAAAATTTGGAATTTCGGAATTACCTCTAATTCGAAAGATTTTGAATTACTCAAATGAGGTAATTCCACTCACATTTGTGAACCTAATTACCTATTTCGAGGTAATTCAAAATTACAATTTTTTTATTTCAACGAATAATTTAGGCTAAAAATCGGTTTTCTGACAACATACTCGATCAGAATGAAACCACACCATTGTGTTTAAAAATCAAGAATCAAGACTTCCCTAGAAGGACTTCTTACTGGACTACTACCTCAAAATCCCAAATTCCATCAAGCATTATTTTTTACGATTTTTTTAATTTTTCATAGTCTCCAAAAATCTAAAAAAAATTTGTATAGCCTTATTTTGGTTTTGTTAGATTTTTAGTGGTGTTTTTATATTTTTTTAGAGTAGTTTTGACTATTTTTAGTAGCCTATTAGTAATAAAATTAAAACAAATCGTATATATACGCACCGCCTCGTCCGGATTGGCCCGGATGCTTCTAGATGCCGCTCGCTCACCTACTTCACGTGCTTATTTTCAGTCATTTTTAGACATTTTAGACCCTGTAAATTAAAAATTTCTGAATTACCTTTTTGTAGGTAATTCAAATTTTTCATGATTTATGAACCTAATTACCTTTTAGAGGTAATTCCAAATTTTAATTTTTTTTTGAACCGGAATTACCTTATTTTGAGGTAATTCCGAAAAATTTAATTTTTTTTTTTTTAAAAAAGGCAGGGGTATTATTGGCATTTTTGGGTTTATGGGGGTGTGATAGGGAATGAGGGGTACTGAAAATAACACCCAATTTCAAATCATTTACTCTTATTGGGATGGCATTTGGTCACATGGTAAAGCAAAATAATCAATCGGACACATCACTAAAATAACGGCGCTTACTTTTCCCACACCCTCCTACTCTTTCACACCCTTTAACAAATTTTATTCAAAAATAACCTCGCGCCAAACGCTGAGTTCACGTGTTTAAAAGACAAGTCAACGACTGTTCAACACGCTCAACGACCTCGCTCAACAAGTGAAATTACGCACAAAAAGGTGTGAAGTCAATATTTAACACACTGGACGATGTCGCTCAAATGCGTTCAACAAGCGTGATGCGAATATGCTCGAACGACCTGTCAACAAGTGAAAAACGCCAAAGAGAGTGTGAAGTCAAAATTTAACACACTTAACGACGTTGTATTCGAACTGCTCAAGGCCGTGTTCAACAGTGAAATTTCGTGAAAAAAGAGGCTTTACCACGGCTTTCATTTTTTCTGCACCTCAGGTGTGTTTTTTAGGAGGCAATGTAAAAGCAATGAACAAAATAACCGAACACAACACACCAACACATAAACGAATGCCAATATATGCGATCATTGGAGACTACATGTTATAATTTTCGCTATCTATTGTTTTGATAAATTCACTATTATTATTTGGCTGTTTTTTTCTCACCCCATCCTTCTCTATCTCACCCCCATATTTCAAAAATCCCAATACTACCGCCTTTTTAAAAAAATTAAATTTTTCTTTCTAATTACCTCAAAATAGGTAATTCTGCTCAAAAAATTAAAATTTCTAATTACTCTAAAAAGGGAATTCCAAATTTTAATTTTTTTTTAAAGTTTGTATATTAAAATAATATTTAAACGTGTTTTATTTTGGAAATATAATCTGAGCAGTTTCTGATTTAAAATATAATCACGTCAAAAATATATAAAATGCACCAAGACATAAAAAAAATATAATGTACAAATACAATTACTGGGTCCAAAATGTTTAACAATACTAAAAATAAGCACGTGGAAGTAGGTGGGCCAGGCGATATCGTAGGCGCATCCGGGTCCAATCACGGTACTCTCCGCACCTCTCATCATGTCTCTGCAGAACAAGCGGAGCTCTGGATGATATGGTGGATCTGGCGCTCTGAACTCGTCAGGCTCAGGCTGTGGCGTGCGGCTCGCAGCCGGGGTAAGACGCACCAGTTACTGGTTGGCCCATGTACTGGAATGTAGTGTCGAGATCGCCTCGCCTTCCGCGCGCGTGGTAATTCGCATCTCTGCTAGCCGCCAAAAGTTCGCGTGAATCTCGACACATCAACAACCCACATTATGATCACTCATCCGCGGAGAGATGGATTAGGAAAATGGGTGGAAGAGGGACCCTCCGTAGATGCCGACGTCGCCAGCCTCTACTGGCCCGGCATGCCAGGAACCAGTAATAAATACGCCCAAAGAACTAACCTACGTAAGTGGATATGTTCTGAAATGAGGAACATACGCACGTGTAGTACGCATAAGGGTGAGGTGATGACATCCTCGACTGCGAGCATCTATCCGCCGCCTTAAGGTCCACTTTACTTTATCCAGCTTCTTGTTCCCCACGGAAATTTGGTGGCACGTGGTCGATCACGTCCAGCTAACACTTTCCACCAGCGAGCGGTGGGAAAGTGCTAAATGAATCGGCAGCGCTGAAATAATTAAATCAAAAAATAATCGGTTTATTAATATATTGAGTAATTTAATTTAAAAGCTTTAAATTAAAAAATAAATAAATGATTACCCGGTAGTTGTCGTGTCCCAGTGAAAAGCTGCAGTCGAATAAAGACCGCTTTCGTCGGTTTGGGTGTAGGTAATAGCGAGCAACATGACTATGCCCCAAGACCACTTTGGCCACAACTGCTGAAGATCACAAGCGGATACATCCACCTCTGCGGCACTAATGTGTGAGTCTTATGCGGCCAGAATGGTGGTGCCCTGTAATGTACCAAATGCGGCACCTTTCAGCCAGCACCAGGTACCGTATTGCTCCTGTAGCCAGGAGTCTCTACAGAAATCATAGAATCTTTGCCTGTTATCCACAAGCTCACCGGATGACGTGCTTTGATCATTGCCCAAAGGAGTCCACGGCCCAGTAGAAGAGCTGAAACGTAATCAAAATCGCGGCATGTGGTCGATGGGAGTGCCATCCAGCAGTGGAAGGGCGGCCACGGCCCACATAAATCCCGGTGGCCGTCATCTCCCCCGAAGAGTGCATGTGGAATGAAGCGGAGTCTCGAGGATGCCACCTCTCCACAAGCGGAATATCCCAACTTCATGGTTGATTGCCCCCAGGAAGGTGTGATGTCCAACTCAGAAAGCAAGGCATACCAACCGCAGTGCTCTGCACAGCAGGTGGTGCTCGGCGGAGTCTAATTACAGGAAGCCGACCGTGAGATACAACCTTTACAGTTTAGAAATTTGAAAAAATTAAAATTAAACCATACGTTATTAAAAAATAAGTAAATTAATTGTTGTTATTAGTAAATTAAAATAAAGAGAATTAAAATATTACCTACTTTCTGTCTATCAAGACTTTGTGCGATGCACGTATCAGTGTATATATAATGGTGTGTGATCCACAGTGTGGCCAGTTTCAGACCTCACTTTGAACCTCACTCCTCCCCACGAACCTCCTCCTCCTCCTCCTCCTCATCCTGATCACGACCCCTCCTGTCTCCTCTCTGCTCCTCCCAAGCCTCAATGCCGGGTCCCGAAGAGCGTCATGTGATATCTGACTGCAGTGCTACTGTTAGTGGTCGCGTATGTGCCCTCTTGTCTAGAGTGAATCCTGTTAGGTATAGCTGTGCGGGTGAAATTTGAGGCTGACAAATCTCGACCATCTACCATCACACTGTTGTGACTCCTCTGCCGCCTCTGACGAGGAAATGCTCTGCTTTCGTCGTCAGTTTGCGAAGTCTTTGCTCTGAAGACTCTTCGTATTCTACGTTGTTTGATACGTCCTACTACGCCAGCATTAGCATTAAAATAAGCGTAATTAGAAAATATAAAATAAATAAATAAATAAAAATTGGATTTGAGATTCTTTGGTAGTTAAAAGAATTTCGAATTACCTCAGTGAGGTAATTAGATTCATATTCTGAGCGGAATTACCTCACATTTTCAGAATTGCTGATGGTTCCGAAAATCACAATAATTTACTTATTTTTTTAAGAATTGCCAAATCACGAAATGTGATTTTTGTGGGAATTTTAGGGTATTTTTATCACGTTTGGGTAATTATGAGGGTGGGATGGATGTTGAGGGTGAGAAAAAAAATTGCCTTATTATTTCTTGGAATGTTACGTGGCGATTAACATTTCCAAATACTTCTTTAAAATCATGCTATCTTTGTATACTGTATGACGGCAACATGCCTCTTTAATTTGGTATTGGGAAACTGTTTTGGTTTTAATTGGATTCTATTTTTTGGTCAATTGGTTTTTACTTTTGTTTTTCTGTTTCTTTTTTACTTTTTTATTCTGTACTCGTTTAATTGTGTAGTTTTTACGTGTTTATTGATGACTAATGCCATTTAGGAAATTGATTTAGTCGCGATCTTCGGTTTAATAAAGCGCGTGTGGTTATATCATAAGTAAAGTTTTGCCAGATGGTAATCTACGTTTTTATATTTTTATATTTTAAATTGAGATGCTTAATAGTGTGTTTTACTGTATGATGGGGACAAAATTATTTGTAATCGTAAATGAAATGTTTGGTAGTGTGTTTTGGAGTTCTTTAAGATTTAAGAACACATAACTATTCCAATTACTTCGTTCATCAATAATTTATTTGATAGAAAAACAATTTCATATAAAATACATAAAAGTGTGATTAGGTAGTGTGTTTAGAATACTTTAGATAAGAAAAAGATTATATGTCAAATTAGTATTTTCTTCTTTATTTAGATAATTTATGTCAAAGTAAACATAGATAGAATTGATATTTAGTACATATAGTCTGCATGAGACCTATATACGTGTTTAAATTTTTAATTATGTTGTATTATTTTCTCTTTAGTACTATGAGTTAAGTTTTCATGTGTACATTTTTTGGTATAAGTAGGTATCCCTCTACATAACGCACTCTAGAATGTTCTCAAATCGGTGAGCGATATTATGGGTTAAGTTTTATGGTTACATTTGATGAATATGGAATGTTATTATAGATTATTTGTTTATTTTAAAACTTTAGGCCCAGTTGTGTTATGACTATTATGTGTGATTAAATTTGTGTTTATCTTTTCCGAGAAACTTTCATTTATTTGTGTTATGAAACGTCTAATATGTGTAATTTTATGCTTTAAATGTGATGGCTCTAATACTTAAAATTTGTTTATTAAAAATCATAGAATTTGTTTGATAATTTATACTTCTATTTTTGAGGTTACTCTTTAATTTTACTCTAGCGGAATAGTTGTATCGTTGAATCCTTTTCGATTGGATTGATTCTAATTACAGAAACCACACTCTGTGACTCATGAAAAATTGTCTTCTTCTAAAAGATATATTAGTAACTTGTTGTAGAGACTATATATATATATATATATATATATATATATATATGGATTCCCTCTACACTAGCATTTGGCTCATCATGAACGTTCACCGACTCTCCTCCATCCTACAAAGAATAGAATCCATGAGCATGTACACACGAGCAGACGCGCGACGCTCGTGACTTGCAGTTGCTGTGGCCCTCTGTCTTGCCTTGCTGTGGCTAAGGTAGGCATGTGCTTGTATGAATTTTGATGTGCTTGTTCACCATCAGAATTTACAGATGAAATCTTATTAGCAACAGTGTTTGGGTTGGCATTGGGATCAGTCACAATCCAATTCTGAGGATTTTGTGTTGTGTAAGCTATGGTTGGGTGGGGATTTTCTGAATCATTTTAAGCAAATCAGTATGAAAGATAGATTGTTTGGATATATGTCTCTCAGGAACTTTTACGCTTTTTTAGATTTTATGTATTTTATGTGTTTTTGTTTTATTTTGTTATATTTTATGAACTCTTAGAAGGTAATTAATTATTTATTGTACTGGTCTTGCTTGAAAGCAAGTCATTTGAGATTTGTGGAGACGGAGTAGAGATAGATTCTGCAATCAATGATATGGTTGGATTCAGCAAGCCCAGAGGCATCACTTGTTTGTGAGGGACATTGGAGTCTAGAATGATTTAGAGTGGACCTGGGAAGATGATCCTTCTGCAGCATCCACCTGGTAATTGGTGCGTGCCGGAAGATCTTCTGTGGAAGATCATGGTGAGTAAACGAATGTGGCCGGTTTCTTGCTTTCCTAAATTTCTAATGATACTCAACATTATGTGTCAGCTTTCTAGAAAATTAACCATAAGTTAACATCACATCCACACCTCATAGGATCTATCTATGTAAGCTAACCTAACTGCATATAACTAATTCTAACTGTTTAACAGTCGAAGTTTGTTAATCAAGTAACTGAACGGGCTCTATAACTAACAGTCAGTTAGAATCTGTTACCTAGAAACTTTGTCGATTGAATTCTGTTACTTTATGAGCTCGGTTGGTGCTCTTGTTCACTAACAAGTAAAATGGTTGGTAAAGTTATATGATGACAGATACAGTCTGTAAGAATGGTTCTTGGTAAATACCACAAGGATTAATAGACAGTATCTCTCTTCAAAAAGCTTTCAAACTTGAGTTAGGCGAACTTAGTGAGTCCACTCTGCAAAACCCGTGTTGCAAAAGCAATTTGAGCGAAAAGGTTCATTACGCATGGAAAACAGCACAAAACGCTAGGGCTCGAGCTCCGATATCAGGTAGAGCAATGCGTAACTAAAAACCTTCATTGCAAGCAGTTTTAGATTCAGAAAGCCATCCTGTGTTTGTTAATCCTGGTTCTCCCATCAAAAGGAAATACCTGATTCATGTGAAGAGGTGGCGGTAGGGAAAGGATTCCAGTATTTGCAGATAGAAATAACAGAGACCAAGTGAAGATAGAATCGTCTTGGATGAAGTAGTTGCTCTTATTTAAAATGCGATAAGGATGAACCTGAATTAAAAGGGACCTATCATCCTTACTCCCAGTAAGCAGCTATTCTTTATTTTCTTTTCTTTTGATGTTGTAATATCCGATGTAGTGTGGGTTTCTTCTTGAGTTAACCACTTGCTTTGGAATCTGATACATTTTTCTATGCAATATTAGATATCAGAATATGTGCAGGAGTATCAAGATAAATGAATGTTACCTATCTTTTGAAAAGATTTGCCCCGGAGATTCTGAGTAAAATAGTCTCATGTTCAAAAGTCTCCTTGCTATTTGAATTCGAGATAACTTTGATTAGTTGTCTGGGGGTGTGTAACATCTCACCTATAATTTGTAGTGATGAGTTTGAGAAGCTAATGGAATTTGGTGAAGTACTAAAGCCAGGGTGATAAGGATAGATATAATGAGATCTGGGAAGAGATTAAGGAATCCTATAAACCGGTATGCTAGTATTCACATACTTTATATTTACACCAATACATCACATACTTTAATTATGTGAAGCAAATATTGGACTAATCACATTTTTAGTATATTCTTGAGTCTTGAGCAATACGTAACT